>CM076582.1:1533831518-1534418693 GCA_034641835.2 Pinus albicaulis
GTATCAATCAGTTAGACTAGATACAACTAGCTCAACTATGTTTATCTTAGTTAAACTGAACACAACTCCATTAACTTCCTCAATCAACTCCACCAAACTCTCTCACATGAGTTCTAACTGAAGTATCCAGTACAGTTCCAATTAACTCTTACTTAATAGCTAATCTTTTCCTCACCTCTATAAGCATATCCGTGCACTCTAATCGCAGCTGTCAAAGAGAATAAGATAATGTTTATAGTCCAAATATTATTAATAGCTAATATATTTGACATATCTATTTTTAGACTGGCAATCTAAAAATAGATTCTGCCCAGTATGTCTAAAAATAGAAGCCCATATATTTTTCCAACTTGACCAACCATCCGTAAATAGCATCCTGCAACTCATAGAATATGATCGACTTGTCTAAAAATAGACTTGCGCCAAAAATAGCCTACGAGCCCACTTAGTGAAGGTGACTCTTTCCACTAAGCTCATAATCTTGTTTCAATCTCAACACTCCCTCTCAACAAGATAGGGATTATTTTCCACCCTGATCCTACCTCTGTGGTATTCGAATTTTCTCCTGGTGAGCACCATCGTCAAGATATTAGCATCCTGATCCTCCGTAGGAATGTCAGAAAGTAACATGATCTTCCGCTGCACACAATCTCTCATATGATGATACCGGATGTCGATGTGTTTATATCTATCATTAAATAATAGATTAACCAAGAGTTTAATACAACTCTGAACTACAATAAATCACGTAGGATCTGGCAGAACCGAACAACCCGATCGTGATCTCCTCATCCATATATTCTCATGCGCCCAAACTCGCCGTTACATACTTGTCACGAATCCAGCAAGCATTGGTTTATCATTCTCGTTTATACCTAATAAATTAAGAAGTCAATTCGATAATTTCCAAATCCCCTCCGATGTGCTTCTCGTCCCGTTGGGCTCTCGCCCACACCCACATCCGTGCCGCAGGCAACACATCATCCGACCTGTCTGTGTACTCAGAACCACATCCCGACAAATTCTCCTGACCTATTCCAATACATGCTTGTTCCTCGCTCTTCCAAAAGAGCTTGGTAGGCTTAACGATAGCTTGCGAAAGCTGGTTAACAGCATAGCATATATCGGGTCGTGTATTGACTAGATACATAAGCGACCCCACCAACTGTCGATAAACAGTGGCATCCACTACCTCCGCTGAAGTAGCATCCTCCTTCCTCCAACCTCCAGGAAGAGGAGTATCAACAGGCTTGCAGCCATGCATGCTGAACTTCTCCAGTATCTCCCGGGCATACTTACCCTGAGAAACAAACAGTCCATCACTGCGCTGCCAAATTTCCAATCCCAGGAAATAATGAAGGAGGCCCAAGTCCTTCATCTCAAACTCTTTTGCAAGATCATCCTTGCATGAGAGTATCAACAGCTCATCACCTGTCAAAATCAAATCATATACATAAAGTACAATGATCAGCAACTTACCCTCCACCACAATCTGGTATAGGTTCGGATCCGCCTCACTCTTGGAGAATCCAAGTCCGATGAAATAACTATCTATCCGTGTGTACCAAGCACGAGGTGCTTGTTTCAACCCATACAACGCTCTCTTGAGCCTGCACACATGCGACTCGCTGCTGAAGATCTCGAAACCTTCGGGCTTCTCTATGTACACCTCCTCCTCAATCACCCCGTTGAGGAACGCAGTCTTCACATCCATCTGATGAATGTGCCACCCCATCTGCGCTGAGAGAGCAAGAATCGTCCGTATGGAAGAATACCTTGCGACAGGTGCAAAGGTCTCCTCATAATCGATCCCCTCAATCTGTGAAAAGCCTCGGGCAACAAATATTGCCTTATACTTTTCCACACTCCTGTCAGCTGCCTGCTTCACTTTGTAGATCCATCTCGAACCTACCACTGATTTCCCTTCCATCCTTGGGACAATCTCCCATGCACTGTTTCTGACAATCGAATCATACTCTTCCACCATGGCATCTACCCATGCGGGATCCCTCACAAAAACTTCTCTCAAAAGAGTGATGGCCTGGCCACGATACACTCTTCATAAGAGCCATGTGTCCAATATACCATTCGTGTGACTGCTTGTCCGCGCTGATCCCGCTGTGCTCCTACAACCTTCTCTACATCTTGAGCCAGTCGCTCAGCTTTTGTAGTGCGCTTCCACCCTCTAATGGTTGGCGCTGCATGAGTGGTTTCTTCCACTCCATGAAACTCCTCTTGTGGCTGATCCACATCCAGAGACTCATCCTTAGGAACTAATAGCTCCTCATCTGCATGCAAGTGTGGCTCCCTCTCAAGATAACACTTCATGGCATTCTCCTCATGAAATTTGATATCCCGTCGCACAACAGTCTTGCGACTGTCTGGAAAATACACACGATAGTTGTGGGGCGTATCAGTGTACCCCACAAATATCCCAACCTCTATAGTTGGCTCTAGCTTCTTCCTAGCATCCTTTTTCACATGCATGTAAACAGGTGAACCAAAAATCCTCAAATGGGAAATATCAGGCTTCTTACCGGAAACGCCTCCTCAGGTGTACTCATGCCAAGTATCTTGTGAGGACAATGGTTTTGCACATAAACCGTAGTATTGCATGCCTTAGCCCACAATTGTATGGGAAGGCCCTGATCATGCAACATTGCCCGTGCAACACACACAATCGTTCTGTTCTTTCGCTCCACAACCCCATTCTCCTATGGGTTATGAGGTGCTATGAGCTCTCTTTGAATTCCTTCTGCATTGAAAAATTCCTTGAATTTTCCAGAGATGAACTCACCACCATTGTCGCTCCTAATAGCCTTCATCTGTTTCCCCGATTCTTTCTCAACCAGTTCCTTGAACTCACATAACTTTGAGTATGTCTCGCTCTTCTTCTACACGAAGAAGATCCAACACTTACGAGAGAAATCATCAACAGATATCACATAGTACCCGTGCTTTGCTGTTGAAGCTACTGAGAAAGGTCCACACACGTCTGTGTGAATTCTCTCAAGGATCGTTGTGGTGCAACTATCCTTCTCGTGAAAGGTGGCTTTCACAAATTTTCCCAAGGTACATCCCTTGCACTGATCTGATTGTGCAAGAGTACCCTTAGGAAGCCTAGTAGAAATCTGTTGCAGTATCTTCAAAGCTCCATGGTGAATATGGCCCAATCTCCGGTGCCACAGCTCGCCATCATCCCAGCTCACCACTCCTTCTGCCTTGCCTACCATTGCTACATAGCCATCTACCTGCAGTTGATAAAGGTTCTTAACTCGAACCCCTATTCTCCGGGTCTCACCAGTTGCCTTACTGTGCAGGAAATCATTTCCCTCACTAAATACAACATCATATCCCTTGTCTTCTAACATCGCCACAGAGATAAGATTCTTCTTCAATCCTAGAACATGCATCACTTCCTTCAATATGAAGGGTTTACCAGACTCCCTCTCAAATGAAATGGTACTGATACTAGTTGCACTGTATCTATCATCATTTCCCATCTCGATGTGCACTCTAAGATCTTTCTCATCCAGATCAGTAAAAAAATCTTTGTCTCCGGTCATATGAAAAGAGGCACCACTGTCAAGAAACCACACCGAACCCATCACACTTGAGACCAAGAATGCGATCAACGAAAAATCTAGCTCAAACTATGAGGCTAAGGCCTCTCCAGCTGCAGATCCAACAGCCTGCTTATTTTTCTTCTTCTGTGGACAATTAGTGGCGTAATGTTCGTGTTGGTGACAGTGAAAGCACTTCACCTTGGACATGTACTGCTTCTTGCCTTTCACACTCGGATTTAAAGCATTCTTCTTTCTCTTCTTCCCCTTCCTTGCTTTGGCAGCCAAAGTGCATTTTTCTTCTATCCGAGTTCTCTCTTAATTTGATGAAGATCTGTCTCCGGTTCCCCGGTACTTCGCCTCATCTCCTCTGCACAAGATTCGACCAAAGTCGCTCCCATCCCGGCAATTTCTCCCGACCATTGACAGAGACCGATAGGAATGCCAACTCTTCGGAAGCCCAAGGAGAGCCAAGCTCACCACCCTCGTCACCGCAACCCCACACTTCCCACCATCCGCATTAGATGAACTTCGTGAAGTACTTGGGCATACTGTCGCCTTTCTCCATTTTTATGTTCCCGAGTTTATCCTTGAGCACCAACTTCCTCTAGACCTCGCTCTTGCTTTGGCCTAAGTCTATCAACACTTTCCACATCAAGAATGGAGAAGAATTACCATGAAGGATGGAAAATATGTGATCCTTTACACCTTCCAACAGAATTCTTTGACACTTTGCTGTCTTCTTTTGCCATGCATCAAGTACGGCAGCATTGCTAGAAGCAGGTTTTGGAATTTCTGCATCTATGAACTCCAAACCGTTGTCATCCAACACCACCTCCATCCTGTCCTTCCATGTAATATAATTTGAGCTACCCTCAAGGGCATACTCCAATCGCAATCCGTTGAAATACATCTCAACTTCGACACCAAGAAAACACTGCTGCAAATTCGAATTCCACCAGCACAAAACTCAACCGCTTCAATGTTTTGCAATTGCTCCAATGATCAATATCGCTCTGATACCAAGTAGAAATTTGAATAACTGATATGTTATCCATCGAGATTCTCCTGATCACACACTATTTTATCTTCATGCACAATACAAAATCTCTTCTACCATTGATCATTACATGCGGAAATAAAATCAATTGCATGCGCACATTAAAACCATAAACAATCACACATATGAACACAGTATTTCATGGGAAAGATTAAAGCTGAAAACCCCAACTATCTGTATATTATATGTCATAGAGATCATGTAACAATCATTTTACAAAGCTCCTCACAAGCTCTCAGCACAACCTCCAATTGCTACACACTAATCAAGCTAGATCTAGCAAAACATATGCTCCAATCTCTGCCACCTGATAGCCAGCCTCTATTGCATAATCAATGCTGTAGAATGGCTCATAAATAAATTCGAACCACCTAGATTGTACTGCGCAATCCTCATTGGCTTCTCCAATCACTGGTTGTTGCAAATATGCAATAGTATAGTCACAAATGATAGTTAACCTGCTCTTTCACCTATCTCTGCACTGGTCTCCACTGAAACTGTCCATGCACTGAAGTTAACTGATGTATTCTTTAGTTGATTAATGAGTTTATAAGTAGTGAATTAATTAATAATTAATTCACACCACTCTCACTAATTGTATCAATCAGTTAAACTAGATACAAATAGCTCAACTATGTTTAGATTAGTTAAACTGAACACAACTCCATTAACTTCCTCAATCAACTCCACCAAACTCTGTCACATGAGTTCTAACTGAAGTCTCCATGCAATAGCTCCACTTAACCCTCAGGAATAGCGTAATTCCTTCTGTGAGCTTCTGTGCCACATCCGTGCACTTAACTGAAGTGCTCCAAGAGAATAAGATAATGTTTATAGTCCAAATATTATTAAGAGCTAATAATATTCGACATATCTATTTTTAGACTAGCAATCTAAAAATAGATTCCGCCCAATATGTCTAAAAATAGAAGTCCATCTATTTTTCCAGCTTGACCAACCATCCACAAATAGCATCCTGCAACTCATAGAATATGATCGACATGTCTAAAAATAGACTTTGCACCAAAAATAGCACTGCAGGCCACTTAGTGAAGGTGACTTCTTTCCACTAAGCTCATCATCTTATTGCAATCTCAACACACCACTAATAATGCTTAGAAGGCAATTATCCTGAACAAGATTTTCATATCTTGTCTCTTTACTTGAATAGACCTTCGGTTGACCAAGAAAGTCTTGTGATGATCAACCTGCGATTGATGAATTGAAGCATTTTGGACCTCCGCACAAAAGTAGATAGGCGAGAGTTTTGATGTTTGAAGTGGAACTCGATACTGCTAAGCCAAAATTCAAAGGCCCGAACGTAAGCAAGAAATAGAGCTTTCCTTCTCCACAATTTTCTGCAAAACAAAACTCTCTACCATGTATTCTGTCTTCTTCAAAATCACTCTCTTTAATTCTTCTCAAGAACTCCTCTCTTCCTCTCCTTCAAAAACATATTTGTCTTATTAAATAGAATGAGGGGAAAAATAGCATTAAACCAATTCATTTCCACATGTTTATCTTCATTCATCGAAGATTATGGTTCATAGGTTTTAATGTGAATCCCATTTTTAAACAATGATATAATGAATCATTATCCTATCAAGACCTTTTAGGCTTTCCATAGGTCTTGTTGCTTCCTCAAAATTAGCCAAACCTGATTGGGTATGGGTTGATGTTTTATCTATTTTTATGACCTCGGAACTGTGACACCTAAGGTCTTATGGATATGGTTCTTCAATTATTAGCACCATTTTTTGTACAGCAAAACCCGAAACAAACTTTAGGATAGGCACTAACCTTGACGGTCGAAACCTAGCGAGGTGGAAATATTATAAGTTCGACATGTGAAGATACTTCTCGATGGCTATGTCTACGGTTTGGATACTGGTGGTTACTACGACATTTGCTATGACAGTACACGTGTGACAACAAATCTATGATGGTGGTGGTCACGATTTTAACACCCGACGAGTTTCGATACAGCTACTAACGGTAAACTTTATGCACGATCACATGGTTATGGAGCTCACGACGTAGTTAACATAAGCGTGACTATTTACATCTCTGCCCATTAACTCATCTCACATGCTAGACCTCCAACGGTGATCATCGTAATCTATGGAGCGGGTGGTTTGTCTTTTGAAGGTTAACTTTACGCATTCACATGTTGTTGTCGTGGTGGTAGCATCCAAACTACAATATTACCTTCATACACATGGAAAACATCTTCGACTATGAGTTCCAATGCGAGTTAAGGCTAGCGGTTAATTGTTTTAAACATTACATTTTGATTTATAATGTTTTACAATGTTTCCAAAATCTTTAGATTTGTTTTGGTATAGTTTTAACACCGAGCTCGGTATGTTTAACATAACCATTAGTGCTAAGGTCCATCACTTTATACACTTTAGCATTAGGACTTAGGGTTGTGTATTTTAGGTTTCCTAAACTTAGGTTTTAGTCCTTAGCTTAGGATTGAAACCTTTTACATCACCATTGTGCCATGACATCAAGACCATATGCATTTTTAGGATTTAGTCTTTAACAAATGTTTCTAAGACTAATCACTAACATTTCGCCTCACACTAACACTTAGCATATGCTAACTTAGAATTATAGTGCTTATGCTTAGACTTAGGATTGTGTTTCCTTAGGTATTTACATGGATTTATCACTTTACAATTCTCATCATGACTAATTATCTTTAATGTTTCATTGTCACGGATTGAAATAACTCACTATGACGACTTTTTTACATGACGACATTTTGGGCTTCAATTCATGAAGAGAAAAACATTAATGAATGTTGTCAAGTGTTGATGCTAATGTCAAAACTAACGAAGAACATGTTGAACTTGATTTCCTTCACATAGCAAGAATATTACATGTGACCACTTCTTGGTAAGCACGCTTTGACAGATTCTCTTGATGACTTGAGTCGATGAACCATTTCTCATAAGACCATCTTGGTCGATGCGGTTTTCGACACCTTGTTTATTACAAAATCGATGACTAATTACTTTTAAATCTTTTTAATTTTGTAATTTCGATAAAAAACTTAGATCAAATTGGATCACTTTTTGTAATAAATAGGTGCTTAAATGATTTTTTTCCAATTTTATGGCCATATAACCATTTTTTTTGCACTTTATCTAAAAATTGTCTTGTGAATGGGGAATGAGCATACAAGAAGAGAAAAACGGTGATATTAATAAAAGTACTTGTTTTTACCTTTGATGGGTATATTTATTTCCGGACATTGATATGATCTAAACTATGTAATGGTTTGTTGGATATGTTTTCTTCGAACATTATGAAAAATTCATTATCTTAATACCATGATGGTTTATCTTTTTACACTATCAATGGTTGATCTTCTAGAGAGCCGAGTCACTTAGGAATAAGTATATAAATTTTATTTTCATTTCTTTTCACTCCTCACGCCATCCCTAACTCTTAAGGAGTTAATGAGCCTCCCTCTATTTATGATTCAAAAATATACAAATACGAAAATAATATGAAAATATTTTAGAGAGGATAGGGAGTCTCATCATGAACCAACCTACCATGATCATAAGGATATAATAAGTAACATTCCCACAATGGCCACCACACCAAGGCAACGACCTTCTAGCTAAAGTATAAAAAAAATGCGTGAAGGATATGAGGTCTCATCACAAGTGGGCCTGATTACTTACATTTAAATCCTAATTGAATGGAATTGTGGTTATAGGTTACCAAATGACTGTGATCCTCTCATTAAATAAAATGAATTATCTAAGCACTAAATATAGAATTATGGCTCATTTTGGGTTAAAAGAAGCCATTGTTAAAAGGCCCTATAGACTGATTCTTGGCAATAATGGCTCTGCTTATGGCATTGGAGTTTCATGTTGAACATCCAATCATTTTATATTCACTCATTATTACTAGCCCATTCCCAAAGGATAATTTATCATGAGAATAGTGTTATCTTTATAAGAACTAGTATGCATCGTAAAACTACGGATGATTGTATTAATTATGTCGATCACTTCGTTCTAATTAGTATTATACTCTTTATATATCATATGTATCAAAATTTTCAATCAAATAAAAATCATTTTCTTAATAATTATTTCTCCATTTTTTCTTTTTTATTCATTTCCCCTGTCTCATGATTTGAAATTTGATTTGATTGATTTCTCGCATTGTACATTGCTTTGATTATTATTCTAATACATTAAATTATTGTCAACGCATTTCTCTTTTTACTGCGCTCTAAGGCATTGACCCTTCTCTCATTGGAGGAAAAGGTGTACATAGGTATACATGATGAAAATGACATGCAAACTAATAATCAAAATCTGTCGAAACACCGCAATTTGACAAACAAATATAATTACATTTACACCCATTTTAATAGTTTCAAAGTATTTGCATGTAGTATTTGTGATGTTATAAACTTATGCGATCATGAGAAGTGCATGCGAAGTAGAATTTAGCCTTTGAGACACAACGATCCGCCATTTGGAGATATTTTTACGCAATGAGTCCACAATACTCAATACTACGGAAACCGAGGCTTGTGCTATATTGCACACGTCCTAGTTGGCTCTCTGTTGAAAAATTACCCAGTTACATAGCACAAGGGTAGCATTATAATTTCCTCTAGAACACAGAAGAATGGACACACAAATGTGAAATTCGAGACATAACCATAACATAAACTATAATGAATGAGTTTTTTGGACTTCCGACAAAAGGATCAAAGTGGACTAACAAGCATGTTACTTTACATGGCGTAGTTCAGGTATTCTAAGATCTAGACGAGAATTTAGTACACAAAGGAAAGGGGATTCACCTGTGACTTTGAAGGAACCATGAAAAGGCTTGGAAATCATCTTTCGGAAGTATAATACATGTGATGGTCACCAACCCATGAAGTAAAAACCTCGACAACTCAAACTTCTAGCCATACTCAAACGAGAAAATTTAGAGTTAATTTTCCATTTTTTCTTCTAATTCTTTGTTGCATGACATATCTAGTAGGGTTAGGAGAGCTAGAAATCCACATAAAGTCATCGACCATCATGTTTGGATAAATATGATCATCACTTATGGATTAAATGGCTTGTCCCGATTAACTTGGGACAACTTTATAAACCCTGTCCTAACCCTATTAGAAAACCTAGACAATAGAGAAATTGACTATCCAAGAAGGGAAATAGTAATTCAAAGGAAAGCCCCGAGAGGAAAAATGAACCATCCATAACCTGAGATTGGTTAAACGAAGCTTTGAAGTTGTTCATGAGAAAACACTTCAACCTTGGCCCGAAGAGAGGCAGAGCCATCTGTTCACCTCCTCTAAACACGAGAAGATGGAATTATATAGGGTATGAGGAGTAAATGGCTAGAGTGATGGAAAGTATGAGTGAATTTAATGAAAGAAGCCTCTAGGAATTATGAGGGATTAGGTGTTCCTCTGAACCCGAGCTACTTCTTATGGCAGTTACGATCACACTAAAGATTTTACCATATGCGGAGGGAATTCAAGGTCGGGATTCAACAACTTGTGGTGGTGAATACATGGAGGAAGAAAACTTTTCGAGAATGAAATCCTCGGTCAGAAACCAATCGAGGTGACACCATCCCATTAGAATGAAGTATTTATATAGGCATAATTCCCATGGTGCTTGAAGAAAACACCATCCTATTTGACTATGCATAGCAGCGATATAGGCACAATTCCCATGGTGCCTAAACAAAATGATGTCCCATTGGATCGAAATACTGATATAGACACGACTCCTTCGATCACGAAGAAAATATTTTTTTACGGATATGGCTTAGAAATTGGTACAACTCCCTTTGTGCTTGAAGAAATTATTATGACCTATTCTACTAGAAACCCTACCAGAAAATTAATTCGGCAAAGGACGAGTTGAGGAAATTACGCAAAAGTAAAAAAAGTTGAAAAGAGTAGTTAAGCAATTAAGGGAATGGTTAAAGAAGGCGGATAATGCTTAGAAGCCTAAGAAAACAAACATTGTTGAGACTGGAAAAGTGGAGACACACTACTGAGGCAAACCGTTAGAAACGTAGACGGTGGGAACCGGACGGAATTGGAACGCGGGGAGCTGAGGGAGAATCAGACAGTCGAAACACCTTTTATACTCCACTGGTAAAAGAAGTCGTTATTTTCGGACATCGAAGACACATTGACACGGACCAAAGAAATAATTGGCTAACTATAATAAGGAAATTGGTACCAATACAAGTACATTAGGGCTTGCTTGAAAAAATCAGAAACTTCTTTGTAATTTGAAGATGAAACTTTTGCCAACTTTAGAAAGTGAACGGGGAGAAGGTAAAGAAAGCACAAGCTCGGCAGAAGAAGCCACAAAGCAAACTAACACTATTTGCTCAATTTTCTATGAAGTCATCTCTTTTAGATCACCTTCTACTAATTATGCTTTGTTCTTATTAGAAATATATATGTTATTCAAAGTAAAGGCCATTAGAACGGGGAACCCAGGTTTAAGACCTCTTAAAATTTGTTCGATGTTGTGGGTACTAGAATGAAAAATTTTGGGTACCTCTTATGTGAACTATATGCCTGAGAATTATTTTGGAACATGAAAGAGATAGTAATACAAACCCCTTTATAGGAGACATCTTGTTTCAGAATTCATATCTTTTTATGATAATCAAAAGAAAAGTGGGCTAAATCTTATAACATTTTCCAGAAAAGAGAACATGGCCTAGATGAGCAGGTTAGAGGGGAACCCTAAACCTCTGCATCTCTTCTCTCAACAAAAAATATTTATGAAACGGGGAAGGGGTTATAGCCAAATTGGGACCACTCCATAAGGATATTGTACAGAAATTTGGGAAGATACTTTCGGGGAGATCAGAGAAAGATGCCTTGTTAGCGACTAAGAAAAGATGGCGGGCATCACCAACAATGTTAAGAATCGGGAATCTTTTAATTATAGCAACTTTAAAGTAGTTTTGTTCATTTTTTCACATACGGTAACATCATTTTATGCATGGGTCCTACATGGATAGGTTTCCTCTAAAAATTTCACAATCATATGGTTCCCCTCCCGGAAAGGCTACCACCATAATTATGATCTTCTGTGAGGGTCATGAAAATCAAGCTTTTGCAAGAATTAAATGAAGCATGGTTTACAGAATTTGTATAAAGAGGAAGTCTACCATGCCTATTATTTGACTTTGTTACACGTCGATCATCTCATTTCATGAGGACATGCAATAAAGGTAAGCTCGGGAGTATGTCTGGTCATGAAAAATGTGCATTTTTACCCTCATGATTAACTTGATTTATTGTCTAAGTTTCATTTTTTTACCTTCAATTTCCCAGGAGTTAATCTATAATAATTCATTATAAACAAATGGTAAAACTAATTATTAATAAATTATGTAATCATGAGGGAAAAAACTAACTTCCATTGTTTTTAGGTGCAAGAAATCTAACTAATTAACTGCATTGTCCAAATGATTGAATATCGTGGCCGGAAAAGGAAAACGATCTCGTTTAGAGCATATGAGTCAACGACAATTAAGGAGGGCCTCACTCATTCTATAGCAAAAATTTTTTTTTTTTTAGACAACTACGAAATCTCGGGATCTCGCTATCACCGAGGGATTTTCCTTCTCTCTCTCTATTTCTCTGTAAAGATATAAATATAAATAGATGGAATAGGATGGGAGTTGATTTTCCATGTGTTTTAATTATATTTTATTTTCATTCATACGAGCAAAGAAGGTTTTGCACTAAATGATGTTATACTCTTACGTTTAAATTTAATGAAAGAGGTATTGGATTTTCCATAATCGTATTCGAAAATCATCTGTGAGCTTAAGGACTCTTGGCTTGATCGGCCCCGGGAGTTCTCTTGCTATCTTGTGTTATATTCTCATTTCCCTATTTTATAATTAATCATTTCCATGTTTTATAGAATTCATAATTGGTTCGAATTTCATCAACATCAAGTGGTTTATGTATTGATTTAAAGTCTTAATTCCTTTCATTTTCTTCATGAAAGTTATTTAAGTAACTAGATTGTTGTTCGTTAGGGAGCTTGTTGGTTGATCAACCATTGAGAATTTCAATTGCGGAAACGTGATTGTGTTACTTGTTGTTCAATTACGCAATATTCCTGTAATTAATAGATTGTTGTAGTTGTTAATAGAATGATGTATATGTTAGTTTATAATTCTAGTTCATTATGAATTCCGTTGAGTTTGTATTTCCATTTGATTTCATAGAAAAATTGGAAGTAAGTTGAGTTAATTGGTTGAAGTTATTTAATGATTGATTTTATTTCTTTGATTGAACTTCAAGAATTAGATTTTATACACTGCTTGATTTCGATTTAGTAGCCTCTAGTTTCACTTTTTGAAATGTGATGAACACTCTTGAAATAAAAATAATTACTGGGTTGATGAATTAATGTAGGCATTAGGGTTTTTTTAACTAAAAATCTTAGTGAGCTAGCAAGGAGCATTCCATGGACGTTTTTGGTGAACAATGAAGGTGTTCCTATAAAGTAAGTAAAACACCTAGGTAAGTTTTAATATTTTAACTATTGCATGTGCTCTACCCAAAACATATTTTATCATGATTATTATTTTTAAATTAATGATAATATATTTTCTGCATAGGAAACATTGATTTATATAAGGCCTTAGAGAAGCGAGGAGTTGGTAATTTTGACCCAACCCTACACACAATGTGGAAATTCCCCAATTTCCAACCTGGAAAAATAACTTCTAGATTATCTAGAAAGTATTTTGGGGTAGCCACATTTGATAGAAAAACGATCTGAGGTAGTTGGAGAATATCTGAAATATACGTTGAAACCTATAGGAATTACCTGAAAAATAACTCTAGATACGGCGTCCTCTCATAATTTCGGAGAGGGAGTGGAGAGGAAATCATCGAGGACGAGAAAAGAGAAAAAGGCCAAGAAGAAGAAAAAAATGCTAACTAGACTAGCAAAGGTTAAATTAAAAATTTAATTCAATAGGTTTAATTTTCTCTGTCTAAAATAAAAGTGTGCTACATAACTAACTTCAATATTTTGATGATATGTCGCTTGACACCTCGAAGGAAAACAAAGCTAGGATTAACAAATAAGGCCGGCACAAGCTAGGCCGGAAACCTTACTTGAAATTAGCCGCAAGAATTGTAATTAGCTAAAAATCTTATTAATTTTATTGCCTTATAACATTTTTGTAATCCCATAAAATAACATTAAAAATACACAATCTTATGCGATGTAGTGTGAAAATTTTGGAACAAAAACCGCAAAGATAGAGATATTTTTTTTTTTGTTAAATTTATCGAAGCCGTAGTTGAACGTACGTAAAAGTTTCGAACGAGGTCACAAGATCCGGTATGCTGATAAGGTAAAACATTAACCTTTTAATATGTTTGTTTTTTGTCCATTAATTTAATTTCCAAAAAGCGTATTTCCAAATCATGGCATAAAAAATTTAAATGAGCAAATAACCCGATTGTAGAGCGATGCGTTGAGAGTGCAATATTTCCATAACATGGTCCTCACTTACCTTTGATCATTCCGGTGGGAGACGAGGAGCTAGAAATGCTACTATTAGTGAGGCCCACGATGGTAATTAATTTCTACTTATAATTTTTTCTACTTATACATTAAGGGTTGTGTCCTTATCTTGTTTTTTTTAAATTACGAGCCCAATAGCATTTGTCCAACCCTTTTGGAAGGAAAAAGGGGAAATGGTTCCAATAGTGACAACTGGTGTAGTAGGTAAATAATGTAATTGATTTTTTTTTTATTATTAATATTACCGAACTACTTCAATGATATTTAAAAGTAGAAATTTAAGTTTAATATTATTTGTGCTTGTAGGTGATGCTCCATCACTTCAAGAGACCATACATCGTGAGCCCAACTAGGTCGGCTAAGCGGGAAAGCCACCAAACACAAGTAGAGAACAATGATGTTGATGATGTAGTTAGTGGTTTTAGAAATAGGAAGAAGAAAAATAAAATTTGATTATGTAAAATATTGTATTATTATAAGCCAGATGAGGAATAGTGTACCATACTTGGAAACTTTTTTTCGTTATATAAAAACTCATTTATAATACTATTTTTATACCATACACTTTCAATGTTTTCTTGCGTGCTTTTTGTTGCATTGACTTTTAATTAGCTATTGAATATTTTTTTTTTGTGCTCATGTTCGTAAAAAATGAAATATAGATTGGGTATCGGGGAATTGAGAGTTATGTGAGAGGGGGGAGGGGCCATAAGAGCTTCCAAATTCACATGGTTGGACCTATTTAGTAGATAATAATGTATTGGAGAAAACCTCCCTTGATCTAACGTAGCTGAAAAAATTCATTGTTGACTTATTTTCTACACTTTCATATCGTGGGAGGTTTGTTCCAAGTTCAGGCGACTCCAATAAATTGTTCTCGAAATGAAGAGGAGCTTATTCAAGTATGTTTTGAAATTTTCTTTAATATCCCATGTGCGGGTAGGGCCCGCAGCCACATGTCTGGGTCTCTGTAATAAGGGGTGTTGCGCAAAGGACCTCGCCCTCAGATGCTCCAATGGGGTTAGGCCCACCCTTAACACCTTGGGATGTCGCCCTCACTAATATTTTGAGCTTTTGGTGTAGTGTTTGGATCTACGTGGTATCAAAGTCGAGATCTTGAGGTCGAGACTCGTAGAGCGTGGTGGGTTGTAATATCTCGTGTGCGGGTAGGGCCCACAGCCACATGTCCAGGTCTCTGTAATGAGGGGTGATGTGCAAGGGACCCCGCCCTCAGATGCTCCAGTGGGATTAGGTCCACCCTTAACACCCTATGATGCTTCCCTCACTAACAGTTCAAGCTTTTGGTGTAGTGGTTGGATCTACCCTGTAATGATCATTTTTAAGGAATTTCAACAAGGTGCTCAAGAGAAACGATGTATAAGTAAAATTGTACAAAAATAACATAGAACAGGACTTGGTTCCTCTTATTTATGCTGTATTAGAATTATATATGGAGTTTCATTAAAAAAAAATCAGTTTAGACTCACTAAATCGATCTTCAAAAAACTAGACTATCTAAAAAGCACCTAAAGAGGAAGGCTGCAGTGAAATGCAAGCATTGCTTCAGGAATTGCACAGTTTTAGCATATTTTCAGTGGATATCAGCAAGGAGACTTATATTTCAGTAATATAGCATAAAATTAGCATTATTATAAAGCCGTTTCATTATACAATAGAAGGCATGAGTCAATACAGTAATAAATCTTCAGAAAAGTGAGCTTGAACACATGTATATTTGCAGAAATGTTTCAACAAAGTTATTTTTAAGGAGCTTCAGCAGATGGAAGTTACAACTCAGATCTAGAGTAGATATATGGAAAAAACATTAGATCCATTTCATATCTGGAAACTATATATTTTTCTCTTCAAGATCCACTTGGAATTTTGACAAAAACATGCACGAATAAGAGTAGATCTGAGAAACAATTTGCAGATCTGGAAACTGCTGCAGTAAATTTATCAACATAAAATTTCATTACAATGGATCAGATCTAAATAGAACATAGATCAACAAGCTAATCCATGGATCACCAAGTGGAAGGAAAAGCCCAACACTAGAGATCTCTGATCTAAACTATGAGCAAGACACCATGAAAACCCTCATACAGAAATAATGCAATCTACTCAAGGGAACAGTGCTATAGCTCAAATGACATAGAAAACCACTGTAAAATTGCAGATCTGAAGTACAAGAAGTAGAGACACTCTTTCAGGAGCTTAAATAACACCTTCCATGAGAAGAGGCTCCAAAAATACACTATATCTATATAGATCTAGACTCCCACTTGTTGCAGCTCACAAGACAGCTCAACCCTCAAGATGAGTAGCACTGTAATGTAATATGGAACTTTCCCTCAAGCCTGATAGTGGTTCAATTCAGCAAAATTTCCTCCTTGAGTCCTCAAAGGAAGGGGTGAAATCCCTGCATAGGAATTTCAGATACAATCCTCCACTAAACAACAGAGACTGGTATTTGTCTAAGCAGAAAAATACTCAAAAATATGATCAATCAACAACCTTCTCTTGCTGCCCTCCTTTTCCTTTTATAATATGAGAAATATTTTGCAAATATTAAACCATCTTGATGATTTAGCGCTTTTCACATGAGAGGCTTCCTTCTAGAACTGTTTTTTCCCATTTGGACATGCAATGGACCTATATAGCACTGTTGATTTGGTCAAGGTTGACCCAGTCTTTAGCTCAAACCTCTTTCACACCTACAAGTTATTATTTACATGGCCCTAATTTGTCTTTGTTCACATGGGCATTGATTTATTCATAATTTTAGGAGTTTTACATGTCCTCCTTTATTCATTTATTCATTAAAAGGAAATTAAAACAAAATTGAATGTTCCTCTTAGCTAAGACTAAGTGGGAACATTACAGTCCTCCCCTCCAAAATGTTTCTTGTCCTCAAGCAACTGATAGGGTAAGAGTTTTAGTTATTCTCCTTCTCCATTGATGATCAAGGATCAAGCTTTCATCATGGGCCAAGTTCTCATTAGGCCAATACATCAAAAATTTCTCCTCCAAGGCTAACATGATAGGGGAATAGTCCATACCTCCAGGAGTGTAAAACTCAACAGAAATAAACATGGGTGAAGCAATGTCACATCTAAAACATGTATCATGAAGTACAAAATGAAGTTCCATCCCATGTGGTACATATACACTTCCCACTCTTTACCCATATAAACCCATCAACAATACCAATATATCATCTAAGTATGGAAGCAAAATCACATATATGCAAACTGAAATTTGCACTTGAGGAGGTGGGTCACAATCCCACATAAGATACGAATGCAATGCACTCCTTGTCTTGAGTAGATCTGAGTGTGGTAAGTGGTAATCCCACCACATCTTGGTTGCATAGGTCACTTTGACATGGCTGAAAGTGATGCCCAAGTTAGGTGCCTTTGGGAAGCACCCATCATGATAGAGAATCTCCCTTTGCACCTCAAGGGAGCGGCCAAATTTAGAATTTTTATTGGCCTCATCAATGCCATGAGATCTACATGTAATATCACTCCTTGTAGGAGCCATGGCCTGCATACATATGGTAACAGAATATGTCAAATCAGAAAAATAAACATGCTCCATAAGATCAGATTCTTTACCATTCAAGTCTCCCACATACATGGAGTTGGGCATAGGCATTTCTCCTCTTTTAAGAGAAGGAAGATGTTGATCATATGGTTAACATTCACTGTTGTTCCTAGTTTTTAAGCCTCTCTATTTGTGAAGAAGAATGCCCAAAAAGCCTCTTTTCCCCCTATTTCACACCTTTTAAACCTATGTTTTCATCCCCTTCTCTCCCCTTCTAATTCCCTTCTTACCCTTCAAAATCATCCTATTTCCCCTTTAAACCTCACAAATACCCTTTATTTGTCTTAATAACCCCCCTTGTCCTCTCTACCGTTACCCCTTTTCGGCCTTAAAACGCATTGAAATTAGGCCAAAAACCCACTTTTCACATATGAGGCTTAGCCCCTTTTCGTCCAGCCCCCTTAACCACTTCCCCATATGCCCTGGGCTCACGACCAAGCGCTTAAGGCCTGGGTGCTAATCGCATCATAGAATCGGAGCGGAAACGTCTTTTTCCTTTGTAAACCATGAAAGTCCCGATGCGATAATGTTAAGTCTATCAACCCTTTAAATCAATCTCAACCGTTGATCAAAGATCTGACGGTTAGCGCTTGTCTCGCGCACACCCATTGTCGTGATCCTTCAACCCCTCTGATTACATATTAACCATTGATCTATCTATGGATCTGAAGGCTATCGCATCGTTCCAATCACAATCAGAAAATCTTAATGCACCGCTCCCAGTTTTCCCCCAATTGCAGACCCCTGATCCGATCGTGACCGTCTGTTCGATCCAGATCGACGGTCTGTGATGCTTCGCATCCTCCATGCATATTTTTTCATTGTGCGACCATTTAACTTCATCACGGCATCTCAACCATTGATCTCCTCCTGAGATCTGACGGTCTGCATCTAATCGCCCTCCACCCGCTGGGTCCCACCATCCAAAGGTCTCGCTTTCATTCATTTTCATTAGTTTCTTCCCATTCCGCATGTTTTTCATCAGTTTTCCACTGCTCCGCCACCGCTTCCATAGGCCTCCACAGCATTCCTTCCACCACTCCTTGCATTTTATAATGAGCTTATTGCATTGTGCAGGGTTGTTACAGAGTGGTTAATTCACTCTGTCTCTGCAATCACATCCATTGTGACACGGAATACAGAGAGGCCATTATAGCTGCGGCCAGTGTAACAGCAGTAGAGATGCACCCGGTATGCCATCCTGGTCGCCAACTCATCAGCCAACGTTCCACCACTTGTGTCACCAACTGCCTCGACTCCATCTCGTCAGTGAATATTGTTAATTCATGATTCGGCCCTAGTGGCCTTTTATTTTCACTCTAGTTTATTACCTTTAAATTTTGAGTCGAATTCACATTCCACTCCTGCATTTTAATTTTTTTCAAAACTGTTGTTTAATATTTTCTTTAAAACGGTAGTGAGACTAATTGTAAATGATGAGATGCCCCTATTCCTCATCATGAATTTTGGTTGTTTTAGATGGAGACCTCAATCTGATTACAAGCACGCGAGGAAGATATTTTTCCCAAAAATATCTTCTCGCTCATGTTTCTGAGGCTTCTATATAAGCAGCAACTAAAGAGAAAAAAAGGGTCTAGATTTTCTAAAGAAATTGTTGTGAAAGAGTTTTTGTATGCATTTTGTAGAAGCTTTAATATGAATTCAAAGAGCCCGTTGGGTTTCAGTGATGAGGAGTTCTATCTTTAATGAGGATTCTAGTCTTGGTGCTTTACAGTTTTTAAATCTTTCCTATGTGTTATAGTTTAGCTGTTCATTTCATTTACATCCATTTATCTTGTATCATGTTCTGGAATGCGAGTAGCCCACTGGTTTTGGTATGAATTTATCCTAGTTGATACTTATGCCATAACCTGTCTAGCACTTTAAATATGGCTCAGGCATGATATACTGTTCCATTTTCACTTCACCCGTACTTCTGCTATACTAGCTGCTATGAGATGCTATTTTCAAATGCTATTGTCATGTGTGGATTCTTAATTTCGTAAGCCCATCGCATGCTGATATTTGTTTCTGGATATTGTCTCAAAAACAATTAGTATTCTCTCTACTCTTTATACGCAGTAAATACTTTCTGATTATTCATCTCTGTGAAGTATTTAGAATCCATCCCTCTTTGCAGTAAACTGCCTTTGAATTGTCTGATACATTCGTGTTAGAGTTTCACGATTTGCCCCTGAAGTGTTGCTTTCCATGTGCCAAAGTCTTGAAAATCTCGGTCCCATTCGAATTAAACCTTCCTGTTACTAAAGATAGCATGAGAGCCTTTTCGTATAATTTCTCGTGTTATATCATATGCTCCTTGTTGTATAAGATTTCCTAGGCACTGGTCTTTCACAACTCAAGGCTGTCTCTAGGGTTGACTACATCTTTTTGGCTCCGTTGCCGGGGAAGCGAAGTTGAGAAAAGTTAAATCCTTGGACCTCGACAAAACCTTATTCACTCTTCAAATAGGTGAGCATAGAGAGTTGAGATTTGTAGATCCCTCACCTTGGAGACTCCACATTCATTTATCAGAAAAATTTACTTGCATTCCTGGCTCCTCGTAAGCCACACCTGAGGTCAGATATGTCTCAGCCAAAGACACCTTCTGTGTCTGACCCAGAGAAGATCCTACATAAAAGGAGTTGGAGGGAAAGACAATAAGTCCATACTGAGATTCTTGAATTATCTTTAGAAGACTTTTCGTCCTCCTCCTCTCAAGTTTCCCAAGTGCAAGGTCCCAAATCCACTATGGGAGATACTGACTACTACTCAGATAGTCCACCCTGGGGAGGTGTTCGAATTAAAGACGAAGCTGAGTCAAGGGATACCACATATTACACATTTCACCCTACTCTTGAAGTCAAAGAGGTCAAATAATTCACCGAAGTATCTGCTATTAACAGCTCGTTGTTCCTGTCAACACCTCAAGCTGCTATCCAATACATTCCTATTGTCATTCATACTTCACTTCCACCTCCTCCTCCTCCTTTTACACACCAAACCCTTGCACTAATTCCACCTCCCCCAATGGCCAATGTTCCTGGCTTCTTGTTGAATAAGTATGCCCCCTGGCATTACCGCAAGTGTTGAATGATATGCCACAAGACTATCTGAAGATCTTACCCTGATTCAATGGGGAAAATGAGATTGAAGCTCAAAAACATCTTGAGGTCTTTTTTTCTTTTGCAGAGAAATTTAATGTGGAGCATATAGATGTAGTCCTAATACTGTTTGTTCAATATCTTGATGGCGAAGCCAAAAAGTGGTTTAAGACATTGGGAGACCGTTCCATCACCACTTGGGAAGGAATGGAAGATGCTTTTCTCAGAAAGTGGGGGGAGAAAAAAGATCATGGACATTGTCTTACTGAGTTTAACACAGTCAAGAAAACACATAACGAAGCGGTGTCAGATTTCATCAAGAGGTTTAACAAACTGTATTTGAGCCTTCCTGCTGATATGAAACCTCATCAAACCGCTGCTAAAGTTGTTTTCGTAGCCGCTTTTGACTCAGAATTTGGTTTCTCTCCTCGAGCATTAGCCATTCCCACCACCTCGGAGATGAGTTCAAACAATGCCACCAGAATTGGAGGCAAATTTTTCCTCCACTGGTAAATCTAAGGGAAAATCAGAACAAGATGCTAGAAGAAAGGGAAAAGAGGAGGTATCTACCTCTAGCCAAGATAGAGACTCAACTAATGACGAAATTGAGGAAATGAACAAAATGATTAAGAATATTTCAAGTAAGCTAGTCAAAATTGAGCTAGAGGCCAAGAATTCATCCTCCAAGAATTTCCAGAATGCTCCAAATAGGGGTTACAACCCTCAGTGCAGAAAACCCCCCTTGCAGATACTGCAAAGGGAACGGAAGGAGCAACAAGATCAGGTACCACACCCTCTGTACTTGGAAGGTCAGGTAGATGTCCCCACAGAAGACACGACTTATGAGCAAGAGGATGCATGCCTTGTTTTTTCAAATAGTGACGAAGTAGAATGTCCCCTATAAGAAGGTGATGAAGTGGAGATTCCATCACAAGAGGAAGACAGAGATAATGAAAGCACCGAAGATCCTGAGATCGACGACTATTGCAAGCAGTTTGTCGATTTCATGAAAGCACAATTTAATAAAAGATATGACCTCAGATCTTCTAGGAAGAGAACTCGCACTCAGGATCAGGAGGAAGACACACCTCAGGGCGAAGCATCTGCTCAGAAAGAGACAATAGTTCAAAGGACCACAGACAAAGGTAAGAGGCCTCTTAATGAATCTTTGTAGTCTGCTAATCAAATTCCTTCCTCTTCACAAATGGCTACTCCCCCTGTTGTCAAGGCAGTCACAAAGGAAGTCAAACCCCTTGTCCAAAGCAAAGAGTCAAAAGAGATGTTAGTAGATAAGTCCTCCTCTATCTTCAGTTTACAAAAGGAGCTTGAAAAGGTTAAAATCCCAGTTCCCTTGACCGAATTGTTGAAGCAGCCTGCATATCAGTGCCAGGTCACATCCTTTATGCTTCCCCCAAAAGTAGCACATATTCCAAATAGTCTGAACCTTCAAGAAGAAATACCCATGGTTGTATTTGACCCGCATGTTGAGGAATTATATGCCTCTACTCCCCCATTTTATGTGTCCTTAGTAATTCATGACCTGTTATTGCATAATTGCATGTTAGATTCAGGAGCTTCCCATAACTTATTGCCCCTGTCGGTCATGGAACAACTAGGATTACAAATCACCCATCCATACAAGGACCTCTATTCATTTGATTCCAAAAGAGTTAAATTCCTGGGTATGATCAAGGATTTGGTGGTCAATTTGGCCCAAATCCCTGCAAAAAGTGTGGTGATGGACATCGTGGTGGCTGACATCACAGCTCGCTTCGGCATGTTGCTGTCAAGGACCTGGGGTAATACAATTGGTGGTTCAATCAAGTTGGACTTGACCTATGCTACTATCCCGGTTTTTGGTGGCCAGGAGAGGTGGTTGTACCAGGAAACTAGATTTGTCAAGACGGTTACCAAGGTTGACAACTCAGTTAATTCTCCAGTTTATAGTAAGGAGGGAGATTTCTCATGTCTAATGCTGGAAGAAGATCAAGATTACGCTCATGAACCATCCTTCTGCCAGATCAAGACTGAGCAGTCCATAGAGAGCCATGAAGCAGGAATCTGGACACTTCATTTTGATGTAGCAAACTCTAGAGAAAGTAATGGGGCTGGAGTATTATTGATTTCTCACGGTCCCATTGTCTTTCAAGCTAGAGTATGAAGCCACTAACAATGTGGCCAAGTATGAAGCACTTCTGTTAGGGTTACAGACAGCTAGGAGCATGAACATACAGAGTTTAAAAGTTTTGGGAGATTCAAAACTGGTGGTTAGACAAGTGAAGAATCAGTGTCAAACCAAACATCCTAGGCTAAGGGCTTATAGGAACGAAATGTGGGGCCTGGTGGAAATTTTTTTCTTGGCATTTAACATTCAATTTATGCCTAGAGAGCAGAACAGGATGGTTGATTCCCTTGTGGTGGCTACTAGCACATTTCGTCCACCTCAGAACCCTCTCTTAGGATATGAAATTGAGGTACGTTATCGGCCATCAATCCCAGATAACATTAATCATTGGAAGGTTTTTGAGGATGAAGAACAAGTGAAAAGATTTATGGAAAAAATTGGAGAATTCTCAAACATGGAGATAGATTTTTGTGAAGAAGAAGAAGCTGAAGACCTTTCAGGAAAAAAATGGGAGGAAAATTTGGCGGGTCATAAAGTGTTGCAATTGAATGGAAACGTTATACCTAGAGGGTTGGTGCCTCTAAAAATATTGTTTGACAAGAACGACGTCCCACTGCAGCCAAACAAAGTGGTAGAAGAAAATTAGGTAGAAGACCTAAATCTTGGTACTGATGCTGACCCCAAAATTGTGAGGTTGTCCAAGAAAGTCCCAGGAGAATATAAAGAGCTCTACCAGAAACTGTTTCAGTCTTACAAAGATGTGTTTGCATGGTCTTATTAGGACCTGAAAAATTTTGATATTAGCATCATGCAACACAAAATTCCTCTGAAAGGAGATGCGAAGCCACACAAGCAGAAGCTTAGAAATATTAACCCTCTGCTACTCCCCTCCATAGAGAAATAAATTAAGAAACTGTTGAAGGCCAAAATCATTGTGCCAATGAGGTATTCTGAGTGGGTATCAAACCTAGTCCTTGTCCAGAAAAAGAATGGAGAAATAAGGCTATGTGTTGATTTCCGAAATTTAAACCGAGCATCCTTAAAGGATAATTATCCACTGCCCAAGATGGATCACATCCTGCAGAAAGTGGTAGGAGCTTCTCGGATGTTGTTTATGGATGGATTCTCGGGTTACAATCAGGTGGTTGTACTACCAGAAGATTAGAAGAATACTACCTTTACCACACCATGGGGTACATTTATGTATGCTAGGATGCCTTTTGGGTTGATTAATGTAGGGGCCACTTTCCAAAGGGCCATGGACATTGCCTTTGTTGGGGAGAAAGATAAGTTTGTGGTGGTCTATCTCAACGACATTACTGTGTTTTCAAAATATGATGCAAAGCACATTTAACACTTGCGTAGAACCTTCGAGAAGTGCAGAAGGTATGGCCTCTCTCTCAACCCAAAGAAGTCTTTATTTTCATTGGAAGAGGGCAAGATTTTGGGACATATTGTGACCAAAGATGGGGTAAAAATATATCCTAAGAGAGTAGAAGTTATAAATGGAATTTCTCTTCCCAGAAATAAAAAGGAGGTGCAGGTGTTCCTAGGGCACATTAACTTTCCGAGGAGATTTATCCCTAACTATGTAGATATAGTTAGACATATAACTAACATGCTGAAGAAAAATGACGAGGTAAAGTGGTCTCAGGAATCACGAGAGGCCTTTTCCAGGATAAAAAATGCCTTTGCAAAAACCCCTGTGCTAGCTGGACTAGACTATGCCAAATCATTCATGATCTTTTCATTTTCATCACCTCATACGGTGGCAGGAGTTTTATTGCAGAAAAATGAAGAAGGGTATGAGAAGCCCATCGCTTTCTTCAGTCAGGTGCTCCATGATGCAGAGCTGAAATATAACATATTAGAAAAGCAGGCATATGCCTTGGTGAAGTCTTTTAAAGCATTTTGCATGTATGTCTTGCAGTCCCATATCATTGCATTTGTTCCTACAACAGTTGTAAGAGATATTATTATCCAAGGAGATAGCGAAGGGAAAAGAGGGAAATGGATTGCCAAAATACAAGAGTATGAGCTAGACATCCATCTTACCAAACTGATCAAGGGACAAGGGTTAGCCAAAATCTTGTCCGAATCAAACTGTCGGGCTCTGGGTATAAATCTATCCATGATAGAAAATAAGGAGTCTGAGAAGAAAGAAGAGCAACAGGGAGTAGAGATAACTACTCAGAAGACACATATGAAGTACCTCATCAGCCCGTGTTACAAAGAGATAGTGGAATATCTTCTAACAATCAGCTGCCCTCCTAGCTGTGACAAAGCCAAATATAGGACACTAAGGTTGAGATCACAGAAGTACGTTGTTGCCAATGGCCAGGTGTATTGGTGAGATCCCTCAGGCATCCTTCTCCTGTGTCTCACAAAAGACGAGGTTGAGAGTATAATGGCCAAATTTCATGAAGGAATCTGTGGGGGTCATTATAGTTGGAGAGCCACTGCTCACAAAATCCTAAAGGCTGGTTTCTTCTGGCCCAAACTCTTTGGAGATGTGTTTTCCTAGGTCAAAACTTGTGATAAATTCCAAATATTTGCTGAAAGACAGAAGTTGGCACCTCTACCCATGATCCCTGTTCACGTGGATGAACCATTCTAGCAATGGGGAATCGACTTTATCGATGAAATATATCCTCCATCAAGTGGTCAGCATAAGTCGATATTAAATACCACAGATTATTTCACGAAGTGGGTGGAAGCTATACCTGCAAGGAATGCAACAGATGCTATGGCAATGAAATTTATGGAAGAAAATATCATATCCAGATTTGGCTACCCTGCCAAGATAGTGACCGACAATGCACAGGCCTTTAAGTCTGCAAAGTTTGTCAGTTTCTGCCAGTAGTATAACATTGCGCTAGGTCACTCGATGGCCTATTACCCACAAGGAAATGGCCTAGCAGAGTCTTCAAATAAAACCCTGGTGAGGACACTAAATAAGGCTATCAACGAAAATTAGAAAAATTGGGATTCCCAGTTGAAATTCGCTCTGTGGGCCAACAGGATTACCAGCAAGAGAGCAACTGGGAAGTCCCCATATGAATTAGTATATGGGAGGGTAGCATTATTCCATGTACAGTTAGCCTTACCAGTAGCCCGATTCATGAAAGAAAGTCAAGAAGAACCTGATGATGTGACCAGGAGAATAAATCAGCTGGTGGAGTTAGAAGAAACTCAAAACCAGGTAAGTCAGAGGCTAACTGAATATCAAGAGAAGATGAAGGAACTTTTTGATCAGCATGCCAAGGACAGGAAGTTGCAAGTTGGGGATTTAGTGCTTAGATGGGATATTCGAAGAGCTGAAAAGGGGAAACATGGTAAATTCGACCCACTTTGGTTCGGCCCTTTTAAAATTGTGGAACAAGGGGGCAATAACACTTTCAGGTTGGAAAATTTACAGGGAGACTTGCTCGATGCCCTTGTAAATGGTCAATTCCTCAAACCTTACTTCCAGTTCTGATTCAAGCTGAGAGAGCCTTATGTATTATACTGTACATTAGTTTTCTATTTTCATCTTTGATTGAATGATGTGGGTGTCGTGATGAATCATGAAGAGAAAAATAAAAAGTGTTGAAGAGTGGTGTCCACACAGAAGATTAACAGGTGGTATGCGAAGTTCTCAACACACCCAAGTATGAACGTGTCATCCCCAGGTGGAGCCAATGTTGATCATATGGCTAACATTCACTGTTGTTCCCAGTTTTGAAGCCTCTCTGTTTGTGAAGAATAATGCCCAAAAAGCCTCTTTTCCCCCTATTTCACACCTTTTAAACCTCTGCTTTTATCCCCTTGTATCCCCTTCTAATTCCCTTCTTACCCTTCAAAATAATCCTATTTCCCCTTTAAACCTCACAAATACCCTTTGTTCAGCTTAATAACCCCCCTTTTCCTCTCTACCGTTACCCCTTTTTGGCCTTAAAACACATTGAAATTAGGCCAAAAACCCACTTTTCACATATGAGGCTTAGCCCCTTTTCGGCTAGCCCCCTTAACCACTTCCCCATATGCCCCGCGCCCATGAACAAGCACTTAAGGCCTGGGCGCTAATTGCATCAGAGAATCGGAGCGGAAACGTCTTTTTCCTTTGTAAACCATGAAAGTCCTGATGCGATAGTGTTAAGTCTATCGGCCCTTTGAAGCAATCTCCACCATCGATATTTTAAAGATCTGATGGTTAGCACTTGTCTCGCACGCGCACATCGCCCCGATCCTTCAACCCCTCTGATTGCATATTAACCATCAATCTATGTATGGATCTGACGTCTATCGCATCGTTCCAATCGCAATCGAAAAATCTTAATGCACCACTCCCCATTTTCCCCTGATTGCATACCCCTGATCCGATTGTGATCGTCCGTTCAATCCAGATCAACAGTATGCATTCCATCGCATCCTCCATGCATTTTTTCTCATCGTGCGACCATTTAACTTCATCACAGCATCTCAACCGTCGATCTCCTCCTGAGATGTGATGGTCCGCATCTAATCACCCTCCACCCACTGGGTCCCACCATCCAAAGGTCCCACTTTCATTCATTTTGATTAGTTTCTTCCGATTCCGCATGTTTTTCATCAGTCTTCCACTGCTCCGTCACCGCTTCCACAGGCCTCCACAACATTCCTTCTGCCACTCCCCAGATTTTATAATGAGTTTATTGCATTGTGCAGGGTTGTTACAGAGTGGTTAATTCACTCTATTTCTGCAATCACATCCATTGTGACTCGGAATACAGAGAGGCCATTACAGCCACGGCCAGTGTAAAAGCAGTAGAGATGCACCTGGTATGCCAGCTTGGCCGCTAGCTCATCATCCAACGTTCCACCACCTGTGTCACCGATTGCCTCAAGTCCATCTCATCATTAAATATTATTAATTCATGATTCGGCCCTAGTGGCATTTTATTTTCACTCTAGTTTGTTACCTTTAAATTTTGAGTGGAATTCACATTCGACTCCTGCATTTTACTTTCTGTAAAAACTGTTGTTTAATATTTTTTTTAAAATGTTCGTGAGCCTAACTGTAAATGATGAGATGCCCCTATTCCTCATCATGAATTTTGGTTATTTTTGATGGAGACCTCAAACTGATTACAAGCATGTGAGGAAGATATTTTTCCCAAAAATATCATCTCGCTCATGTTTCTGAGGCTTCTATATAAGCAGCAACTAAAGAGAAAAAAAGGGTCCAGATTTTCTAAGGAAATTGCTGTGAAAGAGTTTTTGTATGCATTTTGTTGAAGCTTTAATATGAATGCAAAGAGCCCATTGGGTTTCAGTGATGAGGATTTCTATATTTAATAAGGATTCTGGTCTTGGTGCTTTACAATTTGTAAATATTTCCTATGTTTTATAGTTTAGCTGTTCATTTCATTTACATCCATTTATCTTGTATCATGTTCTGGAATGCGAGTAGCCCACTGGTTTTGGTATGAATTTATCCTAGTTGGTACTTATGCCATAACCTGTCTGGAACTTTAAATATGGCTCAGGCATGATATACTGTTCCATTTTCACTTAACCTATACTTTTTCTATACTAGCTGCTATGAGATGTTATTTTCAAATGCTATTGTCATGTGTGGATTCTTAATTTCGTAAGCCCATCGCATGCTGATATTTGTTTCTGGATATTGTCTCAACAACAGTTAGTATTCTCTCTACTCTTCATACGAAGTAAATAATTTCTGATTATTCATCTCTGTGAAGTATTTAGAATCTAGCCCTCTTTGCAGTAAGCTGCCTTTGAATTGTCTTATACATTCATGTTAGAGTTTCACGATTTGCCCCTGCAATGTTGCTTTCCATGTGCCAAAGTCTTGAAAATCTCGGTCCAATTCAAATTAAACCTTCCTGTTACTAAAGATAGCATGAGAGCCTTTTGTGATAATTTCTCATGCTATATCATATGCTCTTTGTTGTATAAGATGTCCTAGGCACTATTCTTTCACAACTCAAGGCTGTCTCTAGGGTTGACTACAGAAGAGATGGCTGAAATGACTCCTGCATAGAGTCCTTTGGCTGCCCCATCTCCTCATAACTATTGCACTCTTATAAGTGTTGATGTAGTTCCTCGCAATCATAGTGCTGATGTAGTTCCTCCTTCATACCCTCCCAATCAAAACTCCTCATGATTAGGCTGTAGATCTTTGCTGACTGCATATAGCTGGAAAGGAACTCCTTGTGTGCTCTTTGTAGTATCTCTTGCTTAAGCTTGGAGGCTTGAGACAAGAATACTTTACCAAGATGATAGATGACCCCTTCATGGACCACATCACCTCCCCCTTGCTTCATGCCATCTAATATCATCCTGGTGTGAAGATCTTTGGAGTACTCCACAAGGAGTTGAGATCTCCAATATGGATCCACATGGCTCAACAATGACAATGCTATTGATACATCTATGGTGGTGCTTGCCTTGTTTCTGATTTCTTCTTTGAAATTACACATGCCAAATTTGTTTGTTGGGAGGCTGATCCTCCCCTTTCCTTCCTCCCACGGTGTTGTGGCTTTCTCTTTCATTGCTCCAATCCTTGCTTGGTCTATGCTTGGAGTAGCACTTTGTGAGGCTTCCCCCACATGATCATAATCTAGTGGCATTCCAAGTGGCTTGCCATGAGGTAGGAATGTTCCTTGCAGCATTCCCAAAAACATGAGAGAAGGAACTGTGAGATCCTTGCTTCCACTGCACAAATCCATCTCTGTTTTTTGTGTGGAAACATTAGGTGCGAGATAAGTGTGCATACCTTGAGTTATTTGTGGTATCCCACTCTTCAAGTCCACCCACTCCATCTGCAAGTCCTTCCAATCAGTGGTGACCTTCCCCAAGGTAATCAACCATTAGACACCCAAGATGATATTGGTGTCTAGTATGTCAACTACAAAGAAGTGATCCACCAAGGTGTAAGACCCCATAGTGACAGAAAGTGATCGAAGATATTGCATGCACTACATAGTTCTATCTCCTGGGACCAAAATGGAGAACCCATCAAAAGTATCAATGGGGATCCCTCTCCTCTCAACAAGGTGAGCATCAATAAAGTTGTGGGTTTCCCCACTGTCAATCAAAATAGGCATTCTCTGGTTCATGACTGAACCTTGTACTCTTAGGGTCAGGTATTTGGGCACTCCTCTCAAAGAAGAAAGAGTCCCACTTGTTGGAGCAAAGGCTCCCTCTTCACCTTTGGATGGTGATTGATCTTCCTCCCCATCATCACCAGCACTGCAACCCCTCCTAGGTCCATCATTCCCATCTTTCTCCTCAAAATCTGAGAAGAATTCTATATAGTGTGCCCTTCCAGCAACACATCTATGTCCCAGTATTCATGGCTCTTGACAAGTGAAACACAATCTATTTTTCCTCATCTCCCTCCGAAGATCAAGGTCAAGAGGTTTCTTTAGTGAAATATCCTTGGGTGGAGAAACTTTCCCTTATTTCCCCTTAGAAGAGTGAGGGGCTTTGCTTTGGAAAGTTTCCTTTGCTCTTGGCAAGGCATCTTGGAGATCTTTAGCTCTCTCAATGGCATCGTGTGAAGTGATGGGCTTGGTATAATTAACCAACCCATGCAAAGGTTCCTCCAGGCCATCAATGAACATGTAGACTCTCCTTGCTACAGATAGATTAGGGACCATTACTGATAATCTCAGGAATTCAGAGATATAGGCCTCTGCATCTCCTGTCTGCTTCAACTTTTCCAGGCTTCTAAAAGGTGCCTCAGGATATTTCCGATAAAATCTCTTCACTAGTCTTCTAGTGAAATTATCATATGTAGAGACATTGCTATGTCCCAATGTAGATAGTCCATGGAACCACCAGTTTTGGGCCTCACCCTCAAAGTGCAGCGCAACAATCTTGATGGCTTCTAATTTGGGAACTTTATTCAACTGGAAATATATGTCCAAATTTTCGACCCATGCTTTGGCATAGCAAGAGGATGATCCATCGAAATTGGAAAAAAATAACCTTCCCATAGTGTGGTGTCTCCCATGAAAGAAACCCCCATCTCTGTACTGCTGCCATGGTCTCCTCTGGTCCTTGAGATGGCAAAAGTCTTGGAAGCTCAAGTTATCCTTGAACCTCTAACTTTGTGAGTAATATTCTACAAAGTAACCTTCCAGGGAGGTTGGCTCTTGTGATCCCTCATTCTCTACAGCCAAGAAGGTACGCATAGTAGATGTTGGGCGGCCTGTGGGGCTTGTGGAAAGCTCGCAGGTTGACCAGTTCCATAATGAGACATTTCAGAACTTTCTCCTTAATGGAATATCCCAAGGGACTCCCTAATTCTATCTACCCTCATCTCTTTTATCTCCTTGGAAATATATTTCATAGTCTCTAAGATATTTTTTGAGAACTCCTCTACTTCCTTAGCCTTATCATTCACATATTCAGGGGCTTTCCCCTTGTCTTGACCCTTATCAAAGTCATCAGTGGTGTAGTCATACTTTTTATGACTTATATTTTGGTACCTCCTCTCTCTCTCAGTGAAAGGATCCTCTTCTTCAGAATGTAGAATGACTAGTGCTCCAAGGAAATCATAGGTTGTTCCAAGAGTGGAGCTCCGATACCACTGTAATGATCATTTTTCAGGAATTTCAACAAGGTTTTCAAGAGAAACGTTGTATAAGTAAAAATTTTCAAAAATAATGTAGATCAGGACTTGATTCCTCTTATATATGATTCATGAGACTTATATATGGAGTTTCATAAAAAATAATCAGTTTATAATCACTAAACAGATCTTCCAAAAACTAGACTAGCTAAAAAGCACCCAAAGAGGAAGGTTGCAGTCAAATGCAAGCACCGCTTCAGGAATTGTGCAGTTTTAGTAGATGTTTAGTGGAGATCAGTAAGGAGACTTATATTTCAGTAATACAACAAAAAATAAGCATTATGATAAAGCCATTTCATTATACAGTAGAAGGCATGAGTCAATACAACAATAAATCTTCAGAAAAGTGAGCTTGAACACACGTATATTTGCAGAAATGCTTCAACAGCGTTATTTTTAAGGAGCTTCAGTAGCTGGAAGTTACAACTCATATCTAGAGCTGATCTATGGACAAAAAATCAGATCTATTTCAGATCTGGAAACTATATAGTTTTCTCTTCAAGATCCACTTGGAATTTTGACAAAAGCATGCATGAACAAGAGTAGATCTGAGAAACAAGTTGCAGATCTGGAAACTGCTGCAGTAAATTTCTGAATATAAAATTTCATTACAATGGATAATATTTGAACATAAAATATATTAGAAATCTAATCCATGTATCACCAAGTGGAAGGCAAAGCCTAGCACTAGAGATCTCTGATCTAAACTATGAGCAAGACACCATGAAAACCCTCATACAGAAATAATGCAGTCTACTCAAGGGAACAACACTGTAGCTCAAATGACACAGAAAAACACTATAAAATTGTAGATCTGAAGTAGAAGAAGCAGAGACACTCTTTCAAGAGGTTAAAGAACACCTTCCATGAGAAGAGGCTCCCAAAAATACACTAGATCTCTAAAGATCTAGACTCCCACTTGCTGCAGCTCAGAAGACAACTCAATCCTCAAGATGAGCAGCACTGTAATGTAAGATGGAGCTTGGCCTCAAGCCTAATAGTGGTTCAATTCAGCAAAATTTCCTCCTTGAATCCTCAAAGGAAGGGGTGAAATGTCTGCATAGGAATTCCAGATACAATCCTCCACTAAACAGTAGAGAATGGTATTTGTATAAGAAGACAAATACTCAAAAATATGATCAATCAACAACCTTCTCTTGTTGCCCTCCTTTTCCTTTTATAATATGAGAAAGATTTTGCAAACCCTAAACCATCTTGATGAGTTAGCCCTTTTCACATGAGAGGCTTCCTTCTAGAATTGCACTGTCCCTTTTGGAGATGCAATGAACCTAGAACGCGTTGTTGATTTGGTCAAGGTTGACCAAGTCTTTAGCTCAAACCTCTTTCACACCTGCAAGTGATTATTTACATGGCCCTGATTTTTCTTTGTTCACATGGGCATTGATTTATTCAAACTTATAGGAGTTTTACATGTCCTCCTTTATTCATTTATTCATGAAACAGAAATTAAAACAAAATTGAATGTTCCTCTTAACTAAGGCTAAGTGGGAACATTATATTTTCAACATATGTTATAACATTATCATAAGAATTCATCTTACAGTAAAAAATACTACAAATATTACTTTTATTTATTGTATAGATGATTATGGATTTTGAATGACTTGGGAGAATAGGTACAAATCCCCTTTCATAATGATAAATACAACTTGTCAACCAGGGTCATGTCTAAGATATTTTTTCTTGTGCACTTGACCAGGTTCATAGTGCCACATTTTGTAAGTTCCTTTACACTTCATAATTCAAGATGAAGCTTGTTCATGATTATGATCTGGTTTTCTGTATGTGTTTTTTCCTCTATTTGATTGTAATTTTGAACATTATTTTAAAAATTGAAACCTTTTTTGTTTTTATGCTATTAATATATTGAAATATACCCCAGTTCATGAATTGAAGTTTCATGTGAATAAATAACATATTGTTACAATCATAGTTTAATATTTTAGAGTGTGTAAGGTTTTAGCACCATCTTGGTGATTTACATCATATTTTTACCTGGCAACATGCATTCTTCCTGTTTCGACTATGTGAAGGAAAATTGATGCTAGAATCATGTCCCCATCAAATGTTAGTTTTCCCATTTGAGTTTCAAGGGTGAAATATCCGTCTTTGGTGCAATTAATTTCTCTGCAGTTGTTATGTAACTAATGATCACATATAAAATCATTTTGATTAAGTTGCATGAGCTCTAGTTCTAATATTGTATGTTGGAATCATAGATACAACAAGTTAACTTGCTTTATTCCTTTTAGAGTATCACCACGGCCCCATTAATTCAACCAATAACTTAGAGGAACTTAGAGGGACAAGAAAGTAGAAATACAACCCTTTGATGGTGAACCACTAAGAAATATTGAAACTTGGCACTGAGTAATATAGAAACTTGGCTGGCGCTATCATGTTACTTACTGCACCTGCATTATGACTGAATCACCATAATATCACCTCCTCTAATAAGCTCAAATATTTATTACTCCAGTTCTAGTGGCTCCATTAATTGAGGCATATCAATCAGGTTTATTGTGTTTATAACAAAATAAATAAAAGCACATATAATACATAATATTTGAATTTAAATGGTGGGTAGGAGTGCCCTTCAAATGTATACCCTGGAATCATGGGATAATAGAGAAAAATTCAATTTAGATACTACTCTTTTCAGGGCCTTTCCTGTATTCCTTGTTTCCTGAAGAAGGCAGGTATGTGCTTGTAAGTAAATGGCTACCATTAGTTTCTTGATCTTTATAACTAACACTTGTTTTGGTGAATAATTCTTTTTTATTATTATTATTAAATCACATGGGATGTTACATGGATTTTAATACAAAATATCACTTGAGCCATATAATATGACTACTAATGATCCTCCGGATATTCATTATTAGTTGTGCTTTATATTCAAAATTTTCATAAGAAATCCCTTCATATGATCAACCCTAAGATTTATAATTTCTTGCTTTGACACACAAAATAGAAACATTCTCCCAATATTCACTACACAAACTATGATCTCTATTGCTAACGTCTGACAAAATGAAATCAATTTTCTGCTTCTACATACTACCGGGTTGTTTTCTAGCAGTCTCTATATGATATTGATACCAAAAGGAAAAATAAAACATAGAATTTTGATTTAATACATAGATATATTTACCACCAGAGATTTCTTTCCTACAAACCTCAAAAGTCCTTCATACTCCTTTCCTATGCCTTTCAGTCACTTGATTGCCAACCTGAAGAGAAGGTAATATATCATGTTCATATGCAACTGCATGTTCCCTTGCTTGAGTTGTATCTTACTATTCAGCTGTCACATATTGGTCATGGTAGAGTTGATATTTACATCCATATGCAAAAACATATTCCTCTTCATGATAACCATGTTTAATTTCTTCTCAATGATATGAAAAAAAATCTCTATAAGGAACAATTCACTGCACAAGTATGAAATTTCTCATACTACATAAATCTATTAATACAAAGAAAAGAGACCAATGTGGATGTAAATGAGAAAATAATTTTCTTTAATGATCCATCTATGTTCCAACCAATTTATCTCCAATAGAATGTACTTGTAATCAATTAATAAACTAGTGTGGGACATGAGTTTGAATTGAGAAACTATTTGAATTGAGCGTGGAGGAAGTCTGAAGTTAGTGGGAAACTGTTTGAATTGATAAAACATAAGTTATAAAATGGAATTGCAAAGGAGGAAAAACACTTTGCTTAAATTATACCAACTTCAAAACGTTTATCCTAAGTATGTCTGATGTCATAAGAAGGATGCATTCTCAAAATTAAATTTATCAAATAACTGCTACAAGGTTTCAATTGAATGGATTATTTTATGTTCAATTTGGGAAGGCTAACATGCATACCAAACGAATTTCACTTTCCATCCATTTTTCACTTTTGAATGGGTTCTAACACAACTTTCATTTGTTCTTTATTCACTTTTGTCATCATTTACTCATTTTTTCCTGATCCAAGTATTTTAGGAATAAGGAGACCATTTTAATCATTTCCCCATTATTTAACCAGTGGCACATTGTAAACTTGAAATGTGCTACCCCTATCTCTTCAATATCTTGAAACCTAATTTTTTTCACTTCCCCTATGATATGTATATTTTCATGTGATTTACATATCTCTGAAATTACTTTGTGTTATCATAGTATTCATAGAATTCCCTCTCTTCTACATTTAAATATGTCATGCAATCCTCGATACAACATGATTTATTCTACTTCGGTAGAAGGTTTGGTGTTCATATTTCATACAATATAAAATATAGTTTTTAATTTTGAATGCATTACAAATATTGCACTTTTAGATTATAAAACATTGAATTTAGCGAATTCATGGCAAAGGTTATTTAATCAAACATAAAAGAGGACATAGATAGGGTCACAAGGCCCCTCCATTCCCAACATCTTCTCGCTTCTCACTATTTTGAGGAAGATATAATAAAGTACAACTACTTTCATCAATATGATATAAGGTGGATTGCATGAAAAAAATTATAGGTGAAGCATGGTGGCCTCTATGAATAACGCAAAATTAGAATATAACAACTTTTATATTACATTTAAGATTAGATACTATTTGAAACATTGAACAAACAAAATTTCAATGGAGTACAAATAAATATTTTCCAAATTCAAAATTAGGTTAATATTTATGTTGCAAAATAGATCAAACATTATATTTTTTTTATTTTTGCAAAATATTATAGAGTATGAGCATTTTCAAGGTGATGGTGGTGTAGAAGGTCGTAAGAATGGTGTAGTATTTACTGATATCATAAACATGGTTTGTGGTTGCATTGTTAATGCAACACCAGACATGTAATATAAGTTTTGGTAATTTCCTTTGCACAGGCCAGAGTCTGGAGTATATAGAAATAAATTTGTTGAGTATTCATATACATAGTATTGTCCTTTTAAATACCATTCCTGTTTAATTGCAACATTGTTCTACAAGTTTTGAAGGTGCTTCTATTCAACTAAGTTTAGAGCTATGCTAATCCTTTGATTTTCTTTTGTCTAAAGGATCTTCACTTTGAAATTTTGTAATGTGTAAGGAAGCATTTTTTGGAGGCCAATAATATATAAACAAATTTTTTGAAAATTTTAATATGCATTCATATTGTAGAAAGTCATTGCTTCTTAGGTTGCATAAAACAAGTAATATATTTTTTGGTGATTTGAGTACATCCACCTTTACTTTTTAGGAACACAAGGTTTCAAATTTCCTTTTGGATTCCTATCAAATAGAGAGAAATATATATTTTTTAGATTTAATCTTTTAGTTATGCTTTCAATTACGAAGGATTGGTTCCCTTAGTTGTTTTTTTGTGATTCTATCAAAAGATCATCACTCTAAAATACACCTTGTTAAAAAGTAGTGATATTAAAGAGAAAAATATATTGTATGAATTATAAGTGGGAGAAAATACAGATCAAATCCCACAAACTTGATTGAAATAAGTGTTCATATCTCCCTCCTCAGTAAGCTCCTCTTCACTAAACCAAAGATCAACAAAGCAGTTATGGATTACATATTTTGGGTCATGAGTGCATATTTAGAGCATTGGAGTTCTTCCCCTTAGAGTCTTGGGTACAAGAGGGCCTTCTATATTCAACACTTCGTGTAAATTGAAGATGGTCTCATTGTTTTTCTGGTCAGTGTTATTGGGATTGCTTGCTCCCCACCCCCTAAAACTACACTCCACATAGGTGCATCTTGGGAGTGCCCCTGGGTCATCTCCTCTTCACTAAAGCAGAGGAGATTAAATGAGAAGCTACAAGTGAGTTTCTATTAATATTCCACAATCACCACTCCATTCAACACATGCAAAGGCGATACAACTTAGATGTTGATGGAAAAGTATGGGATAGAAACAAATATCCTAGATGTTAGTTGTCTCACAAAATTTAATTTAGATTTTACATATTGTTATGATGTTGTGGTGAAGTTCCCAGTTTATAACCAAAATAAAAAGTAATAGATCAACATAAAATACACTGCCAACATGTAACCTAGCCAATGGATTCATCATATGCCTCATGCCAGTAATTGGATTTTGCATAGTATACTAGCTGTAGTTAGGTTCTAAATTCAGCCTGATTATTTCAGATAGCATATGAGCAACAAAAGGTTGGCACTGAGAAAATAATCTTGTGACATCATGGAATCATGGTATGGTGTCCTTGTAATAGGAGACCTAGTTGGTGACATGCCAAAGTCTAAACCTTCCATATAGCTGGGAAGTTGGAGTGAAATTTCCTGTTGCAACACCTTGTCATTCAAATACAAGGTAGAATTATCGGTACCAATAGGAGCCAATTAGCCAAGAATGATGTGTTCTATAACACCGTTGAGAGGATATTCTTTAGCGAATGCAGAATCAACCAAAAGGATATCCACAGTCTCCTCAAATGAAAATCTCATCATTGTTCTTGTGTCATTATGATTGATACCATGTCGAGTAATAGCCATCAAATGACCTCGATATGTCATTGTGTCACATAGAATGGATAGATGCATCTAGTTCACATATGACCCATCAAAATATATCACAACTCGAAGCTCATCCAGAAGAGCCTTCCTCACAACCTCAATTCTGAGCAGTTCAATAACGTTGATCAAGTGATTACTAGTTGTCCAACTAGCATCCACATCTTCATGGCACATCACAGCTAACATATTGACAGCTTATCTGTCTAGCATCCATTCTGTCTCAGCCTGGAATCCTCATTCTCATCAAACTTATTGATTTTTTGAGACTTGATAAACACTTTATTGATATATGGAATTCCCCTTAGAGTCATTTCTGTAAGCATGTTACTTTCAACCTTTCTCAAAAACACATCATGTTCAAATTTTTCGTTTTGTACCTCTCCTTTAGGACATTCTTCATTCATAATACGTAAACGTAGAATAACTTTTTTTGCATTATAATCATTAAAAATTCATCTCAAATCATCATCAAACTTAAGGTTAAATATTTTCCACAATGTCTGCCATACTCAGTTTTTTATCAACCATCATATATCTATTCAATTCTATACAGAGTAGCCATGGAGATATTTTTTCTGGTGCAATATCCTCATCTGGAATTTCATAATAGGATTTGACAAACTCAACATCCTCCTCAATGATATTACTCATTAGATCTAGATCATACTACACTTCAGTAGAATTTATAAAACTTGTCCAAGTTGTGTACTCTAAAGCACACTACACATTTTTGGTCCTTTCCTTTTTCGTGTTAACCTTGGGTTTTAGGTACACAAACAGTGATGGTGTTTTAATATTCTTTGCCACATTTATTATTTACCTCAACCCTGGGACACCAATAGTAACATTTTTTTCACTAAAACCAACATAATGGAAATTATTGTGTCATCTGAGTAGTTGGTTGACCAATGGATTACGCTGCAACACAACCAATCATATCATCTAGAGAAACTAAGGGTTGCATAAAATGAGATTCTATCTCACCAATTACCCATTCAAATGCTTCCCTTGTAAGGTGGCACTCGTTCAGCACACGCTTACTAAAAAATTTACTTCAAAGCAGAATGTTGAAAAACATAGTGGAATTCTTCTATGTTTCAATACTCATGGGGTCATCACTAGGAAAAACCTTACGTATTTCCTAAATCCTATCAATTTCTTCTACAATCTCCATGGGATGCATATCTGATGTTTTTCTCATATGAATTTTTAATTTCTTTTGGTTGTTCCATATTAGCCTCTTAATATTTATAGGTAGAGGCCACACGTTATCTCTAGTGGTCACAATATTTGTACCTAGTTGTCATCTATCTGACTCTAGTTTCCCTAAGAATGGATGCTAGCTTTTTTAAGGGTCATAGTTTATAACTGAAAGCAACTAGTTCATCTCAGATCCTTGGAGAGATGACTCCCTAAGATATGTTTCTGGAGGTCCTGCAGTGATTTTCTCCATTTTAGATGTTGATTATTGGATGGCCTACTGCCTTTTTGACCAGTGCCCTAGTGAGTCAGTTAGCTTCAATATTTTTCTCTCCGTGGATGTGAGGATGATATATGCTCACATCTGATGATGTATGTTGTTTACATGATTTGAGGCAGTTAGCCATGGATGCATGTTGCTTACTTTCATTGAGGATGTTACCCATGGAATCATCAGATATCTCTATTGATGTGATCCTAGGCTCTTGGGAAATTGATAGAAGGGTTCTAGAAATGAAAATTTCTACTTGATAGTTATAACATTGCTTGGAACAAGCTTGAAGCATATCTTTGAAGTGTTGTGCAATTGTATCCAAGGGTCTTATTTTCTTGGGGTTATCCTTAGTTGCTCCATAGGATCTACATTGGTTCATCATCCTTTCTTGATGGGGATCTTGATGCCCTGGGATATTTTTCTCTTTTTGGAGTTGGCTCTAGTACAACATTGTGGGTTAGCCAATGGTGAATGTATAGTGAAGGGAGGATTTTTCCTTGAATGTTAGAAGCATTGTGGGTGAGCTATATTTGATCATAAGACTTGGATAGGAAGGGAAAAATTTAGTGTCAGGCCTTTTTACTTACCTTACAGATCTATTTCCCAAGATAATAATCGCTAGTGTGAAAATCTTGTTCTCTATTTCCCAATCTAATAATAAAATTAATTTTATCCCAAGCTAATAATCAGTGCACCATTGTATAGTTTTTGGCATAAAATACCAAGAAATTTGCATGGGAACTCATGAACAACCATTCATATTTAAATATGAATTGTTGTTCATGAGATCCCATGCATTTTACTTGGTATTTGATGCAAAAAAAATAGAATGGTGCACTAATTATTAACTTGGGAGAAAAAGTAAAATGATTATTAGATTAGGAAGAAAAGCATAATATTTTCCCACAATCATGTCACAATTCTGACGATTTTTTCTGTCGTACCTCCAACGGTTGTTTACATCACCCTTCCAATGGTTGTTTTTGCTGCACTTACAACGCTTGTTTTTTTCGCACCTTCGAAGGTTTTTTATGTCACTGGTATGGCCCAACCATCGCAAAAATTTTATGCGAGTTGTCGGAATAGCGCCAACTATCGTGGCACTTCTGACGGCTGTTTCCATTGCTGGAAAACTACTAGAGACAGACGTGCGATGACATATGCGATGACAGGTCGTTGGTATTGCGCAAATTTTTGGGAAGGCATCCATGTCATAATACTGACGACTCCACATGATGTCAAAATAGAAACAATAAAAATCATGATTGTAAGATTGATTAAATGAAGACACGTGTCATGTCTTGTGTCTCTCTACCGATAGTTATTATAAGTGCTAGAATTACAATGGGACAGGAAACAATGTTTTTCTGAACCTCAAAGTGTCACTCTTGGGACACCTATGTGTCGCAAGAGTGACATTTTTGCCATTGGAAATTGGGCCATATGTGCTAGTGTGTCCCCATGAGTGCACAAAACTACGACAATAACCATTCAAACTAAACAAAAGAATGAGGGATTTTGAGTAAAAGGTGATATAAAGTGAGAGAAAAAAAAGGCTTAACATCCCCCCATGTCGACCATCATTCATGTCCTCATGCAAGGAAATCAATTGTTGTATTGTCTCTCCCTTGCAAAAAAAAAGATTAAAAAATTCATAATAATGTTCCTGAAGTTATGTGTGATCACCATTTCCTTCGCTAGATAGAGTTTGTTATAAAATTAGAGTCTTTGATGGAATATTTATTTATTTAGACTGATTTCAACAAAATCTAACACAAGGGTTTCCATAGGAATACTAAATTTCAAGGATTGTGTTATTACTTGAATAAAATAGCCAACTATCAAAATCTCTACAAATATCTCGGGTGCATCCTTGATAAGAAGTTTCACTTTAATATCCTCATTGTAAATATGAGTGACATGATTTGAAAGCCATGATCTTAAAAGTATATCGAATAATACCTTCCCATAGTGACCATCTTACCATTATCCACATATAGTTGAAGCTATTATTTTCTAGGAAAAGTGAATTACCTGCACTAAGGGTCCCACGTCCATAAAAAAAAATTATTCCGAAAAGATAGAATTCCAACGCATAACACTAGAAGGTTCTTAAATCCATTTTCAAAGAGATATGATAATTAATTTAGGAAAGATAAAAAAACAAACAAGTAAATCATAGTGTAAAATTAACTTTAATACCACATGCATAGTCGTGCTGCCAGAAAGCGTCAATAATCTTGACAGGGATGCCTTTTAACCCTACAAAATGCATGTTTCCATCCTATTAGACATAGATTTAGAGTCATTTGAAATAATTTACATTTGTTTAGAAATTAATTGAAGGTCATTGTCCTGGCTTGATAATCAACTAACAACAATACCAGTCACAAGAAATAACAAGAAAGAACAAGTAGGCTCATGATGAGACCTCTTGTCTTCCAGATTTTCAACTGAAAGTCATTAGCCTGGCTTGGTGACTAGTATCAGTAATGTCGTTCTCGTTAGGACCCATGATCATGGTAGTTCGGCTCGTAGCGAAACCTCCTATACATCAGTTAATTTGTCTTATGAAAAAACTATGATTATAATCAACCTTAAATAGGTTACTTAATATTGGGGGAGGTGATTCTCCTCCTTAAGGGCACGGGAAGGCGTGAAACATTTTTAATTACTATTATTTATTGGTTGGTCCTTCTACTCGGAAGACTCTTTTGCAAAAAAGCATCTTAGATAATGGCTAAAACTTCCTTAAATTGATCATGCCATGGTTCCTATAAAATATTGTTATAGTTCTATAGGCGTGGTCCACCATATGCGGATTCTCATCAATACCTTTGAAGAGGAAATTTAAAAGGTTTCCTGGATGAAATTTATTGGTCAATAATCAAAGTCACTTTATAAAATATGAGGCATTAAGATTTAATTTCTTCTGAAAAATCTTAACACGAGAGTGTTAGTATGAATCTTGATTCGAAGCATACGAAAAAAGACCACTTTAGCTATGCATAAAAAACAGCCCTAACAACAGAAATGACTACTAATATCTTCATATCTGTAGTTATATGATCAAGAAAAATGCTGCAAAAATCTAGGTCTATGCATTAGAAGACATTAAACAGTATAAAAATAAGATTTACTCCATAGATCCAATAGACAAGACAAGAATATATGAAATGAAATTTTTATTAATGGCACCTGGGAGGAAAATGTTAGGGTCCCGTAATTTGGCTGATTGGAAAGCCAAATGACAGTGTAACATCAAACCAGTCTTTGGAGCCCAAGGACCTAGCCTTCCTAGACTCAGAGAAGGATCTCTCTATTTGTGTAAGGGATATCTGTATGTTTGCTTATTGTGTTCTGATTTTAGGCTAGTTATGAAGTAGGTTTTTGGTTTTGGTTTTTAGGTTGTGAGGGATGAATTAATCAAAGACATAAGATAGGTAAAAATATGTCGGATCAACTGGGCTATGGGGTCGAAAAGGTCAAAGAAGCTTTCAGATGGTGATACAAGGTTGTTGAAGGGTCGATTTGATTCGAGGTAGAAAGGATCTTTGGGAAAAATGGAGTAAGATGGACATCAAGTTTGTGAACAACAAAGAATCTCAAGCACAACTAGTTTAATAGTTGACATAAACATGGTAGGGAAAACCATTAATCATGAGAAATGTAACTATAAGCTAATCAATACATAGAAATAAACATTCAAGCCATGCATAGAGATATATAACTCTCTAACTTTGGGAAATGGCTATCAAACTTTGGGAAATACACTTAAGACAGATAAACAACTCAAATCACTATGTCGGAACGCCTAAACACAATAATTCAAGTTATTGGGCACTTTGAAAACAAGATTTCATAGTCTTAGACAAAGGGCAAGATCAGAACAAGACCTCCTTGGTTCAACAAATGACAATCTAATCAGTCAAAGAGAAATTTCATGGATGGAGCTATGGCTAGCCATGAGTAAGCATGGCATACCGTAAATCATACTTAGCATGCATAAAACCATGAATGAAACAAGCAACAAAATCCTTAAGTTATTAAAGAGAAATCAAGAATTCTTTAATGTGACTAAGAATGAAGAAAACATGGAAGCTATGAAGAAACAGGAAATTTGAGGTGCCTCCAAGGGCATGTCTCAAATTTTTTCTCTACTATCCTATAGCAAGCAAGAACATGGATTTATGAATGAAAACTAGGAAACAAAACAAAGAGAGAGACACTATACAATTCTACCAAGTCATGGAATCCAACAACAATCCTCTTTCATCATCCAAGAACATCCAAGAGACTATCCAAAAGCATGAGACAAGTATTTCTTCCAAAGCTTATATGACCATATATTGCTTCTATTCATCAAGTTCAGTCTTGTTTACAATTAAAGCCTTTGGAATATATAGGCCAAAGTGAGGAAAACCTCTTAGTTCAACTTGCAATCTCATTGGCCTATCAAAAATATCTTATTTTGTCCTTGAGGCTTTGCAAAGCTCAAGGCACAAAATATCTCATAAAATATCTAAAAAATGCTAAAATAGAGAAATAAATTGAATTTTTATAACTTCTCATGTGAAAAAATAGCTAAACGCACATGAGGAAAAATCAGTTTTGAAAGGTTCAATTTTTACAAAAATACTCAAAAAATACATCAGCAAAAGGTCCCCTGACTTGCTGGAACCTTTTGGAAGCCTTCCCGATGTTGAAATCAGGCTCATGATAGCTTTTTGGAAAGCTCTAAGTGTCTAATTTTTGAAATTTTTTTGTTTTCTCTCAACTGACCAATGGAAGTCCTCCGAAAATAGGCCTGTGTGTGAAAAACCAAAAATTAAACCTTGCTGATAAACCGGGCAGAGTGTAGAAAAAGCGAGTAGTTTTCGCCATTTCGGGGGAGAAAATGATCTTCAAATGTCCTGAAAATCGCTGAGTATGTGATCTTGAAATTATGGCATCCAATGATACCATTCTCATCCTTTGATGATCCCCCAAACTGAAATGGTGAAGCCCATGAGTTTTGGCCAAAAACCCAAAAATGACAAAAGAACCAAAATATGTCGAAATTTGCCAAAAATTGGTGAGCATGACCCTCAAGGGTTTTCAGCAAAATTTTGTGAAGCAGAGGCCAAAATATGAAGTCCTGAGGTGTATTTCCTCAATTTTTGTGCCAGGCACTTCCCTTTGGCCTCCTTGAGTTTTTCTTGAGCAGCCTTCAACTTGCGCCGGGAAAACTGATTTAGCTTTTTATAATGCCCATCATTCTCCTTTGAAGGTCCAAGTCCCTGTTTTCCTTCTCCAAATTCTTCTCCAAGTGGTCATTGACTCTCTCAAGCCATGCCTCTCTATTGTTCTCTATCTCTTGTTCGAATAATGCAGTGAGAGGGGTAGATTGAAGAAGGGCATTTTCCTCTTATTTTTGCTTCTCAAGGGCCTTTTTTAGCCACATGGTTCTTGGCCTCTTTCGCCTAGGCTGATATTCGCCTTCACTTTCATCGAACTCACCCATGAGTTCTTCCAACCTCACTTGGGCTTTGGAGGCCTCCTTCTTGTATTTGGTTGGTTGTGTCTCATAAACAACCATATGAACACTCATTTTCTTATTTTGGATTTGCAAAAATTGATTGAAATTCCTAGCTCTATGAAGATCATCCTTCAAAGCATAAATTTGGCTTTCTCTATGGATCAAGAGGTTTTCTAAAATTTGGGCCTCATTATCACTATCATCTCTTTGGATTTTGATGATGTCGAATGCACTCTCATGTTCATGACTGCCTTCTTTCTTTCCCTTCCCTTTGCTTTGGGTGGCTATTCTAGTGCTCTTCCTCCTGGGAAAATCAATCATGGGCTTCTTGGGAAATTTTCCTTTCCTTCAGAGGGCCCTAGTCACATTTGGACTGACAACTCTAGGCACCCTTTTATTTTTTGTCCAGGGTTTGGCGACTTTCTGAGAAGAGAGCATGGCCCCTTGCCTCGAAGAGGCAGCTAGCACATGGTCCATGGGTTCCTTACCCTTGTCACTTTGCCCTTTTTCTTCTTGAGGATGTTGTCCCTCATGTTGTGGCTGATGTGTGACATGCTGTGGCTGCCCCTGTTTATCACTCTCATGCTGCCCCTATTCAGCACTTTCATGCTGCTCCTTCTCATCATGATGTAGTTGCTGTGTGTCATCTTTTGACTGCCCCTGTTCATCACTTTCATACCTTTTTTCAACATCTTCATGCTACTCCTATTCAGCACTATCATGCTGCCCCTGTTCAGTATCCTTTGGCTACCCTTGCTGCTTTGTCTCACCCTCATCATAATTCTACTGTTCTTAATTTCCTTGATGTTGCTCATCATCACTATGATGTTGTTGTTCAGCGCTTTCTTCCTCATCCCCTTGTTGCTGCCCATCATCACTTTATTCTTTTTGCTCATGTCCTTATTCCTCCTCATGGTCACTTTCTTCTCGTTCTTCATGTTCCTTTGTTTGTTCTGTAGTAAACTTGAGATTTTTAGGAATAGGTCTACTAGAAGAAGGTGAAGGATGGTGAGTAGGAGGTGTAGGGGATGTATGAACTAGAGGGATAGTGGAGAAATGCTGATTTTGATGAGAGAGTGATGGAAGAGACAGGATATTTGCTGTGAAGGAGGCTTCTTCTGAAAAATGGAGGCCATTTTCTCAATGCTCTTGTGTAAGAAGAAAGGAAGATTTAGCAATCTGTCCCTAGTGAAATGCATGAGCAGTCGAATGTGATATGCATAAAATCGGGAGAATATTCCCTCACAAGTGAAGTATTTCATGATGATCTTCATGAGGGGGGCATAGATGACTAAAATATATGAGAAAGGGAAAATATAAGGACATGACTCTTTGTGCTCATGCTTTAGAAAGGGCTTGTAATATTCTGAGTCCAAATGGCTTTGTTTAAACCATTTCTCACCAATATAGGGGATTTTAGTGGCCTTGGAGATGGATCTTGGAGAGAATTTGAAGTCAAGGCCTGCCAGCTGGAAATGCTTGTCTCGAAACCTCAAAGCGCAAAGGTGTGTCAAAGGAGAAAAGCTCTTCACCTCTTGCACCCTTTGAAAAAAATCTAAACACCCGACCTCATGGAAATTGAACAATACTGATGGGTGGGAATTCACTTATTCAGTGGAAGTATGCTCAAATCTCTTATGCAATCCACTCCTACTATCCTGCCTAGGAGGCATCTTGTTCTGGATGATTTCTGCAAAACAAAACTGCCTCAAAAAGGTTTTCAAGAATGTTTTCTCAAACAAAAATCTATCTTCTTTGTCAATCACTGTTTGATCGAGGCAAATTTTCCTCAAATGCTGTGTGAAATGTTTTCTTTGATATTAGGTCTCTGCTCCTCCCAAAACACTGCCTTTCCCCTTTGTATGCCAATCAACAAATAATTTTAATAACAAGCACACAGTCAACTAAAATATATACACAGTCAAGTGATTTTCGGTGTTTGGGTAAGATCATAGAGCTCTTGATGTTTTGATGTAAGCAAGGCAGCCTAGTATTTTAGACAGAGGAAAAATACTCCTTCTAATAAAAAAAACCCTCCTTGTGTTCACTATTCCTCACCCACAGTTAGACAGAAAACCTCCAAACTGATTTAATAACTTCACTCACTAAATTCTGCTTTATGGAACAAAAGAGAAAACACTGTTTTTTGCTTTTTTTACCACACAGAGGAGACTTTTGAAATGACAAAACACTTATACAATGATCAAAGATGTTTGAAATTAGGCCCACTATTTCACTTTTCAAACCCTGTCATTCCTCCCTTTAAACACTGCCTCCACCTTTCAACTTGTTTTGAGGGCAGTTTTTCAAGCTTTTTGACATCAATAAAAACCCACCACCTCACTTTCAACTAACTGTAACAATATTCTTCAAACCTTTTCACCCCAACACACCTCAATTTACACCGGAAGTTTCATGTTTTCACCATCATTTAGTCTTTGAAAAACACAACATTGATCACCCTTTTAGAGATTTTAATATACCAAGGAGGCACATAAATACCTTGAAAATCGATGGCAGTCGTTGTTTGAGGGGTTTGAGCAGCTTTCAAAGCTTTTGGAGGCGTTTTGATGCTTTGAAACAAGCACGACACATTTACTATGGAAGGCGCCGCGCAAAGAGAAGTTGTGGGGTCACTGACGGGCAGTCGTGACCGGCGCATATAGGCGCGCCGCGCAACAGTGCAAACCTTTGGAAAAACTTCGCTTGAACACGCCGCGCAACTCTATAGGCATGATGCATAGTCTTCAAGCCCGAAAAATCTATGAATTTTCCCAAAAACTCCTTCTTCGGTCTCGTGGACATCCAAAGGTGACTGTTGCCTTGTGTTTTGAGAATGTCAAATGGCTTGCAACGGTCTCCTTATTCTCCTTTGAATGCAAAAAGTCGACTACCCTTGAGTTTTACTTGTGAGGGTTTTGAAGGCTCCTTTCTTTAAAACCATTGCCTTTGTTTATTTGAAACAAAACCACAGTGAATTTGAACGTGCTATAAGGGGTTCATACTTTTAAATAATGTTGGCAAAAATGTTGTGCATGCTATCTGGCCAGTTTTGGAAGATATGACTCTTTCCTCTTGTAATAGAATCATCCAAGGGTCAAACTCTTTTCACTGTGATTTATTATTAAAAAGGAAACTCTGCCACTGCTGACCCTTTAATGACATCTTTAAAATGGGAAATCTGCTCAAAACATACCAATGAGTGGTAAAGCATCTTTTGCCATTTTGCAAGGAGATAACCTATCTCTTTAAAACTTGATTGACAACTTCTGTTCCTTATGATTATATCTTCTTGTTAAAGGGAATCTGGCTCAAATCCATATAGGAACTGTAGATGTATTCTCCAAATGATGCTTCTCTTTGACTGTGAGTGAGGCCTAGTTGTATTCACCTGAGCTTACTATCATCTGTCCATCAATAGGGCACTTCTTCTAAAAACTTGTTCTCTACTCAAACTACAACATCAAGGTACCTTTGACCTATTTTCATAAGGAGAATTCCTTCATTTGTAACAGGGGCATACATTATTGGCTTTGAATGTTGTTCCAGAATTTTTGAAACTCATGCCATAATCCTTCTTACATATTTATGAGCTTGTGTGTTTAGTTGCAATGCCTTTTGGGAAAACTAAACTCAAATTGCCTTCTGTCCACTATGATGAGTAATTTTGAAAGGAAATTCTTTATGAATAGAAAGAACAGTACCTTTTGAAAATAAATCCTCACTCTTAGTGGTTTCCCTTGTACATGATGGTAGAGGTCAGTTTGGGATCAAGACCCTTTTGGCTAGTTTGGCCATCAGCTTAATAATATTTATTCATTGATGATGAACCCATTACTTCACATTGTAACTAAATAACAGAGGAACTTATGTAAACAATTTTTAAAAGCACTTCTACTCTGCCTCTGCCTTTAATCATCATTTTATTTTAGAAACCCTTATTTGTTGTCTCACTGTACTTCAAAAATTGTCTTACAGTCAGTGCAATTCTTAAAATTAAACTTTGTTCATTGGCCCTCTGCTTATAGATGAAGGAGGCGCTCTTAACCCTGTACTTATAAAATGAAGGAGGTTCTTCAGTCTTCAATCCCTCTGCTTATAGATGAAGGAGGTTTTGTTTTAGTCATGCCATCTCATCAGCCTTTAACAGTGTTATTTTTCCTTTCACTGTCTTTTCATGTCTTGATTGTGATCGCAGGAGCTTAATGAAACAACTCTCTACTCTGTAGCTACATCCTAGGCTCAAAATCACATTGAGAAGCAGTTGTATTCTCATGTGGAACCAAATACTATCTCTTGGTAATGCTGGTATACTTATGTTCCTAAAATATCCATTAAAACACTGTAAAACCACCTAAAATCAGTTTGACCTATGGTACATGTATTGCTCAGACTTGAGGGTTTATGAGTGGTGCGACCTAGGGTTGTAACCAATTTTATTTGCAGAATGGGAGGTTTGTTATGACTGGTCTGTATTAGATAGAGGTTCTTTGGCTTTAGAATAGTTTACCAAGGGAGAAATGCCTAAAACGCCACTACCTAACTTAGGGGAGACTTCTTTGGACAGATTTGGATTGTTTTCTTTGGAGCTGATTGACAAGCTAGTATGGCTGAGGCTAGATAGGACTTGATAATGAGGTTTCATCTCGTCATGGGCAGACTAAAAGGTAAGAGGGAAAAAAAAAATTATGGGTGTTTTCCAGCTGGAAAAATTGACAAATTTTTAGATCAACTGCGAGAAAACTTGACTGTTATAACTATTCATCACCAACGAGTGAAAAATAATGATTACTAACAGTGGCTCCATTTGGGGAGGGCAGCTCATTTTCAGGTGTGTTCAGAATTTCAGATCTTTGGCTTATGAAGACTAGTGCCTTACCCATTGGCGCAAATTTAATTTCTTCCTTGATGCTACTTCTGAAAAATGACAGCATGATTATCATCAATGATATTTCCGCCTACCCCACTATCTTTCCTAACATTTTTTCTTCCTTTGGGTGCATTTGGACTAGCAACCCTTTTGACAATATATATTTTTTTAAAAATGAACCTATCTAGTTCTACACTTATATCTGCCGGGAGTTTAGATTAAGTTGATGAACTCCTTCATTACTCTACCTATGCTAGATCAATTGTCAAGGTTAAGTTGTTTGACAGGATTTTGTTCTCTAATATAAAACAAGAAATTTAAAATGATCAAATCAGGGTTAAACAGTCTGATTTTTCATGTACTTGCGGCATTAAGGACAAGTTGCACACAAATATTATTTTGCAAAAAGTGAAATCTAGAAAAACGGGGCTAGGATGCACAATTTGTTTTTCATCCCTGCTTCCCTCTTTGGTTCTATTTTGAGCATGTGGAACCAATATCTTTTCCTAATCTAATCTCTTTGATAAGTCAAGCTTACACAATGTTGACCATATTTTTCACTCACTAACTTATCAGCAAATAAATTTAAAACATGTTCAGCTATGATTAGGCTAGATAACTGAATAAGACATTTGAGCACTAGTAGCGGCATTTAGACTTGCGCGATTTCTGAATGACTATTTTTTAACGTGGGGCCTTCCTTCTATTTTTCAAACTGCCCTCTTTTTCTATTTTTCTATTGTTTTTTGAATTTTCTGTTTTATCTATTTTTCAAACGGTGGTATATACAATGATTGAAAATGTTTTAAACTCAGAAATCTTGGAAATGGCGAAATTTAAGCATCTTATCCTCGTAAGGATCTCCTATCATTCTTGGCCCATCTAGTTCTTGGAAAGAAAAATTGGGAAATTTTTCTCTTGTAAACATGACATAAGGATTCATGCATGAATCTCTGAACAAACCCGTATCTTCTCGTTGTACCTTTTGATACCTCTGATTTCCACTCCTTCCTTTACGGTACATCTTTTTCAAGTAATGTATATATTCTTTGTCATTCTTGAAATATATAATGACATCATCAAGGTATGTCAATATGTATAAATTCAAGATTGGAAACATGGCTTTTAGGAACATATTTTTTGTATCCGGTGATTTTGCGATTTTGAGTCTGAAACTGGAACTACTTCCAACATACTGGAAAAAATCTTTGAGCTCTCTACTTTGCAAGGGAATCATTTGGCTATGACCTAAAACATCATCTTGAAAAGAAATATGATTAAAAGCACTTATCATCGGTATATCATGGTCTTGGGCAAGAAGGATAAAATTTATGTTACAAGGATGTGTATTAGAGTTTCTAAAATCAAAACAGATCCTATGACCAACTAGTTTATCTTTGATTATTACTGATTGGCTTAGATTGTTATATTTCCTTTTGTCGAAGTTGTTTCTTGGAGTTACGGTAGTGGCATAGTGTTTCTCACTGTTTTCTCTATATGAAGTAGTATTTTGCATGAGATTTCCAATCCTAGCAGTTCTAAGTATTTGGTGGTATGACAGAATATTAGCCAGTTCAAGTAACTCAGGTATACTTGGACTGCAGTTATCATCTTTGCTCATAGGAAGCTTATCAGGCGTTTTTTCTGGATTTTGAGCTGTTATGGCCACAGTCAAGGTTTCATTTGTAGTGGTATAGTTATGCGATGTTAAATCCTTGAGGCATGGAAAAAACATTAAGCTTCCCTACTTCTGAGTTCCGAAGAGGTTTGTGATATGTAAGTCTTCTAATGCCTTTGTTCTGAAAAAGTTTCCTGATGTTACTGCTGATGTTTTACTAAGGTTTAAGTGATTTGCTAGATAGTACATAATGGTGTGTGCTTCTTTCTCTATCTCTGTTTCAAAAGGAACACACTTGCTTCCCTCAAGACACAGGTGTTCATGATCATGGTAGCTTTGAGTGTCTAGTTCATCCTAGAGAACTAGGGGCAGCTGATGTGGTGGGTCTAATTTTGTTTCAATTTCTTCTGACTGTTCTTCAATGTCCTCATCAGTGTGCAGAATAAACGAGTTCAAGTCAAAATGCAAGGAATACATTGGGATGTTATCTGGCCTCTCTTGGCTACTAATCATGTATTTCATGTGTGACTCTTGATAGAGTATTCTTGTTTGGTAAAACACAGGAATAGTGGCATAGGACATATCCAGTTGAATATATCCTTGGATTTTGGCTCCCCAAGATCTGGATAGAAGCATTCCGTACTTGGGAGGGATGTCTGCTACCACTATGTCCATGATTAGATGTTTTGCAGGTATTTGGGCCAAACTGAAACAAAGGTCTTTGATCAAACCTAGGCATTTGACTCTACTTGAATCGAATGAATATAAGTCTTTGTATGGTCTTGTGATTTCTAGGCCTAATCTTTCCATTACAACCTTCGGCATGAGATTATGCGAGGCTCCGGAGTCTAGCATGGCATTGTGAAGGATTTGGTCATGGATATTCAGACTGATGTAAAAGGGAAGAGTGGTTCCTTCTTGGAATTTTCCTTCTATTTTCGGACCAAACAATACTTCAGGAGTGTCATCAGCTAGATTAATGGTGTTCGCATCATTTCCTATATTTAGGACCTTTAACACTTGGGATTTATAAGAGTCTTGGGTGATAAGTTCAGTGAGAGGCAGGGTGATCTTTATTTTGGCAATTTCTCCCTCAAAACTGAAGGGTATCTGTAGTTTAGATAGGTTCGCTTCAGCTTTTTCAGCCATGACTTTCTCTATGTTCTGAGTTTGTTGGCTTTGTTTTGGGATCTTTTTTGACACAAACATCTTGGGAATATTTGTGGAAGTACTAGGAGCATCTGAGCCAAGACTTGTTTGGGTAACTTTATCTTTGTTTTGGTCATTTTTCCTGAACATGATTTTTTTGTTGTCCACTACTTTTTTAAGGATGGTATCGGGGGTTTTAGTAGTGTTTGAGCTGTCTTTCTTGGAGTTTTCTTGGTTTTTCCTACTTCTAAGGTCATACTGCCTGTGAACTTCTATTATGGCATTCTGAAAATCTATGGCAGGATCCTCGGGATCTTCATAGTTGGTTTCATCCTGATTCGGAGAGAAGAATGCTTATTCATCTTCTGCGATGTACACCTCACTCTCATTATAGGACCCTATGAGGTTCAAATGATTTTCATCAATGGGTTCTGTATCCCTATCATCTTCTTCCACATAATTTTCATTAAATGGTGGCCTAATTTGTTGGTCATTTTCCCTTGGTTTGTTTTGAGGTTGTTCCCTCCTAAAATTTTGGTTCCAGTTTCCGTTTGGAGGGTTTGACTGGTTGTCCCTAAGAGGGGTCTTCTCACTTATATTTTCCCACATTTTGGCCATGGACCTGAATAGGTCATCTATTTTAGGATCTAAGGGAGGAGCTGAAGTGGAGACTTCATCCCAGTAGGTGACTTTCCTTTCTGATCTAGTCCTAGCTCTTTTTTCTGCTAAGTTGGCTTCTGCCCTTATGGCTACTTTTTGCATTTCCTCTAAGGTAAGGGGGTCCTTGTCTTTTAGCTGATAAGTCATGTCTGGGTCAAAACCCTCGGGGAACTTTGCCAAGGCTGAACCAAGTGGGGGTTTGAAGTGAGGCGGGAGAGCGTTATACCATTGTTGAACCTAGTGCAGTATCCCTGGACACTTTCCCCATTTTCCTGTTTTAGATTGTTATATTCTGATAGGATTTGAATAGGGTTCTTTTCGATTTCCCACTTGTTTATGAAGGTTTGGTAAAGTTCTTGGTGATTGTGGATGCTGTTTGGAGTTAAGCTCTTAAACCATTTTTTGGGTTCTCCGCCCAGGCTTTGGGCGAACATCCTCATTCTGATGGTCTTGTCTTCTATTTCCATGTATTCAAAGGCATCGCTAATCCTATCTACATGTTTTTGAGCTATGGTAGTCTTATCTCTGGTAAAGTGTGGGATTTTGGCTTGATAGTAATTTTGTAAGGGAGCCAAAGACTGCAGGAACACCAAGGGTGCATACCAAGCTGCCATGACAGGAGCTAATGGATGATGTACAAAATGAGGGCTTGCGGGATGAGCTGAGGTGGTTTGAATAGTAGTGGTTTGGATAGGTGTGGCGGATGTACTTGGACTAGTGAACTGGTTTTGAGCAGGTCTAGGATGGTAGGAGCCAAAGTGATAGAGAAGCAGAAAGTTGGGAGGTGTAGTAGGTGAGGCTTCTCTACTAGGACTCTGTGGCAGATCTAGGGGCTCAAAATCATCAAAGTCTATCTTACTTTGTGACTTGCTTCTAAAAAGCGTTTTTGCTGATTTTAAGTCAAAGGAGGAATCCTGCAAGGTAGTGAGATGTTCAGGTACTAATCTTGCTTTATGGATGGACCTATTGGTAGCTAAATTTCCAGTTTCGGAAGGTTGCCACAGAATCTTCTCTGGGTCATCTACTATGATAGGGGGATTTGGGTCTGGATGAGATCTGGTGTTTATTCTTCGTGAAGCCAAATTTCAGGTCTAGAGTTTAGAGAGGATGGTATTTGTGAATTTTTCAGATGAATGGCTTCTCTAGGGTTCTGCTGATGTGAAGGATGGTAAAAAAAAAATGATGGACTAATGGAGTCGCCAGGTCGATTTCTATGAGAACTATGGTCCACCGCCAACACTATCAAAGATGCTTTGGGAAAACGTTTTATAGAAAACTTTGAAATGGAAATTTGCAAAGAAGAGTAATTCACTTGGTTTCAACAGTTTGCTAGGCTATATGGACAAGCTAATGGTTCTCTTGGTAAGAAGGCTTCTGCTTACCTCCTATGTTCAGGTGAGGCTTTTTGAATCGCTAAGTTATACTCAGTTTGTCACTGATTACAGAGTTTCCACCCTAAGTTTAAGTTTTTGGAAGGGTGGGTTAGCAGAAAGGTATGGATTATGAATTTTTTAGTCTTTTATGGAGTTTTTAGGCCTACTGGAGGCTAGTGGAGTCGCCAGGTGGAACTTGGTTGTTTTTATAAAGACGTAGCTATGATCCACTACCAGTAACTAGGGAAAACAAATCTGAGAATGTTTTGGGGTTTTTTTGAGTTTTTATGTGTAGCCTATGGTTTATTAAAGTATTCTAAACATGTTTCATCACTTTGATAGGGTGGTGATAACAAAAAAAGTTTACTCTAAATGGTTCTATGGACTGCTTGCCTGTTTAAGTTTTGAAGACTAAAGAATTTACAAGAGTTTGGTAGACTTTTATGTACTCAATTAGTCCCACCGTGATCGCCATTATGTTAGGGTGGTGATGAGGTGGCTCAATCGGATGGTAGCCTAGAGTTTAGTAAAGTATGTAAGGTCTACTAGAGGCTAGTGGAGTCGCCAGGTGGATTTTTAATTTTTTTGAGGTATATGTGTATGGTCCACCACCATTACTGACAAAAACCAATCTAAGGGATTGTTTTGGGGTTTTTATGAGTTTTTATGTAGTCCTAAGGTTTTCAAGAGTGTCCTATAGTTGAGTCATCATTTTGCTAGGATGGTGAGACAACTAGATTCTACACTTTTAAGTTTGACTGAGATTTTGAGAGTTCCTAAGGGATACCTAGGATGTTTTGACTCAATGTCCCACCATGATTTCCATTATGTTAGTGAGCGGTGGGATAAGTTCACAAGGTATTATTCTCAAAGGTTTTTTAAGGTTTAGGAAAACTAAGTTTTTTTATCACTCAGAGTCCCACCGTGATCGCCATTATGTTAGGGTCTCGTGATTTGGCTGATTGGCAAGCCAAATGACAGTGTAACATAAAGCCAGTATTTGGAGCTCAAGGAACTAGCCTTCCTGGACTCAGAGAGGGCTCTCTCTATTTTTGTAAGGGATATCTGTATGTTTTCTTATTGTGTTCTGATTTTAGGCTAGTTATGAAGTAGGTTTTTGGTTTTGGTTTTTAGGTTGCGAGGGATAAACTGATCAAAGACATAAGATAGGTAAAAATATGTCAGATCAACTGGGCTATGGGGTCGAAAAGGTCAAAGAAGCTTTGAGATGGTGATACAAGGTTGTTGAAGGGCCGATTTGATTCGAGGTAGAAAGGATCTTTGGGAAAAATGGAGTAAGATGGACATCAAGTTTGTGAACAACAAAGGATCTCAAGCATAACTAGTTTAATAGCTGACATAAACATGGTAGGGAAAACCATTAATCATGAGAAATGTAGCTATAAGCTAATCAATACATAGAAATAAACATTCAAGCCATGCATAGAGATATATAACTCTCTAACTTTGGGAAATGGCTATCAGATTTTGGGGAAATACACTTAAGACAGAAAAACAACTCAAATCACTATGTCAGAACACCTAAACATAGTACTTCAAGTTATTGGGCACTTTGAAAACAAGATTGCATAGTCTTAGGCAAAGGGAAAGATCAGAACAAGACCTCCTTGGTTCAACAAATGACAATCTAATCAGTCAAAGAGAAATTTCATGGATGGAGCTATGGCTAGCCATGAGTAAGCAGGGCATACTGTAAATCATACTTAGCATGCATAAAACCATGAATGAAACAAGCAAACAATATTCTTAAGTTATTAAAGAGCAATCAAGAATTATTTAATGTGACTAAGAATGAAGAAAACATGGAAGCTATGAAGAAACAGGAAATTTGAGGTGCCTCCAAGGGCATGTCTCAAATTTTTTCTCTATTGTCCTATAGCAAGCAAGAACATGGATTTATGAATGAAAACTAGGAAACAAAACAAAGAGAGAGACACTATACCATTCTACCAAGTCATGGAATCCAACAACAATCCTCTTTCATCATCCAAGAACATCCAAGAGACTATCCAAAAGCATAAGACAAGTATTTATTCCAAAGCTTATGTGACCATATGTTGCTTCTATTCGTCAAGTTCAACCTTGTTTACAATGAAAGCCTTCGGAATATATAGGCCCAAGTGAGGAAAACCTCTTTGTTCAACTTGCAATCTCATTGGCCTATCCAAAATATCTTATTTTGTCCTTGAGGCTTTGCAAAGCCCAAGGCACAAAATATCTCATAAAATATCTAAAAAATGCTAAAAGAGGGAAATAAATTGACTTTTCATAACTTCTCATGTGCAAAAATAGCTAAACGCACATAAGGAAAAAATAGTTTTGAAAGGTTCAACTTTTACAAAAATACTCAAAAAATACATCAGCAAAAGGTCCCCTGACTTGCCAGCAACTTTTGGAAGCCTTCCCGATGTCGAAATGAGGCTCATGATAGCTTGTTGGAAAGCTCTGATTTTCTAATTTTTGAAAATTTTTATTTTTCTCCCTACTGACCAATGGATGTCCTCCGAAAATAGGCCTGGGTGTAAAAAACCAAAAATTAAACCTTGCTGATAAAGCATGCAGAGTGTAGAAAAAACGAGAAGTTTTCGCCATTTCGGGGGAGAAAATGATCTTAAAATGTCCTAAAAATCGCTGAGTATGTGCTCTTGAAATTATGGCATCCAATGATACCATTCACATCCTTTGATGATCCCCCAAACTGAAATGGCGAAGCCCATGAGTTTTGGCCAAAAACCCAAAAATGACAAGAAAACCAAAATATGTCGAAATTTGCCAAAAAATGGTGAGCATGACCCTCAAGGGTTTTCAGCAACATGTTGTGAAGCAGAGGCCAAAATATGAAGTCCTGAGGTGTCTTTCCTCAATTTTTGTGCCGGGCACTTCCCTTTGGCCTCCTTGAGTTTTTCTTGTGCAGCCTTCAACTTGCGCCGGGAAAACTGATTTAGCTTTTTATAATGCCCCATCATTCTCCTTTGAAGGTCCAAGTCCCTGTTTGCCTTCTCCAATTTCTTCTCCAAGTGGTCATTGACTCTCTCAAGCCATGCCTCTCTATTTTTCTCTATCTTTTGTTCGAACAATGCAGTGAGAGGGGTAGATTGGAGAAGGGCATTTTCCTCTTCTTTTTGCTTCTCAAGGGCATTTTTTAGCCCCATGGTTCTTGGCCTCTTTTGCTTAGGCTGATATTCTCCTTCACTTTCATCGAACTCATCCATGAGTTCTTCCAACCTCACTTTGGCTTTGGAGGCCTCCTTCTTGTATTTGGTTGCCCGTGTCTCATAAACGGCCACATGGACACTCATTTTTTTATTTGGGATTTGCAAAAATTGATTGAAATTCCTAGCTCTATGAAGATCATCCATCAAAGCATCAATTTGGCTTTCTCTATGGATCAAGAGGTTTTCTAAAATCCGGGCCTCATTATCACTATCATCACTTTGGATTTGGATGATGTCGAATGCACTATCCTATTCATGATTTCCTTCTTTCTTACCTTTCCCTTTGCTTTGGGTGGCTATTCTAGTGCTCTTCCTCCTGGGAAAATCAATCATGGTCTTCTTGGGAAATTTTCCTTTACTTCAAAGGGCCCTTCTCACATTTGGAGTGACAACTCTAGGCACCCTTTTCTTTGCTGGCCAGGGTTTGGTGACTTTCAGAGAAGAGAGCATGGCCCCTTGCCTCGGAGAGGAAGCTAGCACATGCTCCATGGGTTCCTTACCCTTGTCACTTTTCCATTTTTCTTCTTGAGGCTGTTGTCCCTCATGCTGTGGCTGATGTGTAACATGCTATGGCTGCCCCTGTTTATCACTCTCATGCTGCCCCTATTCAGCACTTTCATGCTGCTCCTTCTCATCATGATGTAGCTGCTGTGTGTCATATTTTGACTACCCCTATTCACCACTTTCATACCTTTGCTCAACATCTTCATGCTGCTCCTGTTCATCACTATCATGCTGCCCCTGTTCAGTCTCCTTTAGCTTCCCTTGCTGCTCTGTCTCACCCTCATCATAAGTGTGCTATTCTTCATCTCCTTTCTGCTGCTCATCATCACTGTGATGCTACTGTTTAGCGCTTTCTTCCTCATCCCCTTGCTGCTGCCCATCATCACTTTCTTCTTTCTGCTCATGTCCTTCTTCCTCCTCATGGTCACTTTCTTCTCCTTCTTCATGTTCCTTTGTTTGTTCTGTAGTAAACTTGAGCTTTTTAGGAATAGGTCTGCTAGAAGAAGGTGAAGGATGGTGAGTAGGAGGTGTAGGGGATGTATGAATTGGAGGGACAGTGGAGAAATCCTGATGGGTGATGAAAGTATCCCAAGAGACCTCTCTCTTTTCAAGCTGATGAAGAATGATGATTTTGATGAGAGAGTGATGGAAGAGACAAGATATTTTCTGTGAAGGAGGCTTCTTCTGAACAATGGAGCCCATTTTCTCAATGCTCTTGTGTAAGAAGAAAGGAAGATTTAGCAATCTGGCCCTAGAGAAATGCATGAGCAGTCGAATCTGATATGCATAAAATCGAGAGAATCTTCCCTCATAAGTGAAGTATTTCATGATGATCTTCATGAGGGGGGCGTAGCTGGCTAAAATATATGAGAAAGGGAAAATAGAATGACATGACTCTTTGTGCTCAGGCTTTAGAAAGGGCTTGTAATCTTCTGAGTCCAAATGGCTTTGTTTAAACCATTTCTCACCAATATAGGGGATTTTAGTGGCCTTGGAGATGGATCTTGGAGAGAATTTGAAGTCAAGGCCTGCCAGCTAGAAATTCTTGTCTCGAAACCTCAAAGCGCAAAGGTGTGTCAAAGGAGAAAAGCTCTTCACCTCTTGCACCCTTTGACAAAAATATAAACACTCAAACTCCTAGAAATTGAACAAGACTGATGGGTGGGCATTCACTTCTTCAATGGAAGTAGGCTCAAATCTCTTATGAAATCCACTCCTACTATCCTGCTTGGGAGGCATCTTGTTCTGGATGCTTTCTGCAAAACCAAACTGCCTCAAAAAGGTTTTCAATAATGTTTTCTCAAACAAAAATCTGTCTTCTTTGTCAATCACTGTTTGATCAAGGAAAACTTGCCTCAAATGCTGTGTGAAATGTTTTCTTTGATATTAGGTCTCTGATCCTCCCAAAGCACTACCTTTCCCCTTTGTATGCCAATCAACAAATAATTTTAATAACAAGCACACATTCAACTAAAATGTATACACAGTCAAGTGATTTTCAATGTTTGGGTAAGATCATAGAGCTCTTGATGTTTTGATATAAGCAAGGCAACCTAGTATTTTAGACAGGGGAAAAATACTCCTCCTAATCAAAAGCACCCTCCTTGTGTTCACTATTCCTCACCCACAGTTAGACAGAAAACCTCCAAACTGATTTAATAACTTCACTCACTAAATTCTGCTTCATGGGACAAAAGAGAAAACACTGGTTTTTGCTTTTTTTACCACACATAGGAGACTTTTGAAATGACAAAACACTTATACAATGATAACTGCTGTTTGAAATTAGGTCCACTGTTTCACTTTTCAAACCTTGTCTTTCCTCCCTTTAAACACTGCCTCCACCTTTCAACTTGTTTTGAGGGCAGTTTTTCAAGCTTTTTGACATCAATAAAAACCCACCACCTCACTTTCAACTAACTGTAACAATATTCTTCAAACCTTTTTTCCCTGACACACCTTGATTTACACCGGAAGTTTCATTTTTTCACCATCATTTAGTCTTTGAAAAACACAGCATTGATCACCCTTTTAGAAATTTGAATATACCAAGGAGGCACATAAATACTTTGAAAATCGATGGAAGTCGTTTTTTGAGGGGGTTGAACAGCTTTCAAAGCTTTTGGAGGCATTTTGATGGTTTGAAACAAGCGCAGCATGTTTACTATGGAAGGCGCCGCACAAAGAGAATTTTTCGGGTCACTGACGGGCAGTCGTGACCGGTGCCTACAGGCGCACCGCGCGACAATGAAACCCTTTAGAAAAACTTTGCCTGAATGCACCGCGCAAATCTACAGGTGTGTCGCGCAGTCTTCAAGCCCGAAAAATCTATGAATTTTCCCGAAAACTCCTTCTTCGGTCTCATGGATATCCAAAGGGGAGTGTTGCCTTGTGTTTTTAGAATGTCAAATGGCTTGCAACGGTCTCCTTATTCTCTTTTGAACGCAAAAAGCCAACTACCCTTGAGTTTGACTTGTGAGGGTTTTGAAGGCTCCTTTCCTTAAAACCATTGCCTTTTTTTATTTGAAAACAAAACCACAGTGACTTTGAACGTGCTATAAGGGGCTCATACTTTTAAATAATGTTGGAAAAAAGGTTGTGCATGCTATCTAGCCATTTTTGGCAGATATGACTCTTTCCTCTTGTAATAGAATCATCCAAGGGTCAAAATATTTTCACTGTGCTTTATTATTCAAAAGGAAACTCTGCCACTACTGACCCTTTAATGACATCTTCAAAATGGGAAATCTGCTCAAAACATACTAATGAGTGGTAAAGCATCTTTTGCCATTTTGCAAGGAGATGACCTATCTCTTTAAAACTTGATTGACAGCTTCTGTTCCTTATGATTATATTTGCTTGTTAGAGGGAATTTGGCTCAAATCCATATAGGGACTGTAGATGTATTCTCCAAATGATGCTTCTCTTTGACTGTGAGTGAGGCCTAGTTGTATTCACCTGAGCTTACTATCATCTGTCCATCAAGAGGGCACTTCTTCTGAAAACTTCTTCTCTACTCAAAATACAATAGCAAGGTACCTTTGACCTATTTTCATAAGGAGAATGCCTTCATTTTTAACAGTGGCATGCATTATTGGCTTTGAATGTTGTTCCAGAATTTTTGAAACTCATGCCATAATCCTTCTTACATATTTATGAGCTTGTGTGTTTAGTTTCAATTCCTTTTGTGAAAACTAAACTCAAATTTCCTTCTGTCCACTATGATGAGTAATTTTTAAAGGAAATTCTTTATGAATAGAAAGAATAGTAACTTTTGAAAAGCAATCCTCACTCTTAGTGGTTTCCCTTGTACATGATGGCAAAGGTCAGTTTGGGATCAATACCCTTTTGGCTCCTTTGGCCATTAGCTTAATAATATTTCTTCATTGATGATGAACCCATTACTTCACATTGTAACTAAATAATAGTGGAACTTATGTAAACAATTTTTAAAAGAAATTCTGCTCTGCCTCTACCTTTAATCATCATTTTATTTTAGAAACCCTTAGTTGCTGCCTCACTGTACTTCAAAAATTGTCTTACAATCAGTGAAATTCTTAACATCAAACTTTGTCCATTGGCCCTATGCTTATAGATGAAGGAGGCACTCTTAACCCTATACTTATAAAATGAAGGAGGTTTTTCAGTCTTCAATCCCTCTACTTATAGATGAAGGAGGTTTTTTTTTTTAGTCATGCCATCTCATCAGCCTTTAACTGTGTTATTTTTCCTTTCACTGTCTTTTCATGTTTTGATTGTGATTGCAGGAGCTTAATGAAACAACGCTTTGCTCTGTAGCTGCATCCCAGGCTCAAAATCACATTGAGAAGCAGTTTTCTTCTCATGTGGAACCAAATACTATCTCCTGGGAATGCTGGTATACTTCTATTCCTGAAAGATCCATTAAAACACTGTAAAACCACCTAAAATCAGTTTGACCTATGGTACATGTATTGTTGAGACTTGAGGGTTTATGAGTGGCGCGACCTAGGGTTGTAACCAACTTTATTTGCAGAATGGGAGGTCTGTTATGACTGGTCTGTAGTAGATAGAGTTTCTTTGGCTTTAGGATAGTTTTCCAAGGGAGAAATGCCTAAAGCGCCACTACCTAACTTAGGGGAGACTTCTTTGGACAGATTTGGATTGTTTTCTTTGGAGCTGATGAACAAACTAGTATGGTTGAGGCTAGATAGGACTTGATAATGAGGTTTCATCTCATCATGGGCGGATTGAAAGGTAAGAGGGAAAAAAAAGTTTATGGGTGTTTTCCAGCTGGAAAAATTGACAAATTTTTAGATCAACTACTAGAAAACTTGACTGTTATAACTAGTCATCACCAACAAGTGAAAAATAATGATGACTAACAGAAAAAACAAGAGGGTGTTCCCTATTCTCCTAAATGGGATGGGTTCTTGTAAGTCCTTAATGCTTCATATTTAGAATTCCTCTCTCTTGATGGTGTAAAAAACCCAGAAAAAAATGGAAAAATATGGCTATGATAGTGGATCAATAGCCAGACCAAGAGTTGAGATCCAGAGTGATTTTTAGGCAACAAAAGGTGACAAATGAATGGGAAAACCCTTCTATTTATAACAAAATATTGAGTTAGTATAGATATTGGTGCATAGTTAAAATATTAATAACCAAATCAAGATCCAACTTTTATGATATATTTTATTATATTTGTTAGAGGGAAAAGGAATTTAACTTGAGTCAAATCCCCTTATTTGTAAATAATAAATAAATAAATGATTTATTTATCATTTTAAGGATGTGATTAAGTAATAATAAATAAATAAATGATTTATTTATCATTTTAAGGATATGGTTGAGTAATAATCAAATAAATAATGATTTATTTAATTATTTAAGGGATATGTAGTCATATTTAACAAAGAATATTATTTAAGTAATGTTTAAATAGTTATTCTTAGAAAATAATAATATAAATAATGATTTATCTAATTAATTTCCTTGTTTTGGGTTAAATATAACTAGGAATATTAATTAAATTTTTGTTTAACTAATTATTCCTTGAGGAAAAATCAAATAAATATGGATTTATTTAATGTTTCCCCATGGGGTTTCCTGTTTAGACCATAAACAACTTAATAAAGGTGGTTTAATAAGTTATTTTTCATAGTGAATGTGATTTTACTTGGGGTAAAATTGGTCTTACTTGGTGTACTTGGGTCCATCTAATAACAATGGATTAGATGACTAAAAAATGGTGTAACAGATTGCCCCCGAGTGTGCAAGCATTAGGAGCTAATCGTATGACCGAAGTACGTTGTAATAAGTCAATCACTAGAAAACAATGGGGAAGTCAAAGAGAGAGGATTGTAAGGTAGACCAAAGTGCTGAAAGAACTAGACCTTAAGGAGGTGACTTGTAGGTGCGACAAGTCTTTTTTATAACTGAGTACCTGCTATAGGTGGTGGGGGAGGCATACCTATGCATGTCGAGTCAATAGTACAAACAATAGGGCGTCCGAAACACCACGAGATGGCATAATGCTGGCTTAAACATGAGACATATAAACAACACGATAATGAATCCCACATACATATTATGCCTAGGATAATAGCCAATACTTGTACAATGATATCTAAGTACATGAGATATAACTGCGACCCAGATGCCCCTGAAAATAGGAAAGGGCTCTAAAAAATCTGACTGACACATGCAAAAAAAAGGTGTTGCAAGCGGCTGAGGCCGACATCATCAAATGTATAGAGCTGCATAGAAGGCTGTAATGAAGAGGTCATCCGAGTGTGTGGGGGACTACCTGTAGGGGTGTTGTAGGGCCACCCCCTCATGAGGGCTGAGACATCTCACACACACCCGAGAATCACCGATGTCACCTGCTGCATCACTGGACCATCGAGTATACAGATCTCGATCATGCTAAAAAGGGGCTGGAGTTGAGAAACAATAAAGTCAAAGGGCCATGAGGAGTCCCTTTGCCTGATCTGAGGCACCGAACAAGAGTGGATGCTGGAACCAAGGTACACCACCCTCTAGACCTATCTTCTGGAATGAATGAGCTGATGTCGACAGAAGGAGGTCTGCCATAGGTGAGGCAATAAGGGATCCTCAACTAAGACACGAGATAAAATAGTAGAGTGACTGGCAGACTGACACCAATGATGATGATGAAATGCGGGGAACTGAGTAGCGAATGGAAAACTTCCCTTGTTAGAGCATAAATAGCATGGATGACCTAGCAGCGACTGACACAATATCATGAGGGATAGGGGATAGTGGGACTGAAGGCCATAATGAGCGACACGAGAGAGGGAAAAAGAAATGAAGGATGGAGGACTATAGCGAGGTGCGAAGGGACTCGGGATAGACTCCATGAAAGCAATGATGACTCAACTCAGATGCTCTAAACAAGGGTGACTCGATGGTGCTGCCACACAGGAAAAGGGTCCAATGGGGACCATAAAAGCATGAGTACAAGATGGTAACTCACGATGAAAGTTGACACGAGCGTGGACAAGTATGGAGGCAACATGGTGCCCTCGGTACGAGTGTTGCAAGTGAAGAAATTAAATTTTTAGGAAGGGTGAAGTGGGGCTTCTTGGAAAAAATGTGTCCTGGTGAAGTATCAAATAACAAAAATCTAATAGATACCCATTTGAGATCTTGGTGGGATCCTTCCAATGGGATAGATCGTTTGTCAAACTGAGCTATGGTTTGGTTTCAGTAAATGAAAGAAAAATCAGGGGTTTTGTTTTAATAAGGCATTTTCCTTCCATATTCACTTATTTTTCGGTGGAGCTGTGGTGAATATCATGAGGAGAGGAGGCCTTAAATATTGCGGCGGTTGTAGCGGATAAAACGAATATTGGAATTTAATATCCGACAGTTGTAGGTAAGATGTCTCATCCTACTTTTCATTTTAGTGAGTTGAAAGTTCAACTTAGGTACCCAAAATTCATGAACAGGCTTCCTCGTACTTTTCTTGGGGTCTGTTCTGGGACTTGGGTAGGAGGTACTGGGTAGAAAACTACTACCTATCCCAGGGAAGGACCTAGAAAGTGTGACCTGTCAGAGAAAGGGGGTTTCAGTACTGTTATGGGCTAAGATATCGGATTTTATGGTTGAGGGGCATGGGTGCCCCCAGGCATGTTATGGACATGCCAAAATGTATTTAGAAAAAGGGAGATCTAAACACATTTTAATGATGTGGTATGCCACTTGTTTTCGGTATGGCTATGCAGTTTTAGAAAGGAAATAGACGATTACCAATATTTTTTGGTACTGCATATATGAATCAAATGGACTTTAAGTTTCTGGGTTGGCATACATGGTGTTGTTATCCCAAAGGTAGGACTTGGGGATAATGAACTGATGTTCTCTTAGAAAACTCATAGTTTGGTCAACCACAATGTCTATGAGACTGGGTTGTTGATGAAATATGAAGGAATGGTGAGGGGTATCATTCCTATAGCAATCTTGAAGTGATATGGGAATCTAGAGGTTCTTCTAAATGTGGAAGAATAATGGGACTAGATTTGACATGGCTAGATTAACTAGGAGAGTGGTGTAGAACTGGTTCTCCTGGTCACTCAAATATGGGTGCCCCCTTACCAAAATATTGGGTGTCAATGTAATGGCCACAAGGTGCATGTGGTTTGAATGTATGATTTTGATGTAAGGGGGGATAGATAAAGTTAGGAGTAGTCGTTGCGTCCATGATGTCTTCATTGTAATAGAAGATGGGGTGGATGATGGAAGAAAGACCACCTGACGCGGCGAAGCGACCTTACTCCTCATGATGAGAGGAGAGGTTTACATGTGCATCATCATAAGGGGTGACAGAAGAGTGAGTAGATAGAGGATCTACCAATGTTGAGACTAGGGAGGGTGCTGTAGGGAGTTCAGGTGAAACATCAGGGGAGGTCTCATCATGGAATTCCAACCAAGGCCCCGTTATCTCAATATCATAAGGGGAAAATTGATGGGAGCATCTGTGTCCTCGGGTGTTACTGAAGCAAGATGCGAAAATAAGGGAGCGGATGACTCATTGTGCTCGGCCTCAAATTGGCGTAGGGCTTCTAAAGAGGAACGATACTCTTCGAGGCGAGGACAAAGGTGAGTGTAGTGACCATGGAAATCACACAAAGCACAAGGGTGATTTGTGCGCAATGGTTTGAGTTTTGGGATTGAATCGGGTATAGTGACATATACCTCTGGGATATCAGATTCTGGAAATGGTTCATTGACCACGGACTTAAGGTGAGGAAATTCTGGACAAGTATGGGTGGCGTGGCTAGCAACATCACACAAAGCACACTAGATGGTACGCTTCGGAGGTTGATAAGGGGAAGGGTTTGTCGGGGTAGCCTTGTCCTTTGATGCCCCCTTGTTAGCTTTACCCTTCTTACTCGAAGCAGTCACAATGAGAGGTCGTTTCTATTGAGGTGAATGAGGCACTGTTGCAGCAGGAGAAGTCATAGGGACTGGTTGAACTGAGGTCAAAGCAAGATAAGCTTTAGGTTGACTAGACAGGGTCATGGTTGGAGGATTGAGGTACCAGATGGGAATCCTAAGGGTCAGGTTAGGAAGAGAGAGGGTGGCCATAACGGGCACTATGTAAACTCCTGGTGGGGGAGATAGGAATGGTATCTGACTAGAGGAGTAATGACTAGGCAGGATGGTGCCAAGATGGTTGAGGTTGGGAGGAACCATCCCAAGAGGGTAAAGGGGGTCATGAGTACCAGCTAAAGGTGAAGGGCCAAGAGAAGAAGGTTCAGAAGGCTGATTAGAGGACATCATGAAAATTTGGTAATTGGGGGAACCAGATGGAAGAGATTGAGTGGCCACTTAACCTTCAGGTGGTTGGGTAGCCACAAATCCTTGCTGAGGGAAACAATCAGTAAGCACAACCAGTTGACTAGGTACAAGAATGGGAGGAACCAAACGAATGGCTTGTTGTCCTCTCAAAATTGCTTGAGACTCCCATAGTTGTCACATCTATGGTAGAAGAGGACAATCATGTGTATAATGACCATAAACACCACAAAAATAATAGGGTTTGTTCGTACGAATAGACCTATCATGCTTGGGTTGAGTGCCTTGTTACAAGTTTGTAGTGTTAGGAGCATTACCTTGAATAGGTCCAGGATTACCAGGGGCAGCTTTATTTTGAGTGCCTTTCCTCTTCCTTTTTGAGGGAGGAGGATTAGTCACGCCCTACTATGCATACACCTGTCCCTGAGGGGGTGGTGGTTGTTGTTGCAGTGGTTGAGAGGAAAGGGAGGAGGAGGTGCTAATGCTGGAGGAGCTGGAGCACCAAGCTGTGGATACGGATAAAAAGGAGGTTGAGTAGCAGTGTGGTAAACAGGAGGTTTCGAAAAAAGAGGAGGCATGCTGTATCCTGGATACGTGCTACCGAGAGGGGGAAAATTGCAGGAGGTGCTGGCCCCTCCCTGAGGAAAATCATAGCCCATGGAAGGTTGATCATACAGATTAAAGAGAGCTCCAAAGATACCGTTGGTGGTGTGAGATGCCCCTAGTGCATTGGCACCACCGGGTATAGGAAGATCAGGTAGAACAGTATAAACATAACTCGACTGAGTGTAGATCAGGTCATATTTTAATGCAATTTGGAGAGCAGCTTCTTCGGTTTGAGGAAAGTGCGATACGACATATTTCCCGGTAGGCGGAAAGAGAGTCCTAAGGAACCATTCCATATATACATGGTCTTCGAAAGTAGGGGCTCAACGTAGGCTCCTTCTTCTCTGCCATTCCTGAACATGGTCGGATAGGTGGGTCATAGATGATTGATGGAAGGAGGTCAAGAGCTCGGCCTCAGTGTCAGACTTGGGGGAAGCTGGAAATAAGACAAAAAGGCTCAGGAAAGAGTCACAAAGGTGGTATGAGAGGAAGGGGCCTGATCAACATACCACTTAGAAGCTTCACTAGTAAGCTTTCATTGGAACAACCGAAGATGGACAGAGTCATCGGTAATGGAATTAGATGAAGACCACATGTGGAAAGATCTAACATGATTTGAGGGATCTTGTCCAGCAAGACCTTCAAACTTTGGGATGCCTAAAGGGAGATTTGTTGGCATAGCAGGCCAACTAGCGTCATGGTGTCTACGGTCATTTATCAACTGGTCGAAGTCGGGGAGGCTGAGGCCTGCCATGAAACGGAGCAAGGGTGCAGCCAGGGTAGTGTCCGTTGTGGTCCCACTAATGGTATTCCCGGTGGGAGGGCCGGGGTTACCACCAGTATTAGGTCCTGCACGAGACATGGTGAAGGTGACAGGGGGAGAACCGAGGGCGGAACGAGAAGGAGAACCCAAAGGACCAGAAGAAGATTCAGAGTGCAGACTCGGTTGAGGACTAACTCGAATCCTATGTGAAAGAGTAAGGCTCCCTACCAGAAACTGAGGATGAAGGCCAAGAAGTCTTCGGGATGAACGCCTCGGTGGCACAATGGTGACGACACAAACATGGCATAAAGGAAAAAGAGACCGAAAAGGGAAAGGAGGTGCAGGATCAACTAATTACAATGTCGAAACAAGGGCAGAGAGATGCAGGATCAATTGATTTCAATGTTTTAGAGTCTTTTCTTGGCGGTGTTAACCAAGCCCTTTTTCGCTTAGGGTGTGTGTGTAAAAGTGTGTAAATTTTAATTTTTAAACCCAGAAATTTGTAGAGAAAATAAAATGTGTTGTTGTATAGTTGTGAGTAAACCTGCAAATGACAGTATATAGGCCTGCAAAAACATAAAATAAACAGCTAATGATGAAATAATTTAAACCCAAGGAGGTGGGTCCCTCAAAAACTAGTCTATAGGTGAGTAAAAACTAATAAAAACACACTAAAAAGGCTAATGTATCTAAGGTCAAGAGGGACAGGGATCTAAAAGAAAAAATATACTGGAAAGTGGTGCAGAAACAGCAACAAATCAGAGGAAGAATTGTTGTAAAAAGAGGTGGTGAAAGGCTATCTCCAGGAGGGAAGCAGAGTGCACCCTAAAAGAAAACCCAAAAAAATCTAAATGAGGAGATTTGGATGGATAACAAGCCGATTTGAAGTAGATCTGAGGGTGAGGTATCAGATCTGAAAAAAAGGGTTGAAGACTATGATATTTCAGACAACCAGCAACAACAAAAACTCTTCCAAAAAAAGTGGAGGGTACTGAAGCCCTAGGGGGCTAGGTTCCCACTTATTTGAGTGAAATAGAACAAGTATAGGTCTGAAATAGGTGGAGACGGAGGTCAGACAACCCTGAACAGAGGCGCAGACAAACCCATAAAACTTTCTGAAAAATCCCTACAAAAAGTCCAGGTCGCAGTTTCTGACCTGTTTTTAGCAGAGGTCGGACTTTTTGGGCAGCAAAGTGCACCCTGGAGGTCCAGGCCATAGGTTTTGGGCTGAAAAGTGTGTCCTGCACTTCCGACACTCTCAGCAGCAGATTTCAAAAAAAAAATTCATCTGAGTTGCGACTGATGTCTGTCACCTGCGCAATAGGTCCGAAAACACACGGAAGTCAGAATTTTTATCATTTTAGGGTTTTATGGGTTAAAAACAACATCAAGAAAAGCAAAAGCAAGGGGCTGAAGAGAAATCCTAGGGTTTGAAGTAGCTGGATATGCAAGGATCAGAAAAATGACAGCGGTCATAATTGTAAACCCGTGTGGAGTCACCATTTGTTAGTATGAATCTTAATTCGAAGCGTACGAAAAAAGACCACTTTAGTTGTGCATAACAAACAACCCTAACAATAGAAATGACTGCTAGTATCTTCATATCTGCAGTTAGATGATCAAGATAAATGCTGCAAAAATCTAGATCTATGCATTAGAAGAAATTAAATAGTAGAAAAATAAGATTTACTCCATAGATCCAATAGACAAGACAAGAATATATCCAATGAAATTTTTATTAATGGCACCTGGGAGGAAAACACAAGAGGGTGTTCCCTATTCTCCTCAATGGGATGGGTTCTTGTAAGTCCTCCGCACTTCAGATTTATAATTCCTCTCTCTTGATGGTGTAGAAAACCCAGATAGAAATGGAAAAATATGGCTATGATAGTGGATCAATAGCCAGACCAAGAGTTGAGATCCAGAGTGATCTTTAGGCAACAAAAGGTGGAAAATGAATGGGAAAACCCTTCTATTTATAACAAAATATTGAGTTAGTCTAGATATTGGTGCATAATTAAAATATTATTAACCAAATCAAGATCCAACTTTTATGGCATATTTTATTATATTTGTTGGGGGAGAAAGGAATTTGACTTGAGTCAAATCCCCTTATTTGTAAATAATAAATAAATAAATGATTTATTTATCATTTTAATGATGTGATTAAGTAATAATAAGTAAATAAATGATTTATTTATCATTTTAAGGATATGGTTGAGTAATAATCAAATAAATAATGATTTATTTAATTATTTAAGGGAGATGTAGTGATATTTAACAAAGAATATTATTTAAGTAATGTTTAAATAGTTATTCTTAGAAAATAATAAGATAAATAATGATTTATCTAATTAATTTCCTTGTTTTGGGTTAAATATAACTGTGAATATTAATTAAATTGTTGTTTAACTAATATTCCTTGAGGAAAATCAAATAAATATGGATTTATTTAATGTTTCTCTACGTAAGCCTTTATTTAGACCATAAACAACTTAATAAAGGTGGTTTACTAAGTTATTTTTCATAGTGAATGTGATTTTACTTGGGGTAAAATTGGTCTTACTTGGTGTACTTGGGTCCATCTAATAACAATGGATTAGATGACCAAAAAATGGTGTAAGAGAGAGAGAGCATAAAAATAGAAATTTCAAAAGTTGTGCTTTAGGGAATCACAGTTTCAAGAGTGTTTCTATACAATTTTATTTCAAATGACACCTTTACTCATTACCCTACCCTCTTTTAAAGAGAATAATATCACTTTTAAGTGTAGGCATACTTCCAATGTAGCCATGTGCATAATAGAATGCTAAATATACTCACACTTAGTTTTAAAGAATAGTTTCAATACATACCAAAGTGTGAGCAACCGGTTTCTTTAACTGATATTGTACCAAGAGTTGTCAAATGATGAGGGAATGATATGTGTTGATGGATGCTTGAAACCAAGATTCAATTAGATTCACATATTGATTATTCTCCAACTCATACAAATATTCCATAGCTTGATTAGCACTCTCCTGGGGGGATACTGAATCAGGTGAAAGACAAAAGAAAAATCTCTCAAGCTCGGGCTCAAATATTTGATTTTCAGATTAATAAGGATGGTTAAGGAAAATTCTAGGGTTTTTAGTTTCAACAAAAATTTTAGAATAGGCTTCAATAAAATATTTCTCCTCCAATGGTATTTGAGTCAAGCCTTATTCCTGAGATAAAGGTTTTGTGGAAATGGGGGAAGCTTCCAAATTCACTCCCTTCCCCAATATGGATGATGTAACATTTCGTTCAATGGGAGAATTAAGGAGAATAAAATATGTTTCAAATTTCTCTGCAACCTTCTTGTTTGGATTACGGGGCTATGGTTTGGGCTAAGGCTTAGACTAGGATTAGGATTTGTGTTAGGGTTTGGACTAGGGTTAGGTCTAGAGCATGAATTAAGGTTAGGGATAGGGTTTACATAAGGGCTAGGTATAAGGTTTGAATGAGGGATAGGTTTAAGGTTTGAATTAAGATTTTGACTAGGGGTAGATATAGGGTTTGAATTAATGTTTTGACTAGGGTTAGGATGAGGGCTAGGGTGTGGGTAAGGATAAGGAGTAGGGTATGGATTAGGATAAGGGGTAGGGTATGGATTATGATAAAAAGTAGGCTATATATTAGGGTAAAATTTCACAGGTAATTCACACCTACACCCCAATAATGCACCAACTGCAACTAGACCCCCAAAATATTAGAATCCCTCTATATGCCTCATCTTATACCCTCGTGATTCGGAAATATGAAAGTTCACAATAAAATACAGAAATAAACATAAACACAGAGATGCTGTAAGAATAACAATTCATTTCATTAATATCAAATACTAAAAATTGCTTACAGACAGAATGGAAAACAAACTAGCTCAGATGATGGTAGCTTATCTCTCAGAAGAGATGTGGCAGTTAAATGACTCTGAATTGTGTTACAATAAGGCTCAAGAGCCTTTTTATTATTGAAAAATAAGAGAAACCCCTAACACGAGGAGATGTAACACCAAGATTTTATGGACCCCATTGGGGTAGTTGGCCAGCCAATTTCCTGGGGTCATAACTTGGTCATATGATCTTCGTTTGACATGCACGATACCTTTTTAGAAAGATATATCTGAGGAGTTCAACTACTAATATGATTTGTATGAGATCGCCAAAACTTTAATGTCTAAAAAACGTCGTTTGGGACCTCAAAACTGCTCCAGAACTCGAGGACCCGAAGAACTGACAAAAATAGTAAACTGAGCTATAATTAAGGAAACTAAAAGAGACAATGGCGATGGCCCAAGTGGAATAGGCAAGTGGCCACAAATATCCACCTCAATCACCTCAAATCAAATTTTTAAGCTAACTCAGTCATCATGAATTAGTTAACTGACCCAAGCTGTTATGAGATGAAATTACAATTTATTGTCCAATTTATTTCAAGGAAAAATAAATTAGACGCCTCACGTTCCTCACTCCCGGTACATCAAAATTCCTCACCAGTGTAGGTACACATTTTTTTGTCCTTTATGGTTTCCAATTTCACTTTTTATCGTTGCAAATTTCAACACTCCATCTCAACAAGAAAGGAATTCAATCTATCCCCATCTGGTACCTTTGGAATGTTCTGCATGCTGCACTTTTCTAGTGTTGTTTGCACCTACAAATCCTAAAATTGAATAGCCTCCAAACAAATGAATCAGTATAATTCATTTGTCATCAGAGTCTTCTGACTGCTACTAGCTACTGCACCTGTCTGCTAGGCTCTCTCGCATCGTCGCTCGACATCTGCATTCGTGCCCTTTGCACTGTTGCCAACTCTGATCTGCGCTCCAGTATTTGACATCTGTCACTCTGATTTATGTCTTCCTAACATATGACTGCATCAATCTAACTGATCCTTCTTTCTACTGTTGTAATGTGGACTCCTCGTAGCTAGGTTTGATCCATGAGACACACCATCTCAATGGACCCTGCCCAAATTTCTTATCTTGTGATTATGTCTACACATCACCCCACCTTTCACCAGGAGGTATGGCTGCATGTGCTCCCTCTGCCCATTTGGCTCGAGATTCCCCCCTCATGGAGGTCTCTGCTCGAGTGGACGCTTCCACTCGGTCTCCTCTCTTCTTCCCCAATTGTGGCTGCTCCACAACCCTCTAAGACTGCTTCTAAGGTTGCATGTTGGGAGGTAATTTGTACTCCCTCTCAACAGCCAAGTCTCTAACCTCCGTTGTGCTCCTCAAAGCTTTGCCTGCATCTGGTATCTCAAGTGCATATAGGTTCTTGAATCGTGCACATTGTAATTTTCCTGCCATTACAAAAGTTTCTAAAAAGTAGTTGGTTTTAAATTGACGATACCTCCCTCATCGGAGCTCCGAATTGATTTTCCATTTGGGTATTTTTTCGCAAGGAATCCAAATATGCTAATTTTCTTTTTGAAAATTTTACACCAAAATCTTCAGATATTCTCTGCAAACTCGCCGCCCAAAAAATTCCTGCCCTGATACCATGTAGAAAATCTAACCAACAAGATTCAATATTGCTAGTTTCAGCCTTGCAACCTTCCTCCATGATCAAACATAAGCTCTTTATGCTATGTGATTTAGAAATACAGTCAAATTTTGTATTTTCGTCTTGCTGAGTCTTCAAGCAAAATTTGGTCACTAGGCATTAGGTCTAGGGTTTGCTTTTACTCCTGTCAAAGTTGTCCAAATGTCGGTCCATGTCACCATTCAGCTGAGTGTACCATCATTCAGAGGGTTTTCATCATCATGTTAAGCTCCAATGGGTAATTTTACACCTTGTTCATGCTTTAGTTGTGCCTAGGTAAGGTTCATTTCCCTCTCCTAGGGTTTTGAAGGTAATTTCTCTTGGATGGTCAACTCATCATCAAAACTTGTATCCTGATGTTCATACAACTTCCCCTATCCTTAATGTACCTTATTAAACCCTTCCCATCACTGAGATCACCCAAATTCCTCATTTTTGCACAAACCCTAGTTTCTTGCTACAACTTGGCAATTTTCTAGGCTAGGCCTGTGTTTTTCCCTTTTGGACCCCTTCCCCTCACTCAATATCTGAAATTCCACTTTCCACTTCCTAACATCCCTCCCTACTTCCAAAAATTTTCTCAATAATTTAGAAGCCCTTTATCCCCTTCATTTTGCTTCATTTCGACAAATCCCTTGTTCCACATATCGGGATAGGTTTTACTCCAATGATGTTTCTGAGAAATAAAAGATGAATTTCGAAAAAATGAGAGTGGTTTTTGTCCAAAATATTCCAAGGAAGAAAAAAATCCTTCACTTTTTACACAGGTGTCATGGTTTTAGAGAAATGTCAAAATACAGTTTCCCTAGGAGAATTGATGCACCTATGAAGTGACCTTGGGAAAATCAATATTTCTGCTAGCTTGGTTGGCCAAATGACTCGCTTGATGCATAAAATGATAACTAGACACAAATATATTTCCAATGATATATCATGAGCTTAATTTGGAGTTGAGGAAGACCTTCAAAAGTTGATTGCAACATCACTCTGCCTTGAGGCAACCTCATTTTGCACATTTTTACCAGTCTTGGGATATTTGATTTTTGACATGGAAAATGAACACAAAATTGAAAAATTCCGGGCCAGATGGAAAGTATACAGGAAGATATTTCAAACGAGCTATCCTGTACTCAATTTTGACTTCGGGAAGGCCCTCAAAATCAGCCTCAAAGTGGCGTGACGCATAGAGATTTCAGGCGTGGTGCATTGGGAATTTTGGCCTAATTTTCACTCAGCAGTTCAGATTTTTGCCTAGTTTTGGCCAGTTTGAATTTTTATCTCCAAATGTGAAAATATTGATGTAAATTGATGTAATTTCATGAATTTGATGTAATTTTGGCACATTTTTATTGATGCAAGTAGATTCATTCACCAAAAAGTGAAATTTAACTGAATGAATTAGTTTCCTATCTTATAGAGGCAAGCTGTTTCATTATCTATTTTCCAGCTCTTAGTTTAGATCTTGTTGAAACAACTCCTAAACTAGTGAGCTCGACCTCTAGAGGCATGGGGATGAGTTAGGCTTGTCTATATCTTGTATTTCCTCAGTCGTTTTCAGGGTTGAACACTTGGGATTGCTTGGAGCTTCATTGTACATTTCATCTCTGCATTTTGGCAAAGGAAATAGACCAGGGTTTGCAGCACTCTTTGGGATCCATGTGGCTCTGTGTTTTGATGGTGTATTTCTCTCTGTGATTGTAAGTTTACTGATGTTTCATGTGTATCATTTCTCTTCTTCTTTCTTCTTAAATTAAACAAATAAGTGATAAAGGTGGAATTCATTAGATTTGCAGTGGTCTGTCTTGAGTTTTGTTTAATTTTCCATGTTTTCAACTATCTGAAGAGGATTCTTGAATGCCTCTTGCCCTTTTCAACTCATCACCGGGCTGATCTATCCATTTCATTCAATTTCGAAGCATCAAAACAATTGCCTTCCTTGCCCCATTTAGCCCTCTGCAAAACTGATCATTTCCCGGACCCAAAAACTGCCTTTCCCTTTGATTCCAACAAAAACCCCAAAACCAAAATAAACTCTTTCACATATATACCTAGCCTAAAATCAGCCTTTATTTCAAGTCATCTCAAGCCTTATTGATTATTTTTGCTGAGATTGACCCTAGAGAGCCTTCCCGATCCGGTAGGGCTAGCTACCGACCGAGCGTGGCTTGATGTTACCCCGAACTCGCCTTGTCGTTCTTAGGTAGATTGAAGAAGAACATAGTGGCGACTCCACCGGGGAAGAAAAGTTTGTTGTTTTATTTATAAACTACAGACGGAGCCTGGTTGGGGCCAGAGTTTCGTGTCGCTCTTGCTTTGCATGTGCGAAAGTGAGGATGTGTGCATAGCCATGGAGCTCACTAATCTCTCCGGGTCTAGTTTTATGAATCGAACATTCAGTTTCCCGCAAAATGTGTAATTAGTCAATTTTGGATCTCGATTAAGGAAATGATGGTGGACAACGATCAGACACCGCAAGGCTGAAATCATTCACCTAGTGACTCTAAATCAGTTTCGAGATCAGATCCAAGGACTCCACTGGAGGATGAACCTGACCAGCAGAAACATGAAAGGACAATATGGAAAGATAAGGTATTCAAGATGGAATTTCATCCAAGACACTTTGTTTTTTGTCGTAAATTATTTCTTCTCTTTTCCCAAGAATATCAAGAAGGATTTGCGAAGTATATTGTATTTGAGAAAATATCCTCGACTTGCGTTTGATTCCTTCCCTTTGAATATTGTAAATACCAAATATTTGCATGCTTTTGAGGTTGATCAAGACCTTTCTTCTGAATCTTGTGATGACCGTCTTCAAACTGATGAACCTCAAGAGACCAAGACTGATTCTGCAGCATTTGTACATACCCCTATACCTTATAAAATTCTAGATCGATACAAGCCTCTGATTTACCTCCTATATCCCATGCTTTCCCTAAAAATCATGACCTATATCTACCAAGATTTGATGGTGAACGCGACAAAATCACTGATGAGAGACATGTTCTGAATTTTGAGTCTTTTCTCGACCTTTTTGAAGTTGATGAAGAGGATGTCAGTATTAGGATTTTTGCTCTTTCTTTGCAAGGCAAAGTCAAGAGTTGGTTCAAAACCCTGCCTGATGTGAGCATCTCAGATTTCCAGTAGTTTGTCAAAGTTTTCCTCGACAGGTGGGTGATCAGACAGAACCCTTTCTTGATTATAGAAGAGTATAACCAGCTGAAAATACTTCCAGGGGAGACAGTAGAATGGTTTTCTTCCAGATTTAACAAAGTATATTTTTCGATGCTAGTAGATATAAGATCTCCTTTTAGATCTACTCTCTTGCACTACCTAGGTGCCTTTGATCCAGAAATTGAGTTTCAGCTGAGAGAAAGGAATCTTGCAACACTTGAAGAGATGCAGAACCGTGAAGTAGATGTATAGGCTCATTTGCTGATTCGAAGGGAAAAGTTGAAGGAAGAAGAGATGAAAAACATAGATCTGGAGGAATTGACATCTCTAGAGGTAAAGCTTGACATGTTGGTAAGTGCAGTGGAAGAGATGATGCAAAATATCACCACAAGGAACGAGTATAGTGTTCAAGCCCATGGCTCGCTAATTGAAGAAGAACAAGTTGCCGATCCAAAACATTTTGTTTCTTATCCCAGTTGTCATAGATATGATAATGATTGTTTTGTAGATCATCTTGGAGAAGAGAGATCTGTTGATATGACATGTATGCTTGATGATGTGTTTTATACTGATGATTTTCTTCAGTTTGATCAGTATGATGATGATTATGTTCTCCAAATAGAAGCTAATCTTGCAGACAAATCAGCAGCTAGTTTATGGAAGGAGGAAGTTCACTTTCAAAAACTTGAGTACAGTCATCAACCGATGCATATCAGCTATGACAGTGATGTTGAAAGTGCAGCAAATTTTGAAGTAAGTGAAGGATATTTTCCTTTTTGTTTTGATTCATTTCAGTTCATCACAGACAACTTCCATGCAATCAGAAATCAACTGTCAACAAGTCTTGATCTGGATCATCTTGAGGGCAATGAAAACCTTGTTCAAGACTTCTCATATCCAGATTTGCAGCCCCTAAATTCCATTGATTTTCAAGTTGCAGATGAGGACTTGGAAGTTGGCACATATGATCAAATGATACAAGATGATTCCGTACCATTTTGTTTTGAATCATTTTAGTTTTTGAAGGGTAAATTGCATAGTAAATCTTCAAATGAGCAGCCTGTAGGAAATCCTGTAATCTCATCAAAACCAATAGAAAATGGTTTATAGCAGTCTTTTCAGTCTTTTCAAGTTTTTCACAATCCAATAGCTGATGTGGTGGATGATGTCTGCAATCAAAGTCCTTCTCCATTAACTATATGTGAGCTTGAAACGTGTACTGATACAAACTCGATCTGGCAGCCGGTCTCTTTGTCATTCTTAGCAGGAGTCTCGTCACAAAGCTCAAAAAAAAGTTTGCATTCATGGTATGAGGTGAAAAGAAGTAATCCATTGGATGAGCTAAGTCCCAATGTGCATGAATTTCAAGATCCATATGCAGTGTTTTTGGAGGCGGATAGAGAATCCATAGTATTCAACGGATCTGTTCACAAGTTTTCATGGGAATTTCCTTTCAGTAGTTCTCTCTTGTTTTTCATAAGCAAGCACTTGCGGAGAATTAAAACAACAGCCGATATATTTACTTGGTTGCATTGTTTGTTTCATTTCACTTAATCAGGTGATGAATGGAACAACTAGAGTAGGTTGTATTGAATAAGCTTCATATTGAGCATATGTTCCCGTTTGTCGGCTGTGTTTAAGTATCGATTCAATTCTTAGTTGAGTGAGAGTCAATTTTTGTCGTCAATTCATTAGTTTTCAGTCATGTATTTTAGTTTGAGTTTTTGACTCCATTGCCCAATGGATGAAGGCACTATCTGCTTTCCAAAGCTCTGTAGTTCTTGGCACCTCCAAGGAGCTACCATCCCCATTGGAGACAATGTTAGTGTTAGCCTTTGTAGCCTTCCAACAGTGATCAAACATGCTCTTACAAGGTGATTTTAAGGTGTCAAGGTCAAATTTTGTCATTTCAATGAGTCTTCAAGTAAAATTTGGTCACTACGTATTAGGTCTAGGGTTTGTTTTCACTCTTTTCAAACTTGTCGAAATTTCGGTCCATGTCACTTTTCAGATGAGTGTACCATCATTCAGAGGGTTTTCATCATCATTTCAAGTTCCAATGGGTCATTTTACACCTTGTTCATGCTTCAGTTGTGCCTAGGTAAGGTTCATTTCCCTCTCCTAGGGTTTTGGAGGTAATTTCTCTTGGATGGTCAAATAATCAGCAAAAATTGTATCCTGATGTTCATAAACATTCCCCTATCCTTAATGTACCTTATTAAACACTTCCCATCACCGCGATCCCCCAAATTTCTCATTTTCACACAAACCCTAGTTTCTTGCTACAACTTGGCAATTTTCTAGGCTAGGCCTATGTTTTGCCCTTTTGGACCCCTTCCCCTCACTCAATCTCTGAAATTCCACTTTCCCCTGCTTCCTAACATCTCTCCCTACTTCCCAAAATTTTCTCAAGAATTTATAAGCCCCTTATCCCATTTATTTCGCTTCATTTCGACAAATCCCTTGTTCCACACATCGGGATAGGTTTTGCTCCAATGATGTTTCTGAGAAATAAAATATGAATTTGGGAAAACTGAGAGAGGGTTTTGTCCAAAATAGGCCAAGGAAGAAAAAAATCCTTCACTTTTTACACAGGTGTCATGGTTTTAGAGAAATTTCAAAAATACAGTTGCCTCAGGAGAATTGATGCACCTCTGAAGTGACCTTGGGAAAATCAAGATTTCTCCTAGCTCGGTTGGCCAAATGAATTTCTTGATGAGTCAAATGATAACTAGACAAAAATATATTTCCAATGAGCTATCATGAGCTCAATTAGGAGTTGAGGAGTAAAAATTTTACTGCAACAGCACTATGCCGTGAGGCAACCTCATTTTTCACATTTTGACCAGTCTTGGGAGATTTGATTTTTTATAGGGAAAATGAACTCCAAATTAAAAAATTCCAGTTGGGTTGGAAATTAGACAGGCATAGATTTCCAAAGAGCTATCCTAAACTCAATTTTGACTCTAGGAAGGCCCTCAAAATCAGATCCAAAGTGGCACGATGCATAGAGATTTCAGGCGCGGCGCATTGGGAAATTTGGCCTAGTTTTCACTCAGCAGTTCAGATTTTCGCCTAGTTTGGGCCAGTTTGACTTTTTTATCTCCAAATGTGAAACTATTGATGTAACTTGATGTAATTCCATGTATTTCATGTAATTTTGGCACATTTTTACTCATGCAAGTAGATTCATTCACCAAAGAGTGAAATGTAACTGAATGAATCAGTTTCCTATCTTATAGAGGCAAGTTATTCCACTACCTATTTTTCAGTTCTTGGTTTAGATCTTGTTGAAACAGCTCCTAAACTAGTGATATCAACCCCTAGAGGCATGGGAATGATTTATTTTTGTCTATATCTTGTATTTTCTCAGTCATTTTCAGAGGTTGGACACTTGGGATTGCTTGGCACTTCATTGTACATTTCATCTCTGCATTTTGGCAAAGAAATAGACCAGGGTTTGCAGCACTCTTTGGGATCCATGTGGCTCTATGTTTTGATGGTGTGTTTCTCTCTATGATTGTAAGTTTACTGAAGTTTCATGTGTATCATTTCCCTTCTCATTTATTCTTAAATTAAACAAACAAGTATTAAAGGTGGAATTCATTAGATTGGTAGTGCTCTGCCTTGAATTTTTGTTTAATTTTCCATGTTTTCAACTGTCTGAAGAGGATTCTTCAAAGCCTCTTTCCCTCTTCAACTCCTCCCCGGTCTGAGCTATCCATTTCATTCAAATTTGAAGCATCAAAACATTTTCCTTTCTTGCCCCATTCAGCCCTCTGCAAAACTGATCATTTCCCAGACCCAAAATCTGCCTTTCCCTTTGATTCCAACAAAACCCCCAAAATCAAAATCAAATCCTTTCACCTATATACCTAGCCTAAAATCATCCTTTATTTCAATTCATCTCAAGCCTTATTGATTATCTTTGCTGAGATTGACCCGGAGAGAGCCCTCTCCTAATCTGGTAGGGCTAGCTACCAGACTGAGTGTGGTTTGATGTTACCCTGAACTCTGCCTTCCTTCAGCTTGAGGTAGATTTAGGCAATAAAAAATATGATCTTGCAATGTACTAAAACAAGATACTGAATCCTTCCTACAATTTTTGGAAACAAAATATGATCGCACAATCACATATAAGTAAGAGAAATAAATTATCAATCGCAAGACACAAGATGTATCTAGGGAAAGCAACTGCTCAAAACTGCTCTATCTCTATTGTATATTAATTCAAGGAATCATGAAACAATACAATTCTTAATCTCTCATGAGATTCTCTAGCACTCTGACAATTGTCTCTCACCGATCTAGTCAAATTCGGTCTAGTACTTAGCCAATTCTCAACCTTCCTTTAGCATTCCTCACTCATGCAATTCCTAGGGAATTAGCTCCCTATTAATTATCAAAATTAGTCTTCCTTGATTGTGCAATCCATCATGGCATCCTAATGACTTTATAATTGCACATGGGAAATTTTTTATGAATATAACTCATAGTTATGTTCCCTTTCACCTTTGTCTCAACTAGGTCTTCCTTGCAACTAACATTCATGCAACAATTAATAGTGAATTATCAGTTATCTTATTTATCACTCATTGTGAATTAAATCTAATTTAATTCAATCACTTACCTCTCACCAACTCATCACTTAGAACTATTTAAAAAAAATTTAACTCACTTAAATGAATTAACTAATTCACACTTGCACCCCACTAATGCATTAACTGCAACTGAACTCAAAAAATATTAGATTAATATTAGACCCTCAACTCAAATTTCTTGAGCTAACTCAATCATCATGAATTAGTTAACTGACACAAGTTGTTAAGAGATGAAATTAAAATTTATTGTCCAATTTATTTAAGGGGAAAATAAATTAGGCACCACACATTCCTCACTCCTGGTGCATCAAAAATCCTCACCAGTGTGGTGCATTTTTTTTTGTCCTTTTTGGTTTCTAATTATTTCAACATTTCAGAACTTGATGCGGCATTCACACAAAGACACCATTTAAATCACATGCCCAGATTCTCATGAGAATCCTCTCTTAAGCTCAATCTTCCATAAGAGAACCAAAAATATGCCATCCTACTTCCTCGCTTGAACCGACCATTAAGGTATGCAACATTCTTGTGAAACCTCACATGATGATCTTGCTCTTGGAGGATGGTCATGGCCTCCCTTTAGCAACCCTTACTCGGCCCTCTTACTCAACCTACTTTAGGACTATATCTCTCTTCGCCCCCTTGATCAAATGAGCTCCTTCTCACTTGATGTTATTTCCTTCATCCTAAGGCCTCCTTAAATAGTTTTTCCTATAACTCTTAGGAACCCTCTAGAACTTACAGGTTTTATCCACTTAGACCTTAGGAAATATTAATTTTATTTTTTAATTTTATTTTAGATTTTAAACGCAATCTTGCGTCTAAAATCCATTTTCATGGCTTCTTTTCCCACAAATCCTTTTGTGACCAAACTCACACAAACCCATATCACTAGGCTTGTGGAGTACCTCCCAAGCTACACAATTCAACAACATAGTCCAGTTGTAGTAACCATAACTTGGTCAAGCTCTTGTAGTCATGCGAGGGCTTGGTTGGGTTCCCAAATTGAAAATTAAGTAAGGGTATTTGTGAGGGAATGATATATAGGGAGGGTCAGGGCATGCACATTAGGAATGAAAAGGCATGCTAACACATGTTGGACAATGTCAATGCATGCTGAAGTGTTTTAGGGAGTGTTGGGGCATATCAAGGGATAACTAGGTCAAAATGCATAGAAAGGAATGGATAAGAGCATGTGCTAGGGATTTTCATCAAATTCAAGCGTGCTAAGGACAAAATGTGTTAGGATAAATTCATAATAGGATTTACAGGAGGCAAGCCTACAATTGTTATACGTGGCTTGACATAGCAGTTTTTGTCAAAGGGAGATTACTTTGTGCTAGTCACAACATTGTTTTTCCTTTAGCTATTTTTTTATGAGATGTGGCACACTTTGGATACATTCTCATGTTTTAAACTATTATAGATAATTGCATATTTTACATTGTTGTGTATAGTTTTTGGGGCAGTCGACTTGTGTCAGCTTATATCTTATGTGCCTTGTGCATCTTGTGGTTCTTGCAAAATCTCAGTTAATTTTCCATTGTTTATATGAATAGAACATACATGGGAAATATTTCCTATGTAAGCTAGGTTTCTTACATGTATTATGGCCATGGCTAGATCATGTGATCCTTGTCTTGGTAACTAGTTAAGTGGGACAAGTTGAGCTTGTACATGAGTTACATAAGATGAGTTATAGTAAATTCTTAAGTGAACAAGCTCAGAGAATATGCTTTTAGTAGGTGCAATTGGTCGAGTTGTTCCAGTTGAAGTAAGCCAATATTTTCACATGAACTGCAATAGCCAAGGAATTGATTGGGTTCCCAAGTCGTGAAAAATGTAAAGGCTAATTGTGAGGACATGAGTGCCAAGGCATGCTATGGAATGCTAACTCAATCATCATGACTTAGTTAACTGACACAAGTTTTTATGAGATGAAATTAAAATTTATTGTCCAATTTATTTAAGGGGAAAATAAATTAGGCGCCCCAAATTACTCACTCCTGGTGCATCAAAATTCCTCACCAGTGTGGGTGCATTTTTTTTGTCCTTTTTGGTTTCTAATTATTTTAACAATTCAGAAGTTGATGCAGCCTTCACACAAAGACACCATTGAAATCACATGCTCAGATTCTCATGAGAAACCTCTCTTAATCTCGATCTTCCATAAGAAAACCAACAATATGCCATCCTACTTCCTAGCTCGAACTGACCATTAAGTTATGCAACATTCTTTTGAACCCTCACATGATGATCTTGCTCTTGGAGGATGATCATGGCCTCCCTTTAGAAACACTTACTCAGCCCTCTTACTCAACCTAATTTAGAACTACATCTCTCTTTTCCCCCTTTATCAAATGAATGCCTTCTCACTTGATGTTTTTTCCTTCATCCTAAGGCCTCCTTAAATAGTTTTTCCTAGAACTTTTAGGAACCCTCTAGAACTTATGGGTTTTATCCACTTAGACCTTAGGAAATATTAATTTTATTTTAGATTTTAAACGCCATCTTGGGTCCAAAATCCCTTTGCTTGGATTCTTTGCCCACAAAGCCTTATGTGACCAAATTCAGACAAACCCATATCACTAGGCTTGTGGAGTACCTCCCAAAATACACAATTCAACAACATAGTCTAGTTGTAGTAGCCGTAACTTGGTCAAGCTCTTGTAGTCAATCAAGGGCTTGGTTGGGTTCCCAAGTTGAAAATTAAGTAAGGGTAGTTGTGAGGGCGTGATAGATAGGGAGGGTCAGGGCATGCACATTAGGAATGAAAAGGCATGCTAACACATGTTGGACAATGTCAATGCATGTTGAAGAGTGTTAGTGAGTGTCAGGGCATATCAAGGGATAACTAGGTCAAAATGCATGGAAAGGAACGAATAAGAGTGCGTGCTAGGGATTTTCATCAAATTCAAGTGTGCTAAGGAAAAAGTGTGTTAGGAGAAGTTCATAATAGGATTTATAGGAGGTAAGACTACAATTGTTATACATGGCTCGACATAGCAGTTTTTGACAAAGGGAGATCACTTTGTGCTAGTGACAACATTGGTTTTCCTTTAGCTATTTTTTTTATGAGATGTGGCACACTTTGGCTACATGCTCATGTTTTAAAATATTCTAGATAATTGCATATTTTACATTGTTGTGTATAAGTTTTAGGGCACAGAACTTGTGTCGGCTTATATCTTGTGTGCCTTCTGCATCTTGTGGTTCTTGCAAACTCTCAGTTAATTTTCCGTTGTTTATATGAACACAACATACATGGGAAATATTTCCTATGCAAGCTAGGTTGCTTAGATGTATTATGGCCATGGCTAGATCATGTGATCCTTGTCTTGGTAACTATTCAAGTGGGACAATTTGATCTTGGACATGAGTGGCATAAAATAAGTTATAGGAAATTCTTAGGTGAAAATCTAGCACAATCTACTTGTAGTAGCTGCAGTTAGTCAAGTTGTTGCAATTGAAGCAAGAAAATATTGTCACATGAACTGCAGTAGCCAAGGAATTTATTGGGTTCCCAAGTCATGAAAAAATGTAAAGGCTAACTGTGAGGACATGAGTGCCAAGGCATGCTATGGAATGTTAAGATGTGTCAGGTAGGACGAAGGCATCTCAAACATGCTAAGATGTTCCAAGTGATAAGGCATGCGAAGATGTGCAAGGGTGTGTCAATGTATGCCAAGGACCGCCAAGGCAACAAAAGGGAGAAACAAGTTAAACTACAAGGAAATGAACACATAATAAGGTTAATAAGTCATCAATTTACCTTTTCCAAGAGGGGAATGCTAGGCACATCAACACTTGGCACCAATAGGTGCTAAGTGCAAAGTCTTAGTGTATTCTAAGTGCCAATTCTTCCTTTTTTGCTTCTCATATAATTTCCAACAGTTGATCTCAAATAAATTTAATATTAAACCATGCCAAATTATACCAAGGCATGTCAACGTATTCCATACATGCTAAAACTTTCCAAGCGCCAACACGTGCCAAGTGCCAATATGTGTCACATTGTGTTATGCATTCTATGAAGTGGAAGGGCATACTGAAGAGTGCTAAGGTGTTCTAGAGAGTGCTAATGCATGTTGAGGAGTGTTAAGGAGTACTAGGACAAAACATTCAGGGAGCACTAGGTCAAAATTCATGGAAGTTAATGAATATGAGGAAAGTGTGCCAAGGACTAGTGTTAATGAGTTCTAGTTGTCATGCCAAGGAGGGAGTGACAAGGTATGACAATTATTGGTAAGGAATGATAGGGGATATCAAGGCATGTTAAGAAGTCTCAAAGTGTGCTTGGGAGTTCCAGGGTGTGCTAATTATATGTGCCAAATAGTGCCAATATATTCCAATACATTCCAAGTGGTAAGTATGTACAGGGTGCCAGGGTGTGTCAATATGTGTCAAGAAGTTTCAAGGAAACAAAATGAAGAACCATTAAGAGGGTTAATAAGTTGGGACATTATATTTTTCAAAAGGGGCATGCTAGCCACACTAATAATAGGTCCCAATACATTCCAAGTGGCATTATGTTCCAAGTTATAATGTATGTCAATGCATTCAACCAAGGTGTTCCAGGGCATGCTAGGGACTATATGCATGCCAACACATGCTAGGAGAGTTCTATGTTTTCCTAGCATATGCCACCATGTACTTAGGCATCAGTGTCATGACAAGATGTTCTAGGTACAAATATGTTCCAAGACATGTGAGGTGCTAAGAAATGTTAGTGTGTTCCAAAGCATTAATTTAAGGGGTGCTTGGATTTTTGAGGAGTGTTAGGTCTTTGTCATCAATAGAATTGACAGAGCTTGATTATGTCTTAAATAATATATTTCCTACACACACTAGTGGGAATTTATCTAAAGGGAATTTTATAGATAATAAAATTAATGGATATGAATCATGTGTTGACCCATAGGAAAACTCTATTCGACTAGTCATTACTTGAGGGAAATGATACACACTAATTACTTCATAAAAAATTGGTTGACTCTAACCACTATGGCCTTGGAAATATTATAAAAAAGACTCCACAATAATGGTATTAAATCATTATCTTTTGACAAAAAATATATTAACAGGAACATAACGTCATCAAAAACTCATTGCAATGACCAATGGTGACGAACATTTTTTGATTGTCACAAAAAGTAACAAAAATAGCATCAGTGAGGGTCATTAAAATTTTGTCACTAGAAGTTTCACCAAAGAGATAATTACTGATGGGCCTTTAACGAACCTCACCAAAAGTTTCAATGAAAATGGCTTTGGTGATGGACCTTATAGGACCATCACTATATACACTTACAGTGACAATTTTTTAAAGACTGTCACCATATGTGACATTGGTGACAGACCTTAAAGGTTCATCACAAGCATGACCCTCACCAATGTCCATTTTTCTTGTAGTTCCCTTCTCCCTTTCATTCTAGATTCAAGCTTTCAGTCACTTGTAATACGCCTGAAGTTGATACTACCTTATGTCGTCAAATTTTTAGTAAACTTATGTATCTCACCCATACCCATCTTGACCTTTACTTTTTCATTGGTCTTGTTGCTTGACTTATGCACCAACCTCATGAAAGTTATTGGAAAGAAGCTGAAACAATACTTCGATATATTCAAGGTACAGTTCAGTTCAAGATTCATTATAGTGCAAGAGAATCTCCATTATTTATTGGTTTTAATTATTCTGATTGGGCTGGTTACCCTGATGATCGAAATTCTATTGCAGGTTATGTATTCACTCTTGGTTCAGAACCTATTACTTGGTCTTTTAAGAAAAAAAGTGTCGTTTATATCTCTTCGGAAGATCATGGTGACATTGAAGCCAACAAGGAAGCCATGTGGCTTGGTATTCATAAACGACATCCAACTACACTTTGGAGTGATAATCAGAGTACCATTCAACTATGCAAATATCCAATTCAGCATCAGATTATGAAAAACGTTCATCTTCATATAATATTCATCATAAATCGCATTCATGATTATGTTCTTGAAGTGTAGTATTATTCAACTAATGATCAAGTTGTTGATATCTTTACAAAGGCTCTCAAGGAAGCGAATTTTATCAAACTTCGATCTATGCTTGGAGTTCAAGAAAGTTTTCATTAAGGGGGAATAAGCTGTAATTCCTCCTTCCTTCTCTTATTGTTTCACCTTTGTAAATCCTTCAATCCTATCCCAATTTTTTCTTAAGGGGGGATGTTAGGATATTTCGACACATAGGAAATAGTCTCCTTTTGTGTCACCTTTGTAAATCCTTCAGTCATATCCCAAGTTGTTCTTAACGAGGGATGTTAGGATATTACGACACATAAGAAATATTTAATTATAACTTGGTCTAGCATAGAGTTAGGTAAACTATGTTTCTTTACTATGTACATTTGTAAATTATAATCCGACAGTCACAATATGTAGTGATCTAACGGTTCACTCTCCCCTTGGTATTATCGACACTTGATATGTGGCTTAACACCTGACTGGTCCATGATCTCTATTTAAATAGCATGGAGGGTCATTTTTCTTGTAACCATTTATGAGAGAATCTTATGTAAATTTTCCCTTTTATATTAATAATTTCCAGAAGTGGCCGCGTTGCCTCAGGCCATGAACTATTCCCCTCTTTGAGGGCTTTAACCACGTCAAATACTGGTGTACTAATTTGTGATCTATTTGTGAGAAATGAACTTTGGTGTTTGATCTAAGGAACTTACCTTGTAAATTCCTACATCAACATGCACTTAGAGGTGAGCTAACAACTACTAAATCTAGTCCTTCTGAGCTTAAGTAATTGTAACTTAGAGTGAATCTGGTAAATGTAGTCGTTGAACCTCAAGACTGTTCCTATTTGACATCTTTTTCCACCATATTTTCTTCCTTTTTGCGAAATTCATAAATTCAATAAGTGATAATTGAAACATTTTCCATCTAAGAAGTCATTTATAAGATCTCTATTTTATATTGTAATGTTTCTTATCATTTAGATAATTTTTTGTACTTAGCTAAAAATTTAGTGAATTTCTGTAGGTAAACTTTGTTTTTGCAGCCACTGGTATTGTTTGATAGATTTTGAGAAGAAAATGAAGAAGTGAGTCATATGGGTAGCTTTGAAATGGTCCATATATGCATAGAATCCTACTTGTTTATATTCGAGAAGGATGATGCCTACACTCACGGTCAAAGATTAGTCGAGATGAGGGACGAGATTAGTGAAAGAAAATTATTGATTTGCTCTTACATAGAAAATCTAGAAAGAGACATTGAGACTTTGCTTCTGATTAGACTTCTAGCCTTAGATTTACTTTACTTTCCATAGGTGAAATTATCTCACACAGTTAATTTGAAACTATGTATAAATATTAGTTTTTCGAAACTGGGAATAAGCTTGATATTGGTGATAATATTTTAATACATTTTAAAACTATGTTTTGTTAATCAAGAAGACCATTTCCAGACCATTGATGTGTAGATAACTTAAGTATAGTTACACTCGTTCTATTTCAGAGGGCCTCTGCACGGAAAAGGGGTTTTTATAGTCATTTCGTATTTTAAATTCTTGTCATTTCATAGTTTAATTCTATGTCATTTAGTTTTTGAAAGTTTTTTTTAATTACTTTTTTGTATTTATGAAATGTTAACTAATATATCGTATGCTCTCCTGAATATTTCATTATCATAAATTTTTCAACATTCAATTGAAGTTTTTCTTACATTCGATTACACAAAAATCATAGGCTTTAAATTAGACATCTCATTTTTCACAATAAACACTCTGTAATCTTTGCTTGCCTTAGTGAGTTTTCAATTCAATTAGCACAGTTAATTCAGCTTTGCAGTAATAGATTTAATGCTTTCGTTTCCATGGAATATAGAACAGATTTAGATTAGGATTATATTTTTACAAATCATTCTTAGATATATTTAAAACTAGAACATATGCTCTTCTTTTTATAGAATTAGTGTTTTCAATTGATAGGTAGAATATGTCTTTATTTTTGTTTTGTTGATAGATAGAACATAATTTAGAGATCAATAGAATCCAATAGAATTTAGAATGATGCTTTGTTTAAATTAAAAATAAGTTCAAGTATATGTTTTCATAGATGTTTTGTCGGCATAAAATAATATAACATAGCTCAAATTTAATCACTCAAAGTTGATTTCTTTTTATGCAAAATATATTAGTTAATTAACATTTCCTTTTCTTCCTTCTGTTAGATTTTATATTTTATTCATTTTATTAAGATTAATTTTGAAATCAATTTCTTTTCTTAGAGTAAAAATAACATTTCCTTTTTTTCCTTCTTAATATTAGCTTCATCATTAAATTTCATTCAGATTCATTTATTTCTTGGCATTCAAGATTTAATTTAAAGCTTAGATTTCATTCCTTAGATCAGTTTTTAGCTTTAATATTAGACATAAAATGGAAACCCCCAAAAATAATATATATAACTACACAACAAAGTAAGAAAGAAGGTCATCTAAGAATATATAGTGCACCACACTTCATAAGATTACTAACTCTGGTCAATAATTTATGATAGCAATTTAAGACATTAAATTGACTAAACATTTTGGCGCCATTTCCAAGGAAGTCTAATTAGGAAGTCTTATTTCTTATATTCAAAAAAAAAATTGATATGCATAGAGAAAGAGACTCTAGGGGTAGATTTATAGCTAGAGGTAGAAGTTTGATTCCAACAACACCACTTTCTCCACCAAGACCATGAAGTTCCACACCACCATATCAAACTCATATTCCATTTTTCACAACAAGACATAGACTTCCTGAAGTCTTAAGGTCAGAAATCCAACCAAGAGACTCTCCAACTTCATCTACTGAGGTAGTCTTAGAAGAGGAAGATCCTAGATCTCCAATGGAAGGAGTAAACTTGTTCACCTATACAGGAGAAAAAATTGTAGCTCAGGAGTTAGCAATACCTAGTGAGGAAGAAGAAGAAAATTTCTTAAACATCCCATTGATAGAAGAACCATAGGAAGAAAAAATATATCTATAGTTAGAACCCTACATTATTTCTCAGTAATCTACAATGGCGAGAAGAAGGTCAAGGAGAAGTAAAAAATTTAAAAGGAGAAGCATTAGGAATAGGAGGAGGAAGAAGAGGTGGAGGACGAGGTAGAGGAAGAAGTGAAGAGAATAGAAGAAGAGAAAATAGGGAAGACCATAACTCTATTGGATTTCCTATAGTTGACGAGGATACAAATGCCACAATGAAGAATATTTCACCTTCCATCCTTTCCAATTTTCATGGATTAATGAATGAATATCCTGAAACATTTCTATTTGAATTTGAGGTTTTATGTAGATCATATGACTACTTATGGAATTCCCAAAAGTTAAAACTATTTCCGTAACACTCAAGGGTGCAACTTTAAAATGATTCATGGGCTTAATAACACAATCTATTAGGACATGGGATGAGATGAAAAGTGCATTATTATAAGGGTATCTGGATTATTGCACACCTATTAATAGGAAGGATGAAGTATTTAAAATTAAGCAAAGAGAGGATGAAAACTTGGAATACTTAATTGAGAAATTAAATAACAATATAAAAAGAGAAAAAATGGAAAACTTGGATCAAGATACTTTAAAAGCTCTCTTATTGAAAGCCATTAGAGATGAATGGATAGATATTCTTAATATGATGGGAAAGGGAGGTATCTCTCAACTATAATTACCTGAAATTGTTGAACTATGCATTCATATTTCAAGAGGAAAATCAAGAACTGGGAAAAATACAAGAGATCCTATTCTCTCTAGAGTGAAAAAAAATGCAACTAGAACAATAAGTAGGGCTGAAATAAAAACTATGCTTGATGAATTCAAAACAGATATCTTAGGGAGTCTTAGTGAACATATAGACACCCTGAAATTACAAAACAAGCAGAAAGCTAAAACTGATGCCTTATCTATTTTTTGTCGTAAATGCAGAAAGAAACATGCATTAAGAGAATGTCCTCTTGATTTAAAATTCATAGAGACTTGTTTAATTTGTACATAAATTCATGAAACAAAAAAATGTCCCTCTATACTAGGTCTTAAGGCTGTTTTCCAAGAATAAATAGCTCGACATCCAGTAGAACCTCTTTGTTTTGTCTTTAAAATACCATGGCAAGGGCCACAAACTCAAGGTTTTAATAATAAAATTTATACTCAACCCCCACCAAACAATTGGAATTCACCAATTCCATGGAAAAAACCATGGTCCCAACCTCAAACTTGGACAAAAGGAATGAAAAATCCTTATGGAAGATATTCTCAATATCACCAATATTCACAATCTTATCCAAAGTATCCTCTCCGACACTTTCCACAACCTAGTCAACAACCTCACTTTCAAAATCATAATCCACAACTTTCATTACTATTTCCACAAAGGCAAAACCAACTACGTGCCTATCCATTACCAAACCCAAACAGTAAAAAATCTCAACCTACTTATAACATATAACGAAAAAATTTTCCAACTTATATGATTACTCCACTAGGTCTTAACAATGTTCAACTTAGATCTGGTAGGATATTAGAAAGGAAAAATCCCTCTGTTCTTATTTAGGAAAAAAATGATCTTAATGAAGAAATTTATCTACAAAAAAATAAAATTATTCTGGAGAAGGGACATCCCTTCAAAAGAATCAAAATTTTCAAAATCAAAAACAAGAAAATCCAATAAAATCAACTCCTATCATAGAGAAACATTCAGTATATTTTTCTAACCCTCCTTTCCCTGAATGATTACAAATCAATAGAGGTGTGGAAAAGCAAATTATGTTGCCTAATTATGATTTTATAGATGAATTAAAAATGGTTGTATCAAAATCAATTTGTTACAAGCCATTAAAGAGATCTGAATCATTGGAAAAAGAATAAGAGGGTTGAGTATAAATAAATCAAGAAGAGAAAGAAAATATGTAAAAAGGATTTAGTTTGTGGGAAAAATTGTAGATACCATGATTGGAAAAATAGCCATACATAAATATTTGGATCCAATAAGTCCAGTTGTAAAAAAACACATCAATGGTATTGAGATTCCAAATACATTGATTGACTTTGGAGAAACCATAAACATCATGATTAAACAAACCATGTAACAACTTAGGCTTCCAAACGTTCAAAATACACCAACATTACTGCAATAAGTAGACAGATAAATAATCATGCTAGATGGTGTATTAGAATACATTTATTTATCCTTATGCTCTTGGAAATATCCAGTTGAATTTATGATCTTCACTCCGAAGAACAACTTAGGGGGACATCCATTGATATTAGGAAGACCTTGGTTAACTATAGTTGATGCTTTCATTAGTTGTAATCTGGTGATATGTTTATTTCTGATGGTAATTCAACAAAGAAATTCACTCTATATCCTCCAGTAAAAACAATGACAAAAATAGAAAATGAAGAATGGATGGATGACGACAATGATATGCAACCTATATTTACTATTTCTCATATTAGTGAAGAATGTTAGATTCTAAATTCAATAGAAAATTTTGAAACATCTTCATAATGTGAAGATGATCATAATTTTCAGGAACAATGTAGTATTCAATATTTTTCATCCAGACAAATTTCTTTATATTCTATGGAAGAATTTGCTAACTATGTAATTGAAATATTCCCAGGAAACTATTTAAACATAAACAAAAACTTGGAAAAATTCCAACAAGAAGAGTTAATCAAAACATTGTAAAAACATTCTTTTGCATATGCATGGGAGTACAGTGACATGAAAGGAATTAATCCCGAGACTTGCATACATCATATCTATATTGAGGAAAACTCTAGACCTATCAGACAACCTCAAATAAGGGTGAATCGAAATCTTAGGGAAATTGTGAAAGAAGAATTACAAAAATTGTTGAATGTAAATTTCATTTATCCAATTTTAGACAATCAGTGGGTTTCTCCCTTGGCAATTGTACCTAAAAAGAATGGAAAATGGAGAGTATGCATTGATTATAGGAAATTGAATAAGGCTACTTTAAAATATCATTTTTCGTTGCCTTTCATAGATCATGTTTCTGATACATTAGAAAGTAAGAAATATTTTTCATTCTTGGACGGTTTTAGTGGTTACAATCAAATTCAAGTAGCACCTAAATACCAGAAAATAACCATATTTACCTATCCATGGGGAGCCTATGCTTATTGAGTACTTCCTTTTGGATTGTGCAATGCACTTACAACATTCCAAAAAGTAGTATTAGGAATTTTCTCTCATTTAATACATGATTTTATGGAAGTGTATATGGATGATTTTATCGTTTATGAAAATTCTTCTGAAGAGGCTCTTGAAAATTTTGAAAATTTTCTTAAAAGATGTGAAGAAGAAAACATTTCATTAAGTCATGAAAAATTCTTTATGATGTTTACTAAAGGAATTATTTTAGGACACCATATTTCAGGGGATGGAATTAAGGTGGAGTGATCCAATTGAAGTCATCTCCAAATTATCAATTCAGAATTGTAAAAAATATGTTAGGAGTTTTATTGGTTTTACATGGTACTGCAAAATATTTATAGAAAAATTCACAAAAAATTCATCTCCACTCTTCAAATTTCTCACCAAATATTTTGAATTTAGTTGGAATCTTGAGTGCCAAATGGAATTCGAAACTTTAAAACCAAAGATATCTGAGGCACCCACCTTAAGAGGACCAAATTGGAAATTACCTTTTCATATATCAACACATGCTTCAGATACAGCTCTGGGAGCTGTATTGGGACAAAAATATTTGACTCCCTATGCCATCTACTACAAAAGTAAAAATTTGACTCCTACTGAGTTAAATTACAATGTTACCAAAAAAGAGTTTCTAGTTGTTTTCCATGTTATTAACAAGTTTAGAAATTAAATAAGTGGCTATGAAACCTTCATTCACACATATCATTCTGCAATTAGGTATTTAATGAATAAATCTATCACTAATGGCAGAATCACAATATGGTTATTACTCCTACAATAATTTAACATCACCATTCTATACCGACCTGGAAAACAAAACACAGTTGTTGACTTTTTGTATAGAATTAAAAATGACAATAATGATACTCTAGTAGAGGATAATTTTCCTGACTAATATATTTTTTCAATATCTATAAAATCTCCATGGTTTGAAGAAATTTCTAATTAGCTAGCTACAGGAAAATTACCATCATACTTATTTCCTAGAGAAAAGAGAAAAATAATTCAAACAAGTGCATTATATTCGTGGGTAACTGATTAATTGTACAAGACATGCCTAGATCTCATCATCAAGAGATGTGTACAAGAAGATGAAATACCTAAAATACTGAAGGCATGCCTCAATGAGCCTTGTGGTGGACACTTTGATGATAAAAGGTCTTCTTATAAAATCTTTCATTTAGGATATTATTGGCCATACATTTTTAAATATGCCAAGGAGTATGTCAAAAGGTGTGACAATTGTCAGAGAATGGGGAAACATGTTCCTACAGATGAAATTCCCTTACAACCTCAGGTACTCATTGAACCCTTTGAAAAATGGGCTTTGGATTTTGTTGGACCAATCAATCCACCATCAAGAAAAAAAACGTATATTCTGGTTTGCACTGATTATGTCACTAAGTGGGTAGAGGCTAAATCACTTTATTTTGCTAATAAAAAATGTTTTAGTTTCATTTCTTTTTGCAAATATTTTCACTTGTTTTGGTGTCCCAAGGGAAATTGTAACAGATCATGGAACTCATTTTACATCCAGAATGGTGCAAAAGGTCACAGAGGAATATAATATCAAACATAGAAAGTCTACTCCATACCATCCATAGGCGAACAGAAAAGTGGAGTCCACCAATAAAGTGATCAAAGAAATCCTCACAAAGCCTGTACATCTACATAGGAAGGATTGGGCAGAAAGGCTGCCTGAAGCTTTATGGTCCTACCAAACTACATGGAGGAATACAACATGACATACTCCCTATGAACATTTTTATGGGAAGAAAGTCTTGTTTCCAATATAATTCCAAATCAAAAACTTCAAAACAACAATCATATTGGGAATTTATTTTTCAGAAGCCCAAAAGCATAGAATGGAGCAACTTAATGAGCTCGATGAAATCAGGAAAGATGCAGTTCAAAAGACTAGCCTAGTTTAGAAACAAAGGTCCAGATGGCATGATAAATACATAAAAGAAAGAAAATTTCAAGCAGGAGATTGGGCACTTTTATTTTATTCAAATTTCAAATACTTAATGGGAAAATTTCAGACTCATTCACTTGGGCCTGATGAGATCAAAAAAGTATTTAACAATGGAGAAGTCAGGATAAGGAATATTGATGAAGAAGAGGTACCTCTTCTTGTGAATGGAAATCGACTAAAAGTCTATCATAAACCGATGACAATGGATGAATTTATCAAAAAATTTCAAGGCAATGCTGATATGAAGTTGGTGAATAAGAATCCTTCTTCTTCTCCAACTTAGCCTTGTTTTTACTTTTTCATATCTAAAAAAATAAATAAAAAAGAGAAAAAAATTAAAATTATATAAGTATGAAAGCTAATCAATGGTTGGCATCCTTATACAGAAAATACAAGGTGAAAATCAGAGCTCATTTTTGACATCTTATATTTTCTTCCATTCTAAAAATTCCAAATTATTTTTGTTCCCTTTCTTTCTCAGAAGAAATAAAAGATTAGCTACATAATTGCTACATTCCTTCAACTCTCAGAATAATCTACAGCTATCATCACATTCTGCAGCTCTGATACACTTTTCTAGCCTATTGAAGCAGGGTATATTGAACAGAAGTAACTGAAGACTCCATTGAATATCATGCTGAAAAGACACTTGAGGAATCAAGAGAGGAAGAAGAACAACAAAGGTTAATTCCAAGTTATGTTACAAAATATGTTTAAATAATAAGGTTAAAAAACATTAATGTATATAAATTAGATGATCATATGTTTCCACCTCAAATTTTCATCATTAAAACTAATTATACTCAGTTCACACCACAAAATCCATAATTTTACATTTCATCCGTACCATATCCCCTTAATGATCAGGACCGATTTCATTCATTAACGATTAAAAGTCATATCTCATACCATAACCCACTTTCTCACATTCCTAAACCCTCACCCGATTACCTATTTACCTACACGTCTCTTCAATCTCTTCTCGACATTCTTAACTCATATCCAAACCCTCAATTCACCTAGTCGAAAAGGAAAAATATTGAAGGTGAAAATTCCTTACGATAGAGACATGGGTTTTGTTAGTCATCAGTAGTTTTCACTTGTTGATGATGACTAGTTGTTACAGCCAAGTTTTCTAGCAGATGATCTCAAAATTTGTCAAATTTTCTAGCTGGAAAACACCCATAAACATTTTTTCCCTCCTAACCTTTTCAATCAGCCCATGACAAGATAAAACCTCCTTGTCAAGACCTATCTAGCCTTAGCCATACTAGCTTTTCCATCAGCCCCAAAGAGAATAATCCAAGTCTATCCAAAAAATATCCCCTAAGTTAGGTAGTGGCGCTTTAGGCGATCATCCCTTGGCAAGTTATCCTAAAGCCAAAAGAACCTCTATATTTTATCAACCAGTTCTAGAAGACCTTCCTATTCTGCAAATAAAGTTTGGTAACACCCTTAAGTCGCGCCACTAACAAACCTTGATGTCTCAGCAATACATATGCCACATTTTAAATTGATGTTAGGTAGACTTATAGTGTTTCAATGTCTCTTTCAAAGAGCAGAAGTGTACTAGTGTTCCAGAAGACAGTATTAAACTCAACATGAGAAGACAACTGCTTCTCATGTGGTTTTGAGCCTAGAATGCAGCTACAGGATAGAGAGTTATTTCAGTAAGCCCCTGCAAACACAGTCAAGGGTTAGTCACTTATGAACAACAAGAAATAATCTGCAAATACTGGTTAGGTTGCCTCTGATTGTCTAAATATGTACAAAGATGATGAAATGGCATCATTGAGAAAAACCCCTTCCATACATGAGCAGAGGGTTGAAAGACTGAGAAAACCTCCTCCGTACATGAGAAAAGGGTTGAAAGATTGAGAAAACCTCCTTCATTTTACAAGAAGAGGGTTGAAAGACTGAGAAAACCTCCTTCATTTTACAAGCAAAGGGTTTGGCACTGTGATAAAGGCCCCCTTCATCTAATAAGCAGAGGGCCAGGGACAGAGATTGATTTTAGGGTTTTCACTAATGGAAAGGAAAATTTTAAGAGAAGTGGGAGACAATTGAAGGCTTCTGAATAGAAAATGGTGTTAAAAGTAGAGGCAAAGTAGTGGTGCTTTAAAAGGGTGTTTACATGATTTTCACTGTTAAAACACAGAATTGAAATACAGTGTGAAGCTAATTGGGTGATTATGAATGAAGAAATATTGTTAAGCAAATGGCCAAGTAAGTAAAACAATCTTGGTTTTAAGTTGACTTCTGCTATCCAATACAAAGGAAACCACTAACAGTGTGTTCATCAACATTCTTCATTTGGTTAAAATAGGGGTTGAAAAGAACCTAGGCAATTGTCGAAAATAGGCCTCCTTCATACACAAATGGAAGGCTCACCATTGTTTGAGGATGAAGAGCATCCATTGGCAGTATGGCTTAGATTTCAAAGGGATTGCTGTCAAAATGGTAAAATGAATGAGAAATTCATTATTCTTGTAGAATTCCTTCACAAAGGAACAAGGGAACAACTTTCCAAGTTTAAATTTTAACTTCAGCTCACCATCCCCTGCTATATCTCTTTAAAAGTTGAAGACTAGATTACTTTAGCAATCCAAGCTAGTCATTTTCCTTGATGGTGGAAACTATTTGTAGCAGGGCTTTTCACTTATAGTTTCAAATGAGTTTCAAATAAAAGAGATAAATTACTCATCTTAAAATACCAGCCTTTGCAAGTTATTTACATAAACCAAGAGTAGCTTTATTACTGCACTTGTGAAGGAGAGGATGGGTAGGTTCTTATAGTTGTTGATTATTGTGATTGACACACATGAGCCTCTATGGATGTTTTGTTTTTGATGCCTGAAGAGCAGTTTTAGAAACCTGTGTTGTTGAACCTATACAATGTGGCATGATCAACCATCGAACACCATGAAAGTTGGTTTATATGTCTAAAGGGCTGTTTTGAAGGAGCTGCAAGGTGAAAGTTTTTTAATGAAGTTCAAAAGATTTTCCTATTTTAAAAAAGAGCAAGGAAGTCCTCAAAAGCATAAAGCAGTGATTCATGTTGTTTTAAGACAAAAAGGCCAAGAGGCGTTCAAACCCTCACAAAGAAAATTCAAAAATCTTGTTGACTTTAAATAGAGTTATAGACCATTGCAAAGCCCATTTGCAAGTTTCAAAAACATAAACAAACGTTCAAAATCGCTCTCTTAGCCATCCATTGAAGAAACAGGAGAAGTTCGAGAAATTTGCAGAGTTTTTGAAGGTTTAAAGATGCGCAGCGCGCCTGGAAAAGTGTCCAGCACGTTCAGATGAAAATTTACGTAGGCCTTACACTACTACGTGGCGTGCCTGTAGCGCTGGTCACCACTACCCGAAGGCCAACCCAACACCCTTTTTACTGCGTGACGCTCTTCCTTTTGAATGTGTTGTGCCTGTTGAATGACCGAAACACCTTCAAAGGGTCTTGAGACTAGGTCAACTAATCAAACAAAGGGACATAAGCCATCCCAAGGTATTCTCCATGCCTAGTGCTAATTTTTTGAAATCCTAAAGGCATGACAAGGTTATTTTCATAAGACAAGAAACAGTGATAAGGCGGGTAGGGTTTTTGATAAAAAACAAAGTTGGTTAAGACTATAAATGACACAAACCATTTCAAGTGATATAGGGGAGTGTTGAAATTGTTTTAAAATCCCTTATTGATTTTCAAAAATAGTAATAGTGAAGGAGTATGGTTCTAAAAGATGAAGGCTGGGTATATGGATAAAAATTCCTTTTTTTATGATATGAGAAAGCAACTATGTGCATCTACCATAGTTCAAAGAATAAAAAGCAGTGTTTGAAGGTCCAAAAGTTGATCTAGAAAGATGTTATTTTTCCTGTGTTGAGGAGAGAGCCTATAATTGCTGAAGGTGTCCTAGCAGTGGTGAAAAACAAATTTAACCACTGTCTAAAAAATCTATGAAAAAACACTGTTTATAAAGTGGAAGTTTCATCATTATATATTATTTTCTTTTTGTTATGAAATAGCAAAATAGTGCTGCCTCCATTGTCCCATAAAACAGAGTGTGGTGAGAGATTTTGCAAAGTCAGTTGAGGGTGTTTTCTCTACCTCTGTAAAAATAGTGAATACAAGAAGAGTGTTTGATTGGGGAAAGGTGTTTTGTTTTTATCTAAATACAAGGCTGTTTTTTTTCTGTCAAAACAAAAAGGATCCTTGTTCAAATAACAAACCACAAACATCTCTTTTCAAAGGACTTGGCACAAACATAGTGATAAGATTGAGTTTGTTTCATTTTGACAAATATTTTTTGATTGGCATCACAAGAAGGCAAATAGTGACTGACAAGGAAGACAGAGGTGTGTGCTTGAGAAACATTCCAAGAGCCATTTGAGATAGCTTGGTATTACAAATAACATTAAAAAAAAAATGCCTCCCAGGTAAGACAGTAGGAGTGGCCTTCACAAGAGATTTGAGCCTATTTCCACTGAAGAAGTAAATGCTCATCCATCAATCCTTTTTAACTTACATGAGGTTGGGTTTTTAGATTTTTGTCAAAGAGTGCAACAGGTGAAGAGCTATTCCCCTTTGACACATCTTTGTGCTTTGAGGTTTCAAGAGAAGCACTTTTAGCTGGCAGGCCTAGATTTCAAATTCTCTCCAAGGTCCATTTCCAAGGCCACCAAAATCCCTTATGTGGGGGAGAAGTGGTTTAAACAAAGCCACCTGGACTCAGAAGAATACAAGCCTTTTCTAAAGCCTGAGCATAGATATTCATGCCCATCCATTTTTCCGTTCTCATATCTATTGACTAGTTATGCCCCCCTCATGAAGATAATCATGAAATACTTCACTTTCGAGGGAAGATTCTCCCGAGTCTATGCCTATCATATCCGATTGCTCATGCATTTAAATCTCCCTTTCTTTCTACATAGAAGTATTGAGAAAATGGCCTCCACTATTCAGAAAAAGTCTCCTTCTCAGCAGACAACGTGCCTCTTCCATCACTCCCTCATCAAGGTAATCATTCTTCATCAGCCTGAGAAGAAGGAAGTCTCTTGGGATACTTTCATCACACATCTAGATTTTTCCATTGTCCGTTCATTTCATACATCTCCTTCACCTTCCACTCACCATCCTTCGCCTTCTTCAAGCAAGCTTATTCCCAAGAAGCTCAAGTTTCCCATTGAACAAGAAAAAGAGAATAATGAGGAAGAAGAGCATGAGCAAGAAGAGGAAGGTGATGATGAGCAACATCATGATGAAACAGGCTAGCAAGGGGAAGAAGAACAAAGTGATGCATAACAGCAAGGCGAAGAAGGGCATGATCAAGAGGAAAATGATGATGAATAGCAGACTCTTGAGCATGATGAAAAAGGACAAGATAATGAAGGGAAGCATGATAAAGATGTGCAGCACAGTGAGGGTGAGCAGTCTCATATTGATGAAGAGGAGCATGATGATCAACAAGCGCAACACAGTGATGGTGAGCAGCCTCTTGATGAAGAAGGGCATGATGAACAGAGGCAGCCAAATCATGATAAACAGAGGCAACTACGGCATGATGAAAAGAGGCACCCATAGCATGATGAATAGAGGCAGCCACAACATGATGAACAACAGCCTCATGATGATGAACAGAGGCAACCACAGCATCATGAATAGCAGCCTCATGAAGAAGAAGGGAAGCATGATAAAAAGGTGCAACAGAGTGAGGAGGACAACCTTGAAAAATAAATGCGAAAGGACAGTCAAGGCATCCATGAAGAAATCCAAGACAGTGGCAAGAATGATGAGCAAAGTAGCAAGGGTAAAGAGCCAATGGAGCATGTGCTAGCTGCCTCTCCTAGGCAAGGGGCCATGCTCTCTTCTCTGAAAGTGGCCAAGCCCCAGACATCAAGGAAAAGGGTGCCTAGAGTTGTAAATCCAAATGTGACTAGGGCCCTCCGTAGCAAGGGAAAATTGCCCAAGAAGCCCATTGTCGAACTACCCAAGAGGAGGAAGACTAAAAGAGCCACCCAAAGAAAAGGAAAGGAGAAAGAAGAGAGCAACCATGAAAAGGAGAGGGACTTTGACATAATTCAAATTCAAAGTGATGATAGTGATAATGAAGCCTGAATCCTTGAAACTCTCTTAATCAATAGAGAAAACCAAATTGATGCTTTGAGGACTGATCTTGAGATGGCTAGAAACTTCAATCACTTTTTGCAAGTTCAAAACAAGCAGATGAGTGTCCATATGGCAGTATATGAGACACAGGCCATCAAATACAAAAAGGAGGCCTCCAAAGTACAAGTGAGATTGGAATAACTCATGGGTGATTTCGATGACAGCGAAGATGAAGATCAGCCCAGGCGAAAGAGGCCAAGAACCATGGGGCTCAAGAGAGCCCTTGAGAAACAAATGGAAGAAAAAATGCCCTTCTCCAATCTACCCCTCTCACTACATTGTTCACACAAGAGATAGAGAAAAATTGAGAAGCTTGGCTTGAGAGGGTTAATGATCACTTGGAGAAGAAGTTGGAGAAGGCAAATAGAGACTTGGACCTTCAACGGAGGATGACTGGGCATTATAAGAAACTCAATCAGTTTTCCCGTCGAAAATTGAAGGCCACTCAGGAAAAAATCAAGCAGGCTAAAAGGAAGCGCCCGACACCAAAATTGAGGAAAGACACCTCAAAGCTCAAATTTCTGCCTCAGCCTCATAGCATGTTTCTAAAAACCCTTGAGGGTCATGCTCGCCAAAATTGGGCAAATTTCGACAAATTTTGGTTTTTTTTCATTTTTGGGTTTTTGGCTAAAACTCATGGGCATCCCCATTTCAGTTTGGGGCATTATCAAAGGATTAAAATGGTGTCATTGGATGCCATATTTTTAGGGGCATATACTCAGTGATTTTTAGATCAATTGAAGATCATTTTCTCCCCCATAATGGCAAAAAACACTCGTTTTTTCTACGCTCTGCCCATTTATCAGCAAGGATTATTTTTTGGGTTTTTACACATTGGCCTATTTTTGGAGGACTTTGAATGGTCAGTTTTGGAGAAAAATAAACATTTTCTGAAAGTAGACACTCATATATTTGCAACGAGCCATCACAGGCCTCATTTTGACATCGAGAAGGTCTCCAAAAGTTGCCAGAAAGTCAGGGGACTTTCTGCTGATGTATTTCTTGAGTATTTTTGTAAAAATTGAACCTTTCAAAAGTGACTTTTATTCATGTGTGTTTAGCTATTTTTTTACATGATCAGTTATGAAAAGTCAATATATTTCCCTTTTTTAGCATTTTTGAGATATTTTATTAGATATTTTGTGCCTTGGGCTTTGCAAAGCCTCAAGGACAAAATCAGATATTTGGATAGGCCAATGAGATTGCAAGTTGAACTAAGAGGTTTTCCTCACTTTGGCCTATATATTCCAAAGGCTTTCATTGTAAACAAGGCTAAACTTGATGAATAGAAGCAATATATGGCCATATAAGCTTTGGAATAAACACTTGTCTCATGCTTTTGGATAGTCTCTTGGATGTTCTTGGATGATGAAAGAGGATTGTTGTTGGATTCCATGACTTGGTAGAATGGTATAGTGTCTCTCTCTCTCATTTGTTTCCTAGTTTTCATTCATAATTCCATGTTATTTCTTGTTATAAGACAATAAAGAATAGATTTGAGACATTCCCTTGGAGGCACCTCACATTTCCTATTTCTTTATATCTTCCATGTTTTCTTCATTTTTAGTCATATTAAAGAATCCTTGATTGCTCTTTAATAACTGAAGAATATTGTTTGCTTGTTTCATTTATGGTTTTATGCATGCTAAGTATGATTCATGGTATGCCCTGCTTAATCATGGATAGCCATAGCTCCACCTATGAAACCTCTCTCTGATTGATTAGATTGTCATTTGTTGAACCAAGGAGGTCTTGTACTGATCTTTCCCTTTGCCTAAAACTATGCAAATCTTGTCTTAAAAGTGCCCAATAGCTTGAAGTACTATGTTTAGGCATTCCTACATAGTCATTTGAGTTGTTTTTCTGCCTTAAATGTATTTCCCCAAAGTCTGATAGCCATTCCCTAAAGTTAGAGAGTCATATATCTCTATGCATGGCTTGAATGTTTATTTCTATGCATCGATCAGCTTATAGTTACATTTCTCATAATTAATGGTTAGCCCTACCATGTTTATGTCAACTATTAAACTATTTATGCTTGAAATCCTTTTCTATTCACAAATGTAATGTCCATCTCACACCATTTTTCCCAACGATCCATTTTACCTTGCTCAAATCGGCCCTTCAACAACCTTGTATCACCAGCTGAAAGATTTCTTGACCTTTTCGACCCCATAGCCCAGTAGGCCTAGATTTAAAATTCTCTCCAAGGTCCATTTCCAAGGCCACCAAAATCCCTTATGTCAGGGAGAAGTGGTTTAAACAAAGCCACCTGGACTCAGAAGAATACAAGCCTTTTTTGAATCCTAAGCATAGATATTCATGCCCATTCATTTTTCCCTTCTCATATCTATTGACTAGTTACGCCCCCCTCATGAAGATAATCATGAAATACTTCACTTGCGAGGGAAGATTCTCCCGAGTCTATGCCTACCATATCCGATTCCTCATGCATTTCACGAGGGCCAAATTGTTAAATCTCCCTTTCTTCCTACATAGAATTATTGAGAAAATGGCCTCCACTGTTCAGAAAAAGTCTCCTTCTCAGCATACAGCCTGCCTCTTCCATCACTCCCTCATCAAGGTTATCATTCTTCATCAGCTTGAGAAGAAGGCAGTCTCTTGGGATACTTTCATCACACATCCGGATTTCGCCAATGTCCCTTCATTTCATACATCTCCTTCACCTTCCACTCACCACCCTTCACCTTCTTCAGGAAAGCCTATTCCCAAGAAGCTCAAGTTTCCCATTGAACAAGAAAAAGATCATAATGAGGAAGAAGAGCATGAGCAAGAAGAGGAAGGTGATGATGAGCAGCATCATGATGAAACAGGGTAGCAAGGGGAAGAAGAAAAAAGTGAGGCAGAATAGCAAGGGGAAGAAGGGTGTGATGAGGAGGAACATGATGATGAAAAACAGACTCTTGAGCATGATGAAAAAGGACAAGATGATGAAGGGCAGCATGATAAATATGTTCAACACAGTGAGGGTGAGCATTCTCATAATGATGAAGAGGAGCATGATGATGAAAAAGCACATCACAGTGATGGTGAGCAGCCTCTTGATGAAGAAGGGCATGATGAACAGAGGCAGCCACAGCATGATGAACAGAATCAGCCACAACATGATGAACAACAGCCTCATGATGATGAACAGAGGTAGCCATAGCATGATGAACAACAGCCTCATAATGATGAACAGAGGTAGCCATAGCATGATGAAAAAGAAGGGCAACATGATAAACAGGTGCAACACAGTGAGGAAGACAGCCCTAAAAAAGAAATGCAAAAGGACAGTCAAGGCGTCCATGAAGAAATCCAAGATAGTGGCAAGAATGATGAGCAAAGTAGCAAGGGTAAAGAGCCAATGGAGCATGTGCTAGCTGCCTCTCCTAGGCAAGGGGCCATGCTCTCTTCTCCGAAAGTGGCCAAGCCTCAAACATCAAGGAAAAGGGTCCCTAGAGTTGTAACTCCAAATATGAATAGGGTCCTCAGTAGCAAGGGAAAATTTCCCAAGAAGCCCATTGTCGAACTGCCCAAGAGGAGAAAGACTAAAAGAGCCACCCAAAGCAAAGGAAAGGAGAAAGAAGAGAGCAGCCATGAAAAGGAGAGGGACTTTGACATAATTCAAATTCAAAGTGATGATAGCGACAATGAAGCCCGAATCCTTTAAACTCTCTTAGTCAATAGAGAAAACCAAATTGATGCTTTGAGGACTGATCTTGAGAGGGCTAGAAACTTCAATCACTTTTTGCAAGTTCAAAATAAGCAGATGAGTCTCCATATGGCGGTATATGAGACACGGGCCATCAAATACAAAAAGGAGACCTCCAACCACAAGTGAGATTGGAAGAACTCATGGGTGAGTTCGATGAGAGAAAATATGAAGATCAGCCCAGGCGAAAGAGGCCAATAACCATGGGGCTCAAGAGAGCCCTTGAGAAACAAAAGGAAGAAAAACATGCCCTTCTCCAATCTACCCCTCTCACTACATTGTTCACACAAGAGATAGAGAACAATCGAGAAGCATGGCTTGAGAGGGTTAATTATCACTTGGATAAGAATTTTGAGAAGGAAAATAGAGACTTGTACCTTCAACGGAGGATGACTTGGCATTATAAGAAACTCAATCAGTTTTCTCGGCAAAAATTGAAGGCCACTCAGGAAAAACTCAAGGAGGCTAAAAGGAAGTGCCCGGCACAAAAATTGAGGAAAGAAACCTCAAAGCTCCAAACTTTGGCCTCATCCTCACAGCATGTTTCTGAAAACCCTTGAGGGTCATGCTCGCCAAAATAGGGCGAATTTCGACAAATTTTGGTTTTTTTTCATTTTTGGGTTTTTGGCTAAAACACATGGGCATCGAAATTTCAGTTTGGGGCATCGTCAAAGGATGAAAAAGGTATCATTGGATGCCATATTTGTAGGGGCATATACTAAATGATTTTCATATCAATTGAAGATCATTTTCTCCCACATAATGGAAAAAAACACTCGTTTTTTCTACACTCTGCCCGTTTATCAGCAAGGCTTATTTTTTGGGTTTTTACATACAGGCCTATTTTTGGAGGACTTTCAATGGTAATTTTGGAGAAAACTAAAACTTTTTAGAAATTAGACACTCATAGATTTCCAACGAGCCATCACAAGCCTTGTTTTGACATCGGGAAGGTCTCCAAAAGTTGCCGGAAAGTCAGGGGACTTTCTGTTGATGTATTTCTTGAGTATTTTTGTAAAAATTGAACCTTTAAAAAGTGACTTTTCTTCATGTGAATTTAGCTATTTTTGTACATGATAAGTTATGAAAAGTAAATATATTTCCCTTTTTTATCATTTTTGAGATATTTTATTAGATATTTTGTGCCTTGGGCTTTGCAAAGCCTCAAGGACAAAATCAGATATTTTGGATAGGCCAATTAGATTGCAAGTTGAACTAAGAGGTTTTCCTCACTTTGGCCTATATATTCCAAATGATTTCATTGTAAACAAGGCTGAACTTGATGAATAGAAGCAATATATGGTCATATAAGCCTTGGAAGAAACACTTGTATCGTGCTTTTGGATAGTCTCTTGGATGTTCTTGGATGATGAAAGAGGATTGTTGTTGGATTCCATGACTTGGTAGAATGGTACAGTGTATCTGTCTCTATTTTGTTTCCTATTTTTCATTCATAATTCCATGTTCTTACTTGCTATAAGACAGTAGAGAATAGATTTGAGACATGCCCTTGGAGGCACCTCAAATTTCCTGTTTCTTTATAGCTTCCATGTTTTCTTCATTCTTAGTCATATTAAAGAATCCTTGATTGCTCTTTAATAACCGAAGGATATTGTTTTCTTGTTTCATTTATGGTTTTATGCGTGCTAAATATGATTCATGGTATGTCCTGCTTACTCATGGCTAGCCATAGCTCCACCTATGAAACCTCTCTCTGATTTATTACATTGTCATTGGTTGAACCAAGGAGGTCTTGTACTGATCTTCCCTTTGCCTAAAACTATGCAAATATTTTTGTCAAAGTACCCAATAGCTTGAAGTACTATGTTTAGGCATTCCTACATAGTGATTTGATTTGTTTGTCTATCTTAAATGTATTTCCCTAAAGTCTGATAGCCATTCCCTAAATTTAGAGAGTCATATATCTCTATGCATTGCTTGAATGTTTATTTCTATGCATCAATCAGCTTATAGTTACATTTATCATGATTAATGGTTAGCCCTACCATGTTTATGTCAGTTATTAAACTATTTTTGCTTGAAATCATTTGTTATTCACAAATTTATTGTCCATCTCACTCCATTTTGCCCAATGATCCATTTTACCTTGCTCAAATCGACCCTTCAACAACCTTGTATCACCAGCTGAAAGCTTTCTTCACCTTTTTGACTCCATAGCCCAATTGATCTGACATATTTTTACTTATATTATGTCTTTGATCGGTTCATCCCTCACAACCTAAAAAACCAAATCCAAAAAACCTACTTCATAACTAGCCTAAAATCAGAACACAATAAGTGAACACATAGATATCCCTTACACAAATAGAGAGAGCCATCTCTAAGTCCAAGAAGGCTAGGTCCTTGGGCTCCAAAGATTGGTTTGATGTTACAATGTCATTTGGCTTGCCAATCAGCCAAATCACGGGACCCTATCATAATGGTGATCAGGGTGGGACTCTCAGTACATGACAGTCTAGCAAAATCTTATAGACTCTTTAGTCCTTCAACATTAAACTCAGACCATCAGCCTATAGAATCATTTAGAGTAAAATATTTATTTCACCATGTTAGCAAAGTGATGAATCAGGTTTAGAACACTCATAAAAACTAGCCTACACATAAAAACTAAGAAAACCCCAAAATATCTCTAGATTGGTGTTTATCAGTATTGGTGGTGGACCATACACATATACCTCAAAACAACTAAAAATCCACTTGGCAACTCCACTAGCCTCCAATAGGCCTTACTACCTTACTAAACTCTAGGCTACTATCTGATTGAGCCACCTCATCGCCACACTAACATAATGGCGATCATAGTGGGACTCTGAATTATAAACAAACTTAGATTCCCTAAAACATTCCAGCATCCTTAAGAATACTATTTGATTGACTTATCCCACCGCTCCCTAACGTAATGGCGATCATGGTGGGACTTTTCTGAGTTAATTTTCATCTGAATATCTTTCAAGACTCACGAAAAGCCCCCTTTTTGAACTAAACACACCTACCATTGAGCCACCTCATCGCCACAGTAACATAATGGCGATCACAGTGGGACTAACTGAGTACATACTGGTCTAGAAAACTCTTGTAGATTCATTAGTCTTTAAAAATTTAAATAGGAAAGCAGTCCATAGAATCATTTAGAGTAAACTCTTTTTTTTTTCACCACCTTAGAAAAGTGATGAATCAGGTCTAGAACACTCTAATAAACCATAGGATGCACATAAAAACTCAAAAAACCCCAAAAACATTCCCAGATTGGCTTTTCCCTAGTTATTGGTGGTCGATCATAGCTACATCTTTACAAAAAACAACCAAGTTCCACCTGGAAACTCCACTAGCCTCCAGTAGGCCTAAAAACTCCCTTAAAAACCAAAAAATTCATAAACCATACCTTTCTATTGACGCATCCTTTCCAAAACTTAAAATTATGGTGAAAACTCTGTAATCAGTGACAAACTAAGTATAACTTAGCAATTCAGAAGACTTCACCTAAACATAGGAGATAAAAAAAAAAATCTTGCAAATAGAACCATTAGCTTGACCAAATAGCCTAGAAAACTGTTGAAACCAAGTGAATCACGCTTCCTTGCAAGTCTTCATCTCAAGGTTTGCTAGAAAAAATTTTCCTGAAAGCATCTTTGATAGTGTTGGTGGTGGACCATAGTTCTCACAAAAATCCACCTGGTGACTCCACTAGTCCATATTTTTGTTTTGACCATCCTTCACATTAGTAAACCCCTAGAGAGGCCATCCATCTGAGACAATCACAAATAACACCCTCTCTAAACTCTAGATTCGAAATATGGCTTCACAAAGAATCAACACCAGATCTCATCCAGACCCAAATCCCCCTATCATAGTAGATAAACCAGAGAAGATTCTGTGGAAAGCTTTCGAAAATGGAAATTTAGCTACTGATAAGTCCATACGTAAAGTAAGATCAGTACCTGAACACCTCACATCCTTGCAGGATTCCCCCTTTAACTTAAAATCAGCAAAAACCCTTTTTAGAAGAAAGTCACAAAGTAAGATAAACTTTGACGATCTTGAGCCCCTAGATCTACCACAGAGTCCTAGTAGAGAAGCCTCGCCTACTACACCTCCAGACTTTCAGCTTCTCCATCAGTTTGGCTACTACCACCCTAGATCTGCTTAAAATCAGATCAGTAGCCCAAGTACATCCGCCACACCCATCCAAACCACTACTGTTCAAACCACCTCAGCTCATCCTACAAGCCCTTATTTTTTACATCATCCATTAGCTCCCGCCATGGTAGCCTGCTATGCACCCTTTGTGTTTCCACAACCTTTGGCTCCCTTAGAAAAACTATCAATCCAAAATCCCGCACTTTACCGGAGTGGAGACTACCACAGCTCAACAACATGTAGATAGAATTAGTGATGCCTTTGAATACATGGAAATAGAAGACGAGACCATCAAAATGAGGATGTTCGCCCAAAGCCTGGGCAGAGAACCCAAAAAATAGTTTAAGGGCTTAACTCCAAACAACATCCACGATCTCCCAAAACTTTACCAAACCTTCATAAATAAGTGGGAAATCAGAAAGAACCCCATTCAAATCCTGTTATAATATAACAATCTAAAACGGGAAAATGAGGAAAGTGTCCAGGGATACTGCACTAGGTTCAATAGTGTTTATAACGCCCTCCCTCCTCATTTCAAACATCCACTTGGCTCAGCCTTAGAAAATTTCCTCGAAGGCTTTGACCCAGACATGACTTATCAACTAAGAGACAAGGACCCCCCTACCTTAGAGGAAATGTAAAAAGTGGCCATAAGTGCAGAAGCTAGCTTAGCAAAAAAGAGAGCTAGGACTAGATCAAAAAGGAAAGTCACATATCGGGATGAGCCCCTAGATCTACCTAGAAAACCTATCTAAACTACAAGCACCCTTCAGTTTTGAGGGTGAAACTGCCAAAATAAAGATCACCATGCCTCTCATCGATCTTATCGCCCAAAACTCTTACAAATCCCAAGTGCTAAAAGTCGTGAATATAGGAAATGATGCAAACACCCTAAATCTAGCTGATGACACTCCTGAAGTGTTTTTCGGTCCAAATATAGAAGGGAAATTCCAAGAAGGAACCACTCTTCCGTTTTACATCATTCTAAATATCCATGACCAAATCTTACACAATGCCATGCTAGATTCCGGGGTGTCGCACAATCTTATGCCAAAGGTGGTGATGGAAAGACTAGGCCTAGAAATAACAAGACCCTATAAAGACTTATATTCCTTTGATTCAAGTAGAGTCAAATGTCTAGGTTTAATCAAAGATCTTTGTTTTAGTTTGGCCCTAGTACTTGCAAAACACCTAATCATGGACATAGTGGTAGCAGACATCCCTCCCAAGTATGGAATGCTTTTATCCAGATCTTGGGGAGCCAAGCTTCAAGGAAATATTCAACTTGATATGTCCTACGCCACTATTCTCGTGTTTGACCAAACTAGAATACTCAATCAGGAGTCACACATGAAATATATGACCAGCAGCTAGGAAAAGCCAGATAACATCCCGATGTACTCCTTGCATTCTGATCTAAACTCTTTCATTTTACACACTGATGAGGACATTGAAGAACAATCATAAGGATTTAAAACAAACTTAGACCCACCACATCAGCTGCACCAAGTTCTTTATGATGAACTAGACACTCAAAATTATCATAATCATGAGTAGCTATGTATTGAGGAAAGATAGCTCATTCATTTTAAAATAGGGATAGAACAAGAAGCACAAATCATTATGTACTATCAAGCAAATTGCTCAAACCTTAGGCAAACATCAGGAAACTTTTTCAGAACAAAGGCATTAGAGGACTTGCATATCACAAACCTCTTTGGAAGTCAGGGGCAGGGAAGTTTAATGTTCTTACCATACCTTAAGGATTTGCCATCACTTAACTCTACCCTTTCAAATGAAGCTTTGAATGTAGCCATAACAGTTCAAAATCCAGAAAAAATTCCTGATAAACTTCTTATGAAAGGATATGATGACTGCAATCCAAATATACCTGAGTTACTTGAACTGGCTAACATTCTGTCACTCCACCAAAGACTCATAACTTCTAGAATTGGAAATCTTATTCAAAATACTACTTCATATAGAGAAAACAGTGAGAAAAACTATGCCACTACCATCACTCCTAAAAACAACTTCGACAAAAGAAAATACAAAAATCTAACCCAAACAGTAATAGTCAAAGATAAAATAGCTAGTCATAGGATCTGTTTTGATTTTACAAACACTAATACACACCCTTGTGACAGAAATTTTATCCTTCCTGCCCAAAACCTTGATATACCAATGATAAGTGCTTTTAATCATATGTCTTTGCAAGATGATGTTTCAGGTTATAGCCAAATGATTCCTTTACAAAGCGAACAACTCAAAGATTTTTTCAAATATGCTGGAAGTAGTCCCATTTTCAAACCCACATTTGCACAACCACTGAATATCAAAAATATGCTCCTAAAAGCCATGTTTCTAGTCCTTAATTTCTGCATTTTGATGTACCTTGATGATGTCGTCATATACTTCAAAAATGACAAAGAATATTTGCATTATTTGAAAAATATATACAGCAAAAGAAGGAGTGGAAATCAGAGGTATAAGGAGGTACATTAGGAAGATACAGGGTTTTTTAGAGATTCATGCATGAATCCTTATGTCATGCTTGAAAGAGAAAATTTTCCAAATTTTTCTTTTCAAGAGCTGAGTGGAACAAGAGTGGTAGGAGATCCTTATGAGGATAATATGCTTAAGTTTCGCCATTTCCAAGATTTATGAGTCAAAACTTTTTCAATCATTGTATATACCATTGTTTGAAAAATAAATCAAAAACAGAAATTTCAAAAACAATAGAAAAATAGAAAGAGGGGGCGGTTTGAAAAATAGAAAGAAAGCCCCATGTTCAAAAAAAACAATTAGTCATTCGAAAAGTGCGCAAGTCTAAATGTCGCTACTAGTGCTCAAATGTCTTGTTTAGTTATCTAACCTAATCATAACTGAACATGTTTTAAATTTATTTGCTGATAAGTTAGTGAGTGGAAAAGATGGTCAACATTGTGTAAGGTTGACTTATCAAAGAGAGTATATTAGGAAAAGATAATGGTTCCACATGCTCAAAATAGAACCAAAGAGGAAAGCAGGGATGAAAAACAAATTGTGTATCCTAGCCTTGTTTTTCTAGATTTCATTTTACGCAAAATAATATTTGTGTGCAGCTTGTATTTCATGCCACAAGTACGTGACAAATCAGATTGTCTAATCCTGATTTGGTCATTTTTCAATTTCATGTTTTATATTAGAGAATAAAATCCTGTCAAACAGCTTAGTCTTGACAGTCGATCTAGCATAGGTAGAGAAATGAAGGAGTTCATCAGCTTAATCTGAACTCCCGGCAGATATAAGTGTAGAACTAGATAGTGTCATTTTTCAAAAATACTATGTCAACAGGTTGCTAGTCCAAATGCACCCCAAAGAAGAAAAAATATTAAGGAATATAGTGGGGTAGGTAGAAATCATTGATACTAATCATGCTGTCAATTTTCAGAAATAGCATCAAGGAGGAAAGATATTTGCGCTCATGGATAAAGGCACTGGTCTTAAAAGAACCAAGATCTGAAATTCTAGACACCTCCTGAAAAGGAGCTGCCCTCCCCAAATGGAGCCACTGTTAGTCATCAGTATTTTTCACTTGTTGATGATGACTAGTTTTTATAGCCAAGTTTTCTAGTAGCTGATCTCAAAATTTGTCAAATTTTCCAGCTAGAAAACACCCATAAACCATTTTTCCCTCCTAAACTTTTCAATCAGCCCATGACGAGATAAAACCTCCTTGTCAAGACCTATCTAACCTCAGCCATACTAGCTTGTCATTCAGCCCAAAAGAGAATAATCCAAATCTATCCAAAAAATCTCCCCTAAGTTAGGTAGTGGCACTTTAGGCAATCATCCCTTCGCAATTTATCCTAAAGCCAAAAGAACCTCTATCTTTTATCAACCATTCCTAGAAGACCCTCCTTTTCTACAAATAAAGTTTGGTAACACCCTTAAGTCACACCACTAACAAACCTTGATGTCTCAGCAATACATATGCCACATGTTAAATTGATGTTAGGTATACTTATAATGTTTCAATGTCTCTTTCAAAGAGAAGAAGTGTACTAGTGTTCCAGAAGATAGTATTAAACTCAACATGAGAAGAAAGCTGCTTCTCATGTGGTTTTGAGCCTGGAATGTAGCTACAAGACAAAGATTTATTTCAGTAAGCCCCTGCAAACACAGTCAAGGGTTACTCAATTATGAACAACAAGAAATAATTTGCAGATACTGGTCAGGTTGCCTATGATTGTCTAAAGATGTACAGAGCTGATGACATGGCATCATTGAGAAAAACCCCCTCCATACATGAGCAGAGGGTTGAAAGATTGAGAAAACCTCCTCCATACATGAGCAGAGGGTTGAAAGAGTGAGAAAACCTCCTTCATTTTACAAGCAAAGGGTTGAAATACTGAGAAAACCTCCTTCATTTTACAAGCAGAGGGTTTGGCACTGTGATAAAGGCCTCCTTCATCTAATAAGCAGAGGGCTAGGGACAAAGATTTATTTTAGGGTTTTCACTGACGGAAAGGAAAATTTTAAGAGCAGTGGGAGACAATTGAAGGCTTCTAAATAGAAAATGCTATTAAAAGTAGAGGCAATGCAATGGTGCTTTAAAAGGGTGTTTACATGAGTTTCAATGTTAAAACACAGAATTGAAATATAGTGTGAAGCTAATTGGGTGGTTATGAATGAAGAAATATTGTTAAGCAAATGGCCAAGTAAGTAAAACAATCTTGGTTTTAAGCTGACTTTTGATATCCAATATAAAGGAAACCACTAACAGTGTGTTCATCAACATTATTCATTTTGTTAAAACAGGGGTTGAAAAGAACCCAGGCATTTGTCAAAAATAGGCCTCCTTCATACACAAGTGGAAGGCTCACCACTGTTTGAGGATGAAGAGAATTCATTGGCAGTTTGGCTTAGATTTCAAAGGGACTGGTATCAAAATGGTAAAATGAATGAGAAACTCATTATTCTTGCAGACTTGCTTCACAAAGGAACAAGGGAACAACTTTCCAAGTTTACATTTTAACTTCAACTCACCATCCCCTACTATATCTCCTTAAAAGTTGAAGACTGGATTACTTTAGCAATCCAAGTTAGTCATTTGCCTTGATGGTGGAAACTATTTGTAGCAGGGCTTTTCACTTACAGTTTCAAATGAGTTTCAAATAAAAGAGATAAATTACTCATCTTAAAATACCATCATTTGCAAGTTATTGACATAAACCAATAGTATTTTTATTACTGCACTTGTGAAGGAGAGCATTAGCAGGTTCTTATATTTGTTGACTGTTGTGATTGACACACATGAGCCTCTGTGGATGTTTTGTTTTTGATGCCTGAAGAGCAATTTTAGAAACCTGTGCTGCTGAACCTATACAATGTGGCATGATCAACCATTGAACACCATGACAGTTGGTTTATATGTCTGAAGGGCTGTTTTGAAGGAGCTACAAGGTGAAAGGTTTTTAATGAAGTTCAAAAGAACTTCCTGTTTTAAAAAAGAGCAAGAAGGTCCTCAAAAGCATAAAGTAGTGATTCATGTCGTTTTAAGACAAAAATGCCAAGAGGCGTTCAAACCCTCACAAAGCAAATTCAAAAATCTTGTTGACTTTAAATAGAGTTATAGACCATTGCAAAGCCCATTTGCAAGTTTCAAAAACGTAAACAAACGTTCAAAATCGCTCTCCTAGCCATCCATTGAAGAAACAGGAGAAGTTCGAGCAATTTACAGAGTTTTTGAAGGTTTAAAGCTACGCGGCACTCCTGGAAAAGCGAGCGGCACGTTCAGACGGAAATTTACACAAGCCTTACACTACTGTGCAGCGCGCCTATAGCGCCGGTCACCACTGCCCGAAGGCCGACCCGACACCCTTTTTACTGCGTGACGCTCTTCCTTTTGAACATGCCACGCCTGTTGAACGACTGAAACACCTTCAACAGGTCTTGAGACCTTCTCAACTGATCGAACAAAGGGCCATAAGCCATCCCATGGTATTCTCCATGCCTAGTGCTAATTTTTTGAAATCCTAAAGGGGTGACAAGGTTGTTTTCATAATACAAGAAACAGTGATAAGGAGGGTAGGGTTTTTGATAAAAAACAAAGTTGGTTAGGACTGTAAATGACACAAACCATTTCAAGTGATATACGAGAGTGTTGAAACGGTTTTGAAAGCCCTTATTGATTTTCAAAAATAGTAATAGTGAAAGAGTATGGTTCTAAAAGATGAAGGCTAGGTATATGGATAAAACTTCCTTTTTTATGATATGAGAAAGCAACTATGTGCATCTACCATAGTTCAAGGAAGAAAAATCAGTGTTTGAAGGTCCAAAAGTCGGTCTTGAAATATTTTCTTTTTCCTGTGTTGAGCAGAGAGCCTATAATCGCTGAAGGTGTCGTAGTAGTGGTGAAAAACAAATTTAACCCCTGTCTACAAAATCTAAGAAAAAAATTTGTTTATAAGGTGGAAGTTTTATCATTATATATTGTTTTCCCTGTGTTATGAAATAGCAAGCTAGTGTTTCCTCCATTGTCCCATAAAACAGAGTGTGGTGAGAGATTTTGCAAAGTCAGTTGAGGGTGTTTTGTCTACCTCTGTAAAAACATTGAATACGAGAAGAGTGTTTGATTGGGGAAAGGTGTTTTTTTTTTAATATAAATACAATCCTGTTTTGTTTATTTCAAAACAAAAAGGATCCTTGTTCAAATAACAAACCACATACATCACTTTTCAAAGGACTTGGCAGAAACACAGTGATAAGATTGAGTTTGTTTCATTTTCACAAATATTTGTTGATTGGCATCAAAAGAAGGCAAATAGTGACTGACAAGGAAAACAGAGGTGTGTGCTTGAGAAACATTCCAAAAGCCATTTGAGACAGCTTGGTATTGCAAAGAACATTCGAAATGAAATGCCTCCCAAGAATGACAGTAGGAGTGGCCTTCACAAGAGATTTGAGCCTATTTCCACTAAAGAAGTGAATGCTCATCCATCAGTCCTTCTTAAATTCCATGAGGTTGGGTGTTTATATTTTTTTCAAAGAGTGCAAGAGATGAAGAGCTATTCCCCTTTGACACATCTTTGTGCTTTGAGGTTTCAAGAGAAGCACTTTCACCTGGTAGGCCTAGATTTCAAATTCTCTCCAAGGTCCATTTCCAAGGCCACCAAAATCCCTTATGTCAAGGAGAAGTGGTTTAAACAAAGCCACCTGGACTCAGAAGAATACAAGCCTTTTCTGAATCCTGGGCATAGATATTCATGCCCATTCATTTTTCCCTTCTCATATCTATTGACTAGTTACGCCCCCTAAGAGGAAAGTATACCTGAGGTAACCACAAACCAACCTTTTAGATGCAGAATCTAGCCAATCTGCATCCAGAGAGGGCTCTCTCTTTATGATTTATCTTTGTTCTTGGAAGGTTTTAGGCTAGTTATAGATTCAAGAGTTTGTTTTGGGAAAATGGTGGAATCCACAAACTAAGAGGCAAGGTTGAGGGCTTTCAGTCCATTGGGCTATGGAGTCAAAGGATGGCTTTACTGGATTTCTATTCTAAACACAAGATGGTATTACAGGGCAAGATAGCTAGACAGAGAACAATCCTTAAAATTTAAAGTGGATGGGATGATTTTGAAGGGATGAAAGGCAGCTAAGAATCTTTCACCATGTTCAAAAGAAAGGAATGAGATGACTACAAATAAAGAGCAATGAAGAATTCTTTATTATAGTAATCAACAATGTTTAAATTAGCAAAGCAAGAGCATTTAAGAATTCATGCTTATAACTAATTTAGAAGAAAACATTAAGAACAACCACATTTGAAATCAGAGTACAATTAAGCAAATTCTGATTCAATCCTTTATGTAAATTGTTAAGAAATGGACATGATGATATTATAAACTAATATGAAGTTTCAGGCAAAGGGTAGAAAAACTTATTGAACTGTAGTCCAACACATGAATCCTACAACAAGTCCAGTGCTTTAAATCGTCATCCAGTAAGCCACGAATAAATTTCTCCAAAATGATTTTATTCCGAAAATCTCAATGTTACAACAGAGTAATAGAATCCACCCTCAATACTCTCTTTGAGGGTTTATTTATACACTAAATAATTGAAAATATCTCACACTATCCTAGCCCATAATTTGGGGTGACTAAGGAATAATTTACAAGTAAACAGGAGACAAATGGTCTCGTAGATAGAATAATAAGTAACTGCTGATGTGTTGTTTCCTTTCTTTATGGATGTGCTGGAGGTAAGTGCTGAAAAAGGGCTTTGTTGCTGTCTTCTGGAGTAATTTCTTTGCTTGTTTGATACTCTTTGTCTTTATGGATACTCTTTAACCTGTGTAACTGATACTCTTTCATCTGTACTCATTTTTACCATTTACCTGATAGTAAAGATAAATTCTCATCCTGAAAATAACTTTTATAGAATTTCTAATAAGTCTCTCCACCATGAATCGTCTGGTATCACAATCCTTTTGAGTTTTCTCAATGTCTCATCTGCTTCTGTGAGTTTGTAAAAGGTGGGCTCATTAGGAAATAGATACTTTATTTCATGTTCCAAATGAAATAAATTCCTCACTCTATCATAGATATTTCTCCCTGTTGGTAATGTTGATTGTGGTAAACTAGGAGAACAAGCAGCTGTATTTTGAGCATGAGCATTTATTTTCTTTACATAGGTTTCCAAGTCCATTATTTGATCCTCTTAGAGCATAGGACTTGGTAACCCACTGTCCAACAAAGATTGAAATTTCTCTCTGAAAATATTGATATCAACCAAAATATCTGTGCACTTCCTTTCTAAATTCTGCATGAAAGTTCTTTTGATGAAAACTCTCTTTATTTCCAAAACTGTGCCGGTCCTGTCTTCAATCCCCAAAACTGCAAGCTGTTGCTTTGTCCGGGTGTTCAGAAATTGAATAACCTGATTGGCCTGCTCAGGCCTGCCTCTTAATTCATTTCTAGTTCTGTTTATTTCTTCTTGGGCTATTTTAACCAAATCATTTTGTTCAAAAATAGCTTGAATAGAGGGCCAAATGCCCTTTATTAACTCAATGATGTTACCCCAAAGAATGTCATTTATTTCTTTTAAAGGATTTTCCAATGAAAGATCTTTTTCCAAAGCCTGAACTAGTTTTTCTAATCTTTTTATTTCCCTGGTGTTATCAACAACTGTCTTTTTAGATGTATCATATTTCTCCTCCAATTTAACTAATTGCAATTTCGTGGTTTGAAGTTCTGTGACCCTTAGTTGTAGACTTTCCATTTGTTTTATTAATTCATCAGAACTCAAACCAGAAGTGTTTACCTGGGATGGCTGTGTTTGCTGACTTGTTGTTGTAGTACCTGTGGTTGATGTCTGCCTGATAGTTTCCTGTTCCTGCAAAGCTTGTTCCAATTCCTTCTCCTTTTCACTTAGTCGCTCAGTCATATTTAGGAGCAACTCCATTATTTCTTCCTGTGAATTCCCCTTTAGAACTTCTTGGGTCTGAGGGTGCCTTGAGGCTGGAAATTTTAGCTGCTTTCTCAGTGCAACTATGTCATCATCTTTCTTTTTTATTAATGCCTCAATACTTTTAATGTCTTTGGGGTTGTGACCCAAACCAATGATTATGTCTTCTAAAGACTTTATTCTGTTATCTTTGGCCTGTGAAGAGGCCTTCTCAATTTGCAATTGTGCAGTTGTGTTATTCAAAGAATCCTGCAGCGTTATAGATGCCATGGCTTTATTGGTAAGAGTGGAATAGACCATTTCCCCAGTTTGTCTGTGTAGCTCTATCTGGTCCAGAGGATGGATGTCCTTTGCCAAAACTTCAAAATTTGTCCTGATGTAGTCAGCTGTAGTAATGGCTTTTGGCACCTTTGACTTGAAGTGGCTCATTATCATTTTGCCTTGTGACATGTCAAATGCTGACATTAGCCTTTCCTGATTATGGGGAGCCATCTTCATATATTGATCATATACCTTCATTTTTAATGGATCATTCTTTGCTTTGATATTAATGAAGGTTCTTTTAATATCCCCTGTATCTGTTTTTGGTGGTCTGAAAGAGGATACCTCAGTACTTAATTGCTTTTGTAAAGCTTTCCCTTTCTGTCCTGTGTTTGTTTCACTAACTGTGCCAGTCAGTTGACTGTCTTCCCTTCCATCATCAAACACTTCATCTATGATTTCCACATCTGGAAGTGGATCTGATTTATGTTTTTTAGCTTGATGTGCCGGTGAGGTTTCTTTTGGAGGAGTGGTGTCTGGAACCTGCCTTTTCTTTCCTATTTCCACATTTGATGGAGTTTGCAACTCTGGAACTTGTGTGTGCTTTGCCTGAGTGGGAGAAACCTGTGATTGTTCAGGTGCTTTGGAAGTTTGTGGTTTCTCTGTCATGACTAAAGTTTCAATCACATGTAATGCAGGTTCCTTTCCTTTACCTTTTGTCTCTGCTGCCACTGGTGAACTGCCTTCCTGCAATCTCTGCTGTGGATTTGCTGCTGAAGATGTACCAATTTGGGGTACCTGCACTTGACCATAAGATTCTAGGTCATATTTCTTTTGAAGATCTTTCATAACTTTATTCATTTTCTCTTCTGCACTTTCTTCTTCAACAAGTGTTTTTTCCACCCATTCATCTTGGTTAGCATATTGCTCTATATCAGGAATCTTGTGGTGGATATAAGGGGAAGATTTGTTCTTTAATATTTTTTCACAGATGAAACCAAATGGGTCATAAGGAACCCAACGAAAACTTCTTTGAAATTTGCAGCGATTTTGTAATATATCCTCTGCTTCTTGCTCAGCTTCTCTAGAATTGCAGATGTAGGGACCTAATTGGCTTTTAATCCGAAGTTGAGCTTTCTTTTTCACACTACAAAAATGGATCACATCTGAATTGTTCATTTGCCTGAAATATTCCAAGGCAAATAGTCTCATGGGTACATACTTTGGTAACTTGAATGGATGTAATTCACATCCATAAATTATGATGACTGTATGGTTTTGATACAAATACCAATCCCCAACTTTATAGGTCCTTGAAAGTTGCAAGGTCTTCTTTATTTCATTACTGAGTCTTGGGGGAGGAAACCCTGTGAACAATGTAGTTGCAGGATATACAAAAAGATCTATAAACTCAGAATAGGAATAGGGAGACTCATAAGAATGAATTATGGGAGACCAAAATATAACTGACCTTTGGTTTCCCTTGCCATCAAGTTTTTGAACAGGGAAAGGGAACTTTTCTGACTGATAGTAGATAATGAGATGATAGATGACTGAGGAATATTTAAAAACTTTTTCATCATCTAGCCTCATGAATTGATCATGGATCTTGTTGGCTATGAAGGAGGCAAAGTCATATTTAATCTCAGGAGGTTGCCCAGGAGTAAAAATGGATAGAAAAACCAAGGTTATCTCATCAACATATTCACTGGTGTTGAAACCCAAGACAAAAGATATCATATTGAGGATGAGTCTTCCCAATTGATTGAAATAATAAAAACCATAGGGAGGAGACCCCTTAGGTTGATGCTCAGGCAACATGAAAATCTGGCACATGGATTTCAGCTTTTCTGAAGTTAATTGCCTAGTCTTCTCAATCAATTCTTCCATAGACAGAGGTGCCAATTCTTGGTCAGGTTCAAAGTGTAGCATTTGATTGATGGCCTGGGGAGTAATGGGGAATAGAACACTCTGATCAGGAGCTATTACAGCCCTTTGAGTGGGATCATAGTTTGAATGGCAATAGTGGATAATTTCTGGGAAATTGATGACTGAAGGGATGAGGTACCTTGGGAGATTGGATTCCCACAGTCCAATGACATCTTTCCCCTTTGAATAATCGTCTCTGCAGCGACAAAAAATCAGAAGGGGGCTTTCATCAAAATGCAATGTTACACTAAAAATGTCACCTTAACATTCTGCTGACTGTATGAGCTCATTTAACACTCATACATGCCTCCTTTGCAAGTCTTACAACCTTTGTTCCTCATTCCATGCCTTGAAGCTGGAGAAAAAACCTAAAAAGCTCAAAACCGCAGGTACCTGGGAGGTTAATATAGAAGCCTACTGTGTTTTTAGCTAAGTGCAACGAGGTAATATGAAGAGAAGCGTGATTCATTTCACTTTTCCGGTGTAATGCACTGCGGTACCCTGGCAAGTTAAAAAATCGCGAATTAAAAGTTTGAAAAAGTTGGTGGTCAATTACGGAAGGTTCTAGATGAGATTTTTTGGGGGATGAGTATGCTTTGATAAGGTGGATGTATCCCACCTTAAGGAACTAATCCCTTGATGTGAGGAGCCTATCCCTTTGAAGGAGGGTTTATCCCGCGATTGGAATCCTAACCTCCTCATTTGCTCTATAAAAGGAGACGTGGGAAGCCTTTTGGGTTAAGTTTTAAAGTTTTTGATGGAGATTTTGGAGATTGAGGATTAGAGTTCCAGCTTTATGTGTGATTGAGGTTTGAAGTCTTTGTTGAAATTTAGACTTCTTTATGCTAATGAAGGAAGGTGAGACTTATCGAGTGAGGAGACTCTGCTTGCTTCGGACTGGGAAGGCCTTTCGAACATCAAGGCAAGGTTGTAAGGTTCTTACATTGTATTTTAAGATTAATACAATCAAGTTACATTTTTTTCTCAATAAATTATTGGTTCGATTGTTTATTTCAATAATTTGTCGTTTGATCGTTTATTTCATAGATTCCTTGATCACTATGATAGGTATGTTTTATAATTATTTGTTATACGAGTGCTATTGATATTTTCTTGTTTGTGATTGCAGATCAACGAAGATAATACTTTATTGTGACAAAGGGCCCTTGTGCAATGAAGGATTATTAGTGTCAGAGCTTTCTTGCGACTACAAATAAGCATTTGGATCTAAGGTAGGATGGAAAAAGCACCTTCATAGCATTTATTTGTAAAACGAATATATCTAGAGAAAGACAAACTTAGTTGTTCGTTTTTGCTAGATTGTCTTATGACACTAGGGAGATCGGTCTTGTCGCAAGAACGATTTATCAGAGCCAACGATTAGCGCTCCACGGGAAAAGAACTTGTTGTTTTGGGTTCTCCTTTTATTTTGATTTGAGGAAAAGTTTTTCACAGTTTTGATTTGATGGATATCTGCACAGGTAGCTTAGGTTTTCTCTTGTTTTTGAAAATTTTGAAGTCTTTATGTTTTTCTTGAAGTTTTCGGGGGGACCGCACTTTGTCTTCACACACGGTGCGGGCATCTCCACACTTTCCTTAGGTAACTAGTGTGGGACCGCACACTTACCGGGGCCACTGCGGACCTTGTTAAAATTCTTGAAAAAATTAGATTTCTTCTTTCGGTTTAGTTTAGATTTAATTTAGGATTCTTAGCATCACGAGATCTGTATTTTATGCATCAAAAATCTCTTGTTTCGAATTTCTTTGACAATTCTTCATCTCATCAATCTCCATTAAGTTAATTGGGTGTTTGAGTCTCTTTTTGAGAAATTCTTAATTTGATTTCCTTTTGTTCATTACTTGGAGGTTTGTCTCGATCTTTTCACAATTTTGCATCTTTTTGCTTTTGTTTTTGCAAAAAAATTTCCCCCTCATTCGCGGGGGGGGGCTAAATTGTGTATGAGTGTTAATCGCCTTTGAGTGTTTTTTGATCTTTGGAACTCTCACCCGATTTTCTTGACTTCCACTTGATTGGTTCTTAGATTACATTAGAATCATCTTGTGTTTGAGAATTCTCTTGCATAGATCACATTTGCATAATTAGAATTCTCATTTTAGAAAATATGAATGAAAAATGTGCATAGATTACATTTGCATAATTTTCAAGTGAATTGTGCATAGATTACAATTGCATAGTTTACATTCTGAAAAATCAATTGTAGATTTAGATTTTTTCTTTTTGATTTAATTTAGATGTTTTTTTATGTTTGTTTTAAAAAAAAAAAAAATATTGTTTTGGGATTGATTGCATTAGTTTTCACACAATTAAAATTGCATTGCATTAGAGAATTTCTTATGTTTTCTGATTATAAACATAGCATTGTGATGGATGAAGCTTCTATCTTTCACTTTAAGGTAGGGACCATTAGACAGAAAAGAGAGTACATTATCATATTCAGTGCATAGTTTCATTAGGTCCATGCCTGCATTGGTTTCTATCATTACCTTTGATATGCATTTAATAACACGGTAACCATTAATTATTAGTAATTTGCATTTAGGCTATTTTTAATATAGCTTAGGCTAGTGTCTTGGAATAAGAGTTTTAGTTAACTCTCCAAGACGAGTAAAACAAGTAAGTAGTCGATCTTGCGGTAGGAAAAATTCCAATTGTTGCATGTATGCTGCGGGAAGCTCCTCCTAAAGGAGTCAAGCACGAGATCATATCTGAACCGGTGAGGTAATCAATCCTTCCTCATTGGGAACGATAGAAGATACACGTATTAAAAATGGTAAACCTCGGATACCATTGTCGAGGAGCACAAGGGTCACTTGTCGGTAAACCTTGGATTATGTCAAGGAGCCTTCAAGGATTGAGCTTAGTTACTGCTGCCCTTGCATGTGTGTCGGATCGTAGGCTTGTTCGCCCGAGGGTATATTTGTTTCTGTTGGTAACCTTAGTGGCCATAATCTATAGGGTTCTTTCCCTAAGGCCAGGTGGAGGGAAAGATCCTTGTACTGGAACGGACGTCGACTAGACTCACTTGGACTCTACGGGGGTTCTCTTCACTCGAGATGGTTTGTGAAGAAACTTGTGCAGTCTTGTTTCATTAAGCGGGTTGTCGGGGTACTTCGTTTTCATGGCCACTTCTCGTATTAAATTCTACGATGTTGGATTTCATCACCAACTAGTGTTTTTAGTACGGCAAGTTACGTTTGTGTGTGGTTTGACTCATAGATTTGATAGCGTGTGTTAATTTGTTTGTTTTACTTTTAGAGACCATAGGTGTGAATTGTGAATTTAATTGTTAGGTGTGAATTTTTAATTGTTAATTTTAGTTTAAATTGTTAATAAAATTCACTTTGAAGTTGAATATAATGGCAGGCGGTCGGAATCAACCAACCAAGGAACCCCTCTTAATGAGAATCCTAGTACTTTCCCCTTGCTTTGAAAATGTTGGTCCTCCTTATGTCGCTGCAGTGCCCGCATTACCACTGGATTTACAATAGGTTTACCGATATGGTTATTTTCAACCGTTGGCCCCGAATACTCCAATTGTTCCACTCAACCGGATGCTTCACACATCAACGAGTTCACCATCTCAACATCACCAACCGCCATTTGACCCTTCACCTTCTTCGCCTAATATTTCTTCCTCCATTTCTTCCTCTTCGCTTGGTAAAACCTTGACGCTAGTAACCGAGGTGGTTAGAAGAAGAAGAAAGGGAAGAAGAAGAAGAAGAAGAAGCAAGATAAGAAAGAAATTAGCTTCAACCAACCATGGCTATAAGTGTTAGTTGTGTTGAGGAAACCTCCAACATGCATCGTAAACCCAAGTACCCTTGCAATCTTTGTAAGGGTGACCACTTCCTTATCAATTGTCACAGTATTCCAAGGTCTTGGAAGTATGGTCGGAAAAATCTCATCAACTTTCCGTTGATCCATCAACCAGTGATAGTCGGGTTTACGGAAAAAGGGTAAAGTTAGGTTTCCTTGTAAGTTATGCAAGGGAGTCATCAAACTCACATTTGCCCTCACATGGATGAAGCCTCAAAATTGTTGGAAAAAATTCTTGTTCCACGGCAAGAACTCCCAATTGGTTACCGTAAACTTTCTCCCAACCTACGAGTCAGGCGACGGAGTGATTGATCTAGTTTCAAGTACGGTCGATCCCACTCTTCATTGGAGAGTGAAACTCATATCACTCGGGTTGATGATCCATTAGTTTATCAAGTGGTCGATTCGATATCACACTCGGTCGATCCCATTCTCCTGTGAAATGAACTTCATGCCGCTCGAGGTTCTTCTTGTTACATCGGATTCTTGTGCCGGGGGGAATTTCACCTGTTTCTACGGAACCCCCTTCAAGTGCGGGTATTTTCCTTTGATTGGAATAGTGACGGAACCTCGTCTTCCTTCCTCCATCCTTTCCAAATCATTGTGAAGTTTGGTGGTAGGGACATACACGAACACGGGTAGATGAAGGTGCTTGTTAGTATTTTATCCTCAGCTCGCCCAGAAGCTTTGGGTTCTCTCGGCTTGTGCCTATTACGCGGGGTACGAAAGCTTTTAACGGGAACCATTAGTGAACCTTTGGGGATCCTTAGAAGTTCTCTATTACTTTGGAAGGTAAAGCGCTCACAATATTGATCTTATGGTAGTTCGAGGCCCTTGGATTTCAATTTACTCCTTGGGCGAGACTATGTTTATGCAATGAAAATCATCGTATCGACACTCTTTCGTGTGATGTCTTTCCTCACAATGGAAAAATTGTATTTGTGGAGCCAGCTTTCATTCCCTAGTCTTGTTTCGACTACCAATAATCCGACATCCACAGATGTTCCTGATTCTAAAGTGGTATCTACCCCGCCACGGGTTAATTATGTGGCAACTAGTCCCATGTTTTTTCGATTGCAAATAGGCCTGTCTTGTTTTCTCATGCCCTCGGCCGTCCGTGGTGACATGGAAAACTCTATGGGATTACTTGAACGCGATATTTCATATCCATTTTGAGTCCCTTGACATGTATTCCTTCCAAGGAATTGTTCTTCCATACGATGAAGACCTATTGGAAGCCATGATCGAGGTGTGTCCATTGACATGTGTTTCTTCCGGTTAGGAAGCCATGATCAATACGATGAGGAGAGTTCAGCAATAACGTAACTCCAGCCTCGTTAAAAAATGAATCGGTGAGTGAGGACGGTTCCTTGTGCGTGTCAACCTCGTTAAAAAATGAATCGGTGAGTGAGGAGAGTTCTTTTCTGTGTCAACCTCGTTAAAAAATGAATCGATTGAGTGAGGAGAGTTCCTTGACGCATGTCAACCTCATTAAAAAATGAAACGGTGAGTGTGAGGATAGTTCTGTTCTTTGTGTCAACCTCATTAAAAAATGAAACGGGTGTACGGAGCGAGTTCTTGTCTTGTTTCAAGCTCCTTAAAAAATGAAACATGTAGGTAGATTGTAGAGAGTAGATTGGTAGATTAGAATAAGTTTCGGGGATAGTTCTTTTCTGTGTCAACCTCATTAAAAATGAATCATTTGGTCATGAGGATGGTTCTGTTGCGAGTCAACCTGCGTTAAAAAATGAATCGGGTATGAGGACGGTTCTTTTCATGTCAACCTCGTTAAAAAAAATGAATCGGTTGGTCGAGGAGGATAGTTCACATTGCGGAGTCAACCTCGTTAACAAATGAATCAGGTATGAGGACGGTTCTTTTCTGTGTCAACCTCATTAAAAAATGAATCGGTAAGTTATGTGTAGGTAGATTAGAAATAAGTAGTTTTTGAGGACGATTCTTTTATTCTTGTGTCAGCCTCGTTAAAAAAATGAAACATGTAGGTGAGGATAGTTCCTATTCTTTGTGTCAACCTCGTTAAAAATGAAACACGTTGCCATGAGCATAGTTCCTTTTCTGTGTCAAGCTCGTTAAAAATGAAACAAATCCTCCCCTAATTGAGTCGAGTCTTTGATTAGATCTCGTAGATGTTAAGTCATAGTTAGGTTAGTTTTTTAGTAGGGTCTTTCATATGATCTCGTAAATGAACCTTCATTCCATCCGGCTATTATTACTAGTGTACTTAGTTGAATGAAATGAAGGTGGGGGAGCATGCGCTCTAGCGGTTATGCTTAGGGGGGCATCAAGCACGATTTTCTGTTTCAAGCTTGTGGAAAAATGAAACCACTGCGACATAGTTTTGCTTTCTGTTTCGAAGCTTTGTAAAAATGAAACCTATCTTGAGTCAATTTCGGTTATTTTCAAGGCTCGTTAAACTCATGAAAATCCCGAATTATCTTTCATTCTCGTAAAAAACATGAAAATGCGAGTTCTTTCCGTCTTTTCTGCTCGTAAATTAAATTGAAAGTCGGCCATATAATTACATTTTTATCCCTTTCGACTACGTTAAAACTTATGAAAAAGTGAAAACCATGAGTACATTTTTATCCCTTTTTCGAACTCGTTAAAGCTCTTGAAAAAGCGAAACCTTGGAGTCCTCTTTTAAGCCCTTTTCGGACTCTCTAAATATGAAAAGATGCAAGGCACTTGATTATTCGAACTCGTTAAAGTAAATGAATGATCGTCCTTTCGGTATAAGTTTACCCCTTTACGATTTCGAAATGGACTATTCTGACGAAAAGGTATACGTTGACTAATTGCGGTCAATAGAGTTCTCTCCGCATTATTTTATCCTTTTCGGGCTCGAGAGACTAAATTTACGAAAAAGTACACCCATGAGTTTTTCTTAGATTTTTTCTTCGACTCCCTAAAATTGAAAAAAACCGAGTTTCTCCTATCTTGGACTCGTTAAAATTTAACGATTAAAAGAACTGTTCAATTTTAAACGGGAACGAACCACTCCTTCTTAGGGTTCGAATCTTAAACTAAGTTGGACTCATCAGAAGGACAGGCTTATAAACAAGCAAATGTTATCTCCTCGGCTTGTCGAAAATAAAAGTGCTTGCCGAGAAATGGTGGGGGAAAAGAGAAAAACGAACTGTTTGTTACATTTTGATTATTCGGAAAATCGTTGACCACTCTTGAACACGACACTTTTTTGGTCCACGGGTTAAGGAAATCCTTTGCCTATGATTAATCAAACCACATTGAAAAGTCTTGATAGGTTTGCAGGTATTAGCTTTGGGTCAATTGTCACCCAAGCCATACGCGGTGTCGTTATGTGTTCGAAGGGGCCAGTTCTAGCAAACGATTCATGCGCAAAATATCACATCCATTTTTACCATCCACAGTCGATCCTTGCCAATATATTTTCAAAACTTGATCTATGATTTCGTGTTGTGGGCTTGCCTACGACGGATCACTTTCTATCGACAACAACTCATTATCTAGGAAGTTGATCCGAGGAAATCGTCGGTACCTTGGAGTCTGCATGCCTTAATGGCGGGTTTCTCGCCTTCGACGACGGATTGCATCATTAACCTTCGATCGAATGATTACGGCATGTTCGACTTCCAGCTCATTGATTCACATTTCCATGGATTATCTTGGTACTTTGAGAGCCATTGACATTGCGGTAGTTTCTCACACTTGATAGCAGTTTACATTATTGGTAATCAAGTGGTTTCTACCATGTTCGACTTCCAACACATTTAATCGCATGGATAGAATCGTACTAGTTCGAGATGCGGAAATCAAGACCACGGATCTAGTTTCTACCATCCAGTACACGAGGAATTTTGTTATCATACGGTGGACTATTCATAAGACCATTTTGCGTCATGCTTTATGCATGCGTGTATTCAAAATCATTCACAATATCGGAAACAGTTTAGAATAGTTTCTAGTTAGTTTTGATCGAGTATGGGAATGCCTACCTCGGCGATGATATGATTACATATATATATATTTTGCATTGAATGTTTTGACGAGGGTTCCAGGCGGTGTCACGGGATGATCCCTTGAAATGATAAAGTACTTCACTCTTCATATATGACGGACTTCATCTTCATCTATTCCGGACTTCGCACTTTAGGGGGCAATCTGTTACACTAAAAATGTCACCTTAACATTATTTGTATGATCTCATTTAACACTCATACATACTGCCTCCTTTTTGCAAGTCTTACAACCTTTTTTCCTCATTCCATGCCTTGAAGCTGGAGAAAAAACCTAAAAAGCTCAAAAAACCTTGGGTACGCGGTTAATATGAAGCCTACTGCGTTTTTTAGCTAGGGTACGAGGTAATATGAAGAGAAAGCTGCGGTCTAGAATGCACTTTTTCGAGTGTAATTACTGCCGGTACTTACAGCAAGTTAAAAAATTGCGGAATTAAAGAAGTTTGAAAAAGTTGAATTTTGGTCAATTACGAGAGGGTTCTAGATGAGATTTTTGGGGATGAGTACGCTTTGATAAGGTGGATGTATCCCACCTTAAGGAACTAATCCCTTGATGTGAGGATCCTATCCCTTTGAAGGAGGGTTTTATCCCTTTTAAGGTGGAATCCTAACCTCCTCATTTGCTCTATAAAAGGAGGCATTGGGAAGCCTTTTGGGTTAATTTTTAAGAAGTTTTGATGGAGATTTTGGAGATTGAAATTAGAGTTCAAGCTTTATGTGTGATTGAGCCAAGAATCTTTGGTCCAAATTTAGACTTCTTTATGCTAATGAAGGAAGAGTGCAAGACTTATCGGAGTGAGAGACTTAGCCGGACCCGGGAAGGCCCTTTTAGGGCATCAAGGCAAAGGTTGTAAGGTTCTTCTGTATATTTTAAGATTAATAAAATCAAGTTCTATTTTCTCAATAAATTGTCGTTCGATTGTTTATTTCAATAGGCATGCGTTTGATCATTTATTTCATAGATTCCCTTGATCACTATGATAGGTATGTTTTATAATTATTTGTTATACGAGGTGCTATTGATATTTTCTTGTTTGTGATTGCAAATCAACGAAAGATAATACTTTCTTGTGACAAAAGGGCCCTTGTTGCGATGAAGGATTATTGATGCAATGGAAATACTTGCGACTACAAATAAACATTTGGATCTAGGTAGGATCGACACCTTCATAGCATTTATTTAGGCAGATATATCTAGAGAAAGACAAACTTAGTTGTTCGTTTGTTGCTAGATTGTCTTCCGACACTAGGGAGATCGGTCTTGTCGCAAGAGCAGTTTATTTGTTAGTAGGATAAATCGTTCTTGCGAAACCAGAGCCGTCTCCCTAGTGTGGGAAGACAATCCCCCTTTAATGAATGACATGGTTTATACTCTCTGGTCTGTTCATTTTGGAAATAAATGCTATGGTGTCGATCTACCTTAGATCAAATAGCAACATGACCATGATGCTCCATTGCATCAATAATCCTTCACCATCACTGCCTATCTGGAAAGTATTATCTTTCGTTGTCTACAATCACAAACAAATATCAATATACCTATATAACAAATAATTATAAAATATACCTATCATAATGATCAAAGAATCTATGAAATAAACGTCAACGGCAACTAATTAAAATCGTAATCAACGTAATTTGTGAAAAGCGAAACTTGGTGTATTAATCTTAAAATACTGAAGAACTATACAACTGCCTTGATGTTGGCTCGGGGTCGAAAACTTGAAGTCTCCCTCTACTCTGACGTCTGCACTCTTCCTTAGCATAAAGAAATTCTAAATTTCAACAGCACTTGACTCAATCACACATAAAGCTTGAACTCTATCCTCAATCCAAAATCTCCATCAAAACTCTTAAAACTTAGCCCAAAGGCTCCCAATACCCCTCCTTTTATAGAGCAAATGAGAGGTTAGGATTCCACCTTAAAAGGATAAAACCCTTCCTTCCAAAGGTTAAAATCCCTCACATCGAGATTAATTTCTTGAACGGTGTAGGATACACACCTTATCAAAAATACTCCTCCCCAAAAAATCTCATCTAAAACCTTCGAAATTGACAAATTCAACTTTCGATTTAATTCCGCGAGTACAACTTTGGTACGCGAAGCATTACCTTGGAAAAGTGCGTGCAGCCGCGGTTTCCTCTTCATATTACTGCGTACCCTACAAAAACGCAATGTAACGTGCAAATTTTGAAAACATGGTTTTCTCGATTTCAAAAAGATATAAGAATGAAACGAAAAGTTGTAAGACTTGCAAAGGCGACATGTATGGTGTTAAATGAGCTCACTCATTCATTGAATGTTAGACATTTTAGTGTAACATGCAAGTCTTTAATAGAAATATCTATCTGCAAAGGTAAATATTCCCGATTCACGGTGAGAAACATTCGGTGGAGTTATATTCAAAACTGTAGGGCCTCCATTTTGGTTCTTGTGGATTCAAAATGGAGGTTTCCTGAATTCTTCACGAGTAGGGTGTGATTTCTAAAATGAAGGAAATTGGCACAATTTGTAGGTTGAGGAGCAATTACACGGTTTAAAACCTATGGGAAGATCTCGGTGATGATTTTTGATCACTAATTCCAGCGGAAAACAAAGAAAACGAGTTTTTACTTGCGGTTCGGGGCGGAATAGGATAAATACTGTTTTTGGAAGAAAGGCTGGTTCTTAACGAGGTAACGAGATGGTAGCGAAGGACGCTTGAAAGCGAATTACGGCGGATTTATGGAGCGAAATTGAATGGAACGGTGGATTTCAATGAGGTCGAAAACCGTAGCGAGAGAGCACGATTACGTTTAATAACGAAAATAACGGAAAAAAACATGAAAATTGGCTTTATTTATAAGTTAAAAGGGTTTTTAGTTTTCGAGGGTAGCGTCATCGATGTACGGGGCGCGTATGAGTGGAGGGGCCGGGCGGTGGGGTGGTGAAGTCCCGCCGCCCAAAACGCGGGCAAAGGCGGTATTAATCGCGAGGGCAACGATTCTACAAAGTTATTGACGCGTGGACGGGTGACTAGTCAAATACCACTAATCCCATTGGTTAAAAAATCTTGACAAGGGATGGGTAGCGGGATGAACGCTAGCCGTAGATCTTACGGTGGGAGATCGGACGGCGGAAAGGACAAATAGATGGTGGGTTTCGTGTGCGGGCCGGCGGGTTTAAAACACGATTAACTCTCGGCCCAAACATCCGGGGGCATATAATAGGCGGAAAGGTATGATTATTAGTTAATTTAGATAATTAACTAATTCCATGGTTATAAAGGAAATAGGGGTCGCGGTGGGGTTAAAAGTCGGGTGAAATGCCGGGTGGATGAGCCACGTTGGCGCGGGATTTTCAAAGTTTGGTTAGAATAACTTCGAGTTTTATTTATATTTTGGGTTTAAACATATATATCGTATGCTTAAAGTTTTATTTTATATATGTTTTTATTTATTATATGGTAATTTAACAAATGTAATTAACTTACCATAGGGGCGGGACTACGATATAAAGATATAATAATTTAACCAAAGGGCTTATATAGTGGGTTTATTGGAATGCGAGGGAAATAATTACTTTGGTTAAACTTTATAATAGAGGGGGTTTTTAGGTATTTATAAAAAAGGAGTTATATACTTAGGATAGGGCATTTGACTAGGGATTTAGTAAAATAGAGTTAAACATTAATGACCAAGGGACAAGGGAACTCAAAACACTTTGCACATCTAAGAAAGTGATAACCCGAAGTAAATTGCAATATCTTATCTTCAACACTTAAACTTAAAATAGCGGAGTTATTTTGATTTTTATGGAATTTTGCATGATTTCCCTATTAAATAGGATTTTACTTGGGACAAGGTTAAAGGTGAATGATTATAATGATAAATTATCTCAAGTACTTAGGTCTTTTTGATCATTCGTAGAGGTCAGATCCCTCCAAAAAGTCAAGGAAATGCCTTGAGCCCTTTTGATCTCCAAATACCTTAGTATTTTGGGGGAAATTAGTAAAACTTTTGAGGGGAAAGTGATGAGGAAGTTAATGAGTTTGACTGTACTATGATTTTCCAGTGTATTTCTGCTTTAGTATTTGTGATGAAAGTAAAGGATTAAAAACATGTATGAAAGCATCATTCATCGAGATAACACTGAAAAGCACCATCTACCTACCCTATATGACACTACCATTTCCTTTTCTTTATTAGGGTGCATTTAGACTTGCAAACCCTTATCAGTAATGCTATTTTTACATGATAAATCTATCTATCTCTACCCTTATTACATCCAAGGGCTCAGTTAGTATTGAGCACCTTTTTATTCACTCTACCTATCTACATATACGCTAAGATTATTTGTTTGGTCGGATGTTTCTCTATTACAACAACAGAGTGGAAATATGAGTAAGCCAAGTTTAAAAGGTTTGACTTATTCTTTGAATTGGCAAAGGTTTTGAAACAGAACACCTGATTACTTTATTGCAAAAAAAAAAAAAAATGAAATAATGATGACATTTGGATTTACACTTTCTTGGTCTATTTTTGCTTGGGGTTCATTTCTTTCTCTTTTTTGACCACTTTATTTTTCTTACCCACCCTTGATTTTTCTTTGGGGTATACCCTCTTTACATTTTTAAATTTTTTTTGATTTTTGGTTTTTCAAGAATATGGAACACCTTTGCTCAAGAAAGAAGGTTTGAACATATTCCATAGTTCAATCAAGACAATCATGAAAAATGAAACCTATTAGTATAGGAGACTAACACCCCTCATGAAGATAATCATGAAATACTTCACTTGTGAGGAAGATTCTCTCGATTCTATGCCTATCATATCCGATTGCTCATGCATTTCCACGAGGGCCAAATTGTTAAATCTCCCTTTCTTCCTTATAGATTATTGAGAAAAGTGGCCTCCCTTGTTCAGAAAAAGTCTTTCCTTCTGTGGGCCAACTGCCTCTTCCATCACTCCCTCATCGAGGTTATCCATTCTTCATCATCTTGAGAAGAAAGCCAGGTCTCTTGGGATACTTTCATCACACATCCGGATTTTGCCAATGTCCCTTCATTTCATACATCTCCTTCACCTTCCACTCCTGCTTACCTTTACTTCAAGAAAACCTATTCCCAGAAGCTCAAGTTTCCCATTGAGCAAAATAAAAGAGCATAATGAGGAAGAAGGCATGAGCAAGAAGAAGAGGTGATGATGAGCGACATCACTTAATGAAACGAGGCAACAAGGGGAAGAAAAGAAAAAAGTGAGGTAGAATAACAGGGGAAGAAGGGCAGTGAGGAGGAACATGATGATGAATAACGAGACTCCCGAGCATGATGAAAAAGGACAAGATGATGAGGAGCAACATGATAAATATGTTCGGCACGGTGAGGGTGACAGCGATCTCATGTCGTGAAGGAGCACAGTGATGAACAAGCGCGGCACGGTGATGGTGGCGGCCTCACGATGAAGGGCACTTGATGAGCAGATGCAGCCACACAGGCATGATGAATAAGTGGCCTGACATAATGAACAACAGCCTCATCATGATGAACGAGCCCAGCACGACATGATGAACAACGACCTCATAAAGAAGAAGACGTATGATAAACGAGTGCAACACGGTGAGGAGAACCTTCCTCAAAAAAGAAATGAAAAATTACGGTTAAGGCGTCCATGAAGAAATCAATATAGTGGCAAGAATGATGAGAAAAGTAGCAGGGGTATAAGAATAATGGAGCATGTACTTCATTGCCTCTCCTAGGCAGGGGGCCATGCTCTCTTCTACGAAAAGTGGCCAAGCCGGACATGTGAAGGAAAAGGGTGCCTAGAGTTGTAACTCCAAATGTGACTAGGGTCCTCGGTAGCAAGGGAAAAATTGCCCAAGAAGCCCATTATCGAATTTCCCAAGAGGAGGAAGACTAAAAGAACTGTGAAAGCAAAGGAAAGGAGAAAGAAAGGAAAGCGACCATGAGAGGACTTTGACATAATTCAAATTCGAGGAGTGATGATAGCGACAATGAAGCGAATCCTTTAAAGCTCTCTTAATAAATAGAGAAAACCAAATTGATACTTTGAGGAGTGATCTTGAGAGGGCTAGAAACTTGATCACTTTTTGCAAGTTCAAAACAAGTAGATGAGTGTCCATATGGCGGTATATGAGACACGGGCCATCAAATACAAAGGAGACCTCCAAAGCACAGTAGATTGGAAGAACTCATGGGTGATTCGATGAGAGCAAAGATGAAGATCAGCCCGGGCGAGGGCGAAGAACCATGGGGCTCGGGGAGAGCCCTTGAGAAACAAAAAGGAAGAAAAAATATGCCTTCTACAATCACCCCTCTCACTACTTTGTTCACACAAGAGATAGAGAACAATCGAGAATCATGGCTTGGGAGGGTTAATGATCACTTAGAAGAAGTTGGAGAAGGCAAATAGAAACTTGGACCTTCAATGGAGGATAGTGGGCATTATAAGAAACTCAATGGGGTTTTCTCGGCGAAAATTTGAAGACCACTCAAAGAAAAACTCAAGGAGGCTAAAAGGAAGTGCCGACACAAAAATTTAGGAAAGACACCTCAAAGCTCCAAATTTTGGCCTCATCCTCATGACATGTTTCTGAAAACCCTTGAGTTTCATGCTCGCCAAAATAGGGCGAATTTCGACAAATTTTGGTTTTTTTTCATTTTCGGTTTTGGCTAAAACACATGGGCATCGCCATTTCATTTTGGGGCATCCTCAAAGGATGAAAATGGTATCATTGGATGCCATATTTTTAAGTGCATATACTCGATGATTTTTAGATCAATTGAAGATCATTTTCTCCCCCATAATGGAAAAAAAAACTCACTTTTTATACCTACTTTGTTTATCGGCAAGGCTTATTTTTGGGTTTTTTTACATACAGAACTATTTTTGGAGGACTTTCAATGGTCATTTTGGAGAAAACTAAAACTTTTTTAGAAATTAGACACTCATAGCTTTCCAACGAGCCATCACGGACGGCCTCGTTTTGACATCGGAAAGGTCTTCAAAAGTTGCAGCAAGTCGGGGGACTTTCCTGCGATGTATTTCTTGAGTATTTTGTAAAAATTGAACCTTTAAAAAGTGACTTTTCTTCATGTGAGTTTAGATATTTTTTGTACATGATAAGTTATGAAAAGTCAATATATTTCCCTTTTTTAGCATTTTTGAGATATTTTATTATATATTTTTTTCCTTGGGCTTTGCAAAAGCCTCAAGGACAAAATCGAATATTTTAGATAGACGATGAGATTGCAAGTTGAACTAAGAGGTTTTCCTCACTTTGGCCTATATATTCCAAAGGAGAGCTTTCATTGTAAACAAGGTTGAACTTGATGAATAGAAGCAATATATGGTCATATAAGCTTTGCGGAAGAAACTTCCTTGTCTCTTGGATGTTCTTGACTGATAGAGGACTGTTGGATTCCTTGACATTAGGAATGGTATAGTGTCTCTCGCTCTAATTTGTTTCCCAGATTTTTCATTCATAATTCCATGTTCTTTATTGCTATAAGACACTGAAAGGAGCTAGATTTGAGACATTCCCTTGGAGGCACCATCACATTTTCCTATTTTATATCTTCCATGTTTTCTTCATTCTTAGTCATATTAAGAATGTGATTTCTCCTTAATAGCTTAGAAGAATATTGTTTGCTTGTTTCATTTATGGTTTTAGCCATGCTAAGTATGGATCATGGTATACACGATTAATCATGGATGGCCGCAAGCTCCACCTACTTGAAACCTCTCTGAATTTATTAGATTGTCATTTGTTGAACCAAGAAGGTCTTGTGCGATCTTTCCTTGCCTAAAACTATGCAAATCTTGTTTTCAAAGTGCCCAATAGCTTAGTACTATGTTTAGGCGTTCTACATAGTCATTTTGAGTTGTTTTTCTATCTTAAATTTATTTCCCCAAAATCGATAGCCATTCCCTAAAGTTAGAGAGTCATATATCTCTATGCATAGCTCGAATGTTTATTCATATGCATCAATCGGCTTATAGTTACATTTCTCATGATGTGGATTTAATCCCTACCATTTTTATGTCAACTATTAAACTATTTATGCTTGAAAATCCTTTTCTATTCGAAAATTTAATGTCCATCTCACTCCATTTTCCCAACGATCCATTTACCTTGCTCCAAATGTTGTCAACAATCTTGTATCACCGGCTGAAAGCTTTCTTGAACTTTTCGACCCCATAGCCGGTTGATCGACATATTTTTACCTATGTATGTCTTTTATCAGTTCATCCCTCACAGCCTAAAAAACCAAAACCAAAAAACCTGCTTCTTAACTAGCCTAAAATCGAACACAATAAGAAAACACATAGATATCCCTTACACAAATAGAGAGAGCCCTCTGCGAGCCCGGGGAAGGCTAGGTCCTTGAGATCAAGAATTTGGTTTGATGTTACACGCGTCATTTGGCTTTCCAATTAGCGAATCATGGGACTTCTTTATAATGGTGATCACGATGGGACTACGAGTACATGACGAATTCCAGCGAACTCTTATATACTCTTTAGTCCTTCAACATTAAACTCGAGACCATCGGCCTATTATAATCATTTAGAGAGTAAAATCTTTGTTTCACCATCTTAGCAAAGTGATGAATCAAGTTTAGAACACTCTTACAAACTAGGCTCCACATAAAAACTCGAAGAAAACCCCAAAATATCTCTAGATTGGTGTTTATACAATTATTGGTAGTGGACCATACACATATACCTCAAAACAACTAAAAATCCACCTGGCGACTCCACTAGCCTCCGGTAGGCCTTACTACCTTACTAAACTCTAGGCTACTATCGATTGAAACTTCCACCTCATTGCCACACTAACATAATGGCGATCACGATGGGACTCGTTCCATGACAAACTTAGATTCCCTAAAACATTCTAGCGACCTTAACAATACTCGGATTGGATGTCCCGCTCCCCTAACATAACGGCGATCACGGCGGGACTTTTACGAGTTCATTTTCATCCCGAATATCATTCAAGACTCACAAAAATCCCTTTTTGAACTGGCTTACCTACCATTGAGCCACCTCCTTCGCCACACTAACATAATGGCGATCAGCATGGGACTAGCTGAGTACATAAAGGTCTGAAAAACTCTTGTAGATTCTTTAGTCTTTAAAAATTTAAACGAGCAAGTAGTCCATAGAATCATTTAGATTAATTTTTTTGTTTTCACCACCTTAACAAAGTGATGAATCGGGTCTAGAACACTCTAATAAACCATAGGATACATAAAAACTCAAAAAAACCCAAAAACATTCCCGGATTGGCTTTTCCTAGTTATTGGTGGTGGATCATAGCTGCATCTTTCACAGGAAAAACAACCAAGTTCCACAGCGACTCCACTAGCCTCCGGTAGGCCTAAAACTCCATTAAAAACCAAAAAACTCATAAACCATACCTTTAAGTGACTCATCCTTTCCAAAACTTAAAATTATGGTGAAAACTACGTAATCGGTGAAAAACTAAGTGTAGCAAGCGATTCAAAGAACTTCACTAAACATATGAGATAAACGAAATAATATTGCAAATAGAACCATTAGCTTGACCAAATAGCCTAGCAAGCCCCATTGGAAACCAAGTGAATCACGCTTCCTTGCAAGTCTTCATCTCAAGGTTTGCTAGAAAACTTTTCTCGAAAGCATCTTTGATAATGTTGGTGGTGGACCATAGTTCTCCCACAAAATCCACACAGTGACTCCACATAGTCCATCTTTTGTTTTGACCATCTTTCACATTTATTCAACCCACAGAGAGGCCATCCATGCGAAACAATCATAAATACCACCCTCTACGAACTCTAGATTAAAAATCTGGCTTCACCGAAGAATCAACACCGGATCTCATCTAGACCCAAATCCCCCCTATCATAGTAGATAACCCGAAGATTCTGTGGCAAGCTTCCCGAAACTAGCAATTTAGCCACCGATAGGTCCAGCCAAGTAAAGCAAGATCGGTACCTAAACACCTCCACGGCCAGGATTCCCCCTTTGACTTAAAAGCAACAAAAACCCTTTTAGAAGCAAGTCACAAAGTAAGATAAAATTTGACGATCTTGAGCCCCTAGATCTACCACGAGTCCTAGTAGAGAAGCCTCGCCTAGTACACCTCGGACTTTCGACTTCTCCCATCACTTTGGCTCCTACCACCCTAGATGCTCAAAAATTAGATCACTATCCCAAGTACATTCGCCACACCCATCCAAACCACGACTGTTCAAACCACCTTCGTCATCCTACAAGCCCTCATTTTGTACATCATCCATTAGCTCCCGCCATGGCGACCCTAGTAGCCACCCTTGGTGTTGCCACAACCTTTAGCTCCCTTCTACAAAATGACTATCAGTCTCCAAAATCCCGCACTTTACGGAGAGTTGAGACTACCACAGCTCAAAAACATGTAGATAGAATTAGCGATGCCTTTGAATACATGGAAATAGAAGACGAGACCGTCGGAGACGAGATGTTCGCCCAAAGCCTGGGCGGAGAACCCAAAAAATGGTTTAAGGCTTGGCTCTAATGACATCATGATCTCCCAAAACTCTGCAAACCTTCTTAAATAAGTGGAAATGAGAAAAGAACCCCCATTCAAATCCTTGTTAGAATATAACAATCTAAAACGGGAAAATAGAGGAAAGCTGTCCGAGGATATTTTGCTAGGTTCAATAGTGTTTATAACGCCCTCCCGCCTCATTTCAACCCTCCGCAGCTCGGCCTTAGCAAATTTCCCCAAAGCCTTTGACCTAGATATGACTTATCAACTAAGAGACAAGGACCCCTACCTTAGAGGAAATGAAAAAGTGGCCATAAGTGTAGAAACCAACTTAGCGAGAAAGAGAGCTAGGACTAGGTCGGAAGGAAATTCATATGTAGGGATGAGGTCTCATCTTCATCATATGAATCCTAGAATATATGACTTGGTTAAATCCATGGAAAAATGTTGGAAAATATGAGTGAAAAGATACGTCTTGGGGACAACCGGCCAAACCCTCCAAGCAGAAATCGAACCAAAATTTTAGGAGGGAACTACCTCTGCATTATTTGAGAAAATGATCGAAAAGAGTAGGCCCACCCTTTAATGAAAATTATGTGGAAGAAGATGAAAGAGATACGAACCCATTGATGGAAATCATTTAAACTTTATATGAGTTCGATAACGAGAGTACGGTTTACCTCACGAGCGGAAGGAAACGGGAGTTATTCTCTCTCCGAATCAAGATGAAACCAACTATGAAGATCCAGAAGATATGGTTATAGATTTTAAGAATACCATAATAGAATCTCACGAGCGGTATGACCTTAGAAGCGAGAAAAAAACAAGACAACTCGAAGAAAGGTAGCTCGGTTTCTTGCTAAAACCCACGATGCCATCCTTAAAAAAGCGATGGATAGCAACAAAATCATGGTCAAGCAAGGCGGCCAAAACAAAGATAAAGCTATTCAAATAGGTCTTGACTCGGATGCTCTAGTACCTCCTAGATTCACGAGATGGTTGTGTCAAACAAAATCTGAAACAAAGCCAACAAACTCATAACATAGAGAAAGTCATGGTAGAAAAAAGTGAAGAAAACCTATCTAAACTACGGGCACCCTTCGGTTTTGAGGGTGAAATCGCCAAAATAAAGATCAACATGCCTCTCCTGATGAGCTTATAGCCAAAAATATTTAAATCCCAAGTTCTAAAATTCGTGAATATAGTAAATGATGCAAACACCCTAAATCCTGGCGATGACACTCCTAAAATGTTGTTTGGTCCAAAAATAGAAAGAAATTCCAAGAAGGAACCCTCTTCCCTTTTACATCGGTCTGAATATCCATGACCAAATCTTACACAATGCACGCTATATTCTGACTATATTATGCCAAAGGTGGTGATGGAAAGACTAGGCCTAGAAATAACAAGACCTATAAAGACTTATATTCCTTTGATTCAAGTAGAGTCAAATGTCTAGGTTTAATCAAATATCTTTGTTTCGGTTGACGGAAATGCACACTGCAAAACACTGATCATGGACATAGTGGTAGCAGACATCCCTCCCAAGTATGGAATGCTTTTATCCAAATCTTGGGGAGCAAAGCTTCAAGGAAATATTCAACTTGATATGTCCTACGCCACTATTCACATGTTGACCAAACTAGAATACTCTATCGGGAGTCACACATAAAACCTATGATCGGCGGCTAGGAAAAGCCGGATAACATCGATGTACTCCTTACATTCTGATATGAACTCTTTCATTTTACACAACGATGAGGAAATTTAAGAACAATCGGAAAGGATTTAAAACAAACTTAGACCCACCACATCGTTGCCCCAAGTTCTCTATGATGAAATAGACACTTAAAAATTATCATAATCATGGCTTGACTATGTCTTGAGGAAAAGAGAGCTTGTTCCTTTTGAAATAGGGATACTGTAACTATCAATCAAATTGCTCAAACCTTAGGCAAACATCGGCGATAACATCGGGGAAACTTTTTAGAAGCAGAGGCATTAGAAGACTTGCATATCAAAAACCTCACAGGAACTTAAAGGCAGAGGAAGTTTAATTTTCTTAAAATACCTTAAGGATTTTCCATCTTAACTCTACCCTTTAAAATGAAGCTTTGGGCTTTGTATACATAAGCGATTTCAAAAATCCGGAAAAAATGCACGATATGTTGAATTATTAGTTAAGGCGAGAGGGCGTGAATCGATTTTTAACACATACATGAGCTTTACAAATTTTTGTACGGCTATTTACAACTTACTTTTATAGTCAACCTTATTATATGAAAAAATCTTAATATGTTGTGAAAGTATTAAATTAATGTGCTTATCAAACTTATTATGAGAGTAGCAAACATTAAGCGAGATTTGGTAAATCATCTCGGTACACGAGCAACACGGATAGAGACGGCGGATAAGTGGAAACCCATAAAAGGAAAGCATCTTATTATTGTTGTGATGCGAAGCCAGCTCAACTCCCTCTCACCTTTGTTTTTCTGTAGGCACCAACCTACGGGAGGCTTCAACCTCAATTACGCAAGATAAAACTTGCAAAGGAAGCTCCAACTCCCCATCAATTTTACACGGGCACCAACCTACAAGAGGCTCCAACCTCATTCAACTACAACGACGACTATCAAGCTTCAACCTGATAGGAAGCTCCAGCTTCCTCAATTTCTCAAAATAAATATTTGCTAATTTGCACCAAATATCGGCACTATTCGCCAGCGTCTATTTCTACTCCTCTCTTATTTATCTTCTCTGCCTCAATCTTCTATGCTTTTCATTCTCTATCCCTACTCTCTCTCTCTCTCTCTCTCTTTTTCATGCATATCAAGTTGATATTATATTTATCGTTCCTGCTTGGTAGTTTGTATTTCACGAAATTTGGAGTGATCGTACAGCTCTTTGGCTTAAATAACCTCATTCCTTTATCCAACTCATTTTAAAATTATAACAATATGTACAAATTTCCATCTTCTTGATGGGATTTTTATTTTTCCTTAGGATACTTGCCTTTGCATCACAATCAATATAAAACAAAATATTTACATTTTTTAGTTGCACATTTCAAATCATCCTTTTTTCTGTACCATTTTTTTACTCCTCTTGTATCTCTCTCTTTCGTTCTTATGAGCTCTTGTAATGAATTTAATCTGTGAACTTTACAAAACCCACTATATTAAAAATATAACGTAGTATATATATCATCATATATATATATATATATATATATATATATATATATATATATATATGTTCCCCACTAATTTTGAGGCCATGTATTCACTTTAACGTATGTCTAGCACATATCATTTCATATAGGTTTCGACTTTAGGACAATATATAAATATATCACAGCATGCATATTACGGAGTCAAGCATTAAAAACTATTGTGTCTGTGGCTTTTGTTTAGCACCCAACATAGTGGTCACGGTTTTATATACCCACATAACATCAAACTATATTACATTCCCACTTAATTATATAATGCTTACTCGAATGTTTGGACCTTGGAAATCTTAAATATATATATATATCAGAGCTTTGATTCAACTAACCACTTATAACGAACCTCTGGCTCCCGGCCCACATATATTCCAATTATTTAATAAACAACAATCAAATACGCCCATACCTTGTTTGTCACCTTGAAACTTCATTCCTGCTGATCAACGGTGGATAATTCATCACTTATTCAACCTACGATCAACGATCGCATAGTTAACACGAAAAGTTAATATTCAATGGTTGCATGATGGGTAGCCCCCAATGCTTAAATGGTCCTTCTCATCTAACGAAATTTTGAGAGCACATCGCCTTGCCTTATGTGATCCAATGGATATTGCTTGGCTTAGATGCATGATCTATAATGCACGATGATAGTGGTTTTCAAAAATCGCTTGAGGCCACGTGTCGGACGATCAATGGAATCGCTCCCAATTCGAAATACCGCTTGCTTGACGAAGGCGGTGTGATCAAAAATGGAAACCCTCCTTTACGTTTACTCCGCTCGTGGTTCCTCTCCTTCGCTTAACATTCCACTTCCCCTGCTCGATCACGCAAATACGACTTCTTTGTATCATAATTCTTCATGACGACTTCCATAATTTAGTGTGGCGGACCAATCTCTTGGGATTGATTCAACACTACGGGGACTTCATTCGGACGATATATATCCGATGTATAATTAAATATTCCTAATCCCTCATATCTTGTGACATTGCTTGCACTCTTCATCAACAAATTAACCCAACATTTTATTTATTGAGGCTTGACATCAGTTCGATGTGATTCAGCGGAGTAGATGCTTCTACTTTTCATGTACGATCTTCGTAATAGGGATCACATACTAAATCAGCTTCATCATTTGGAGCATTAGAAATAATTAATCTAATACCTCCATAATATATAACACAAGGAATTCACACCGGATTCCCTTTGTGCCCTTAAGTTTTTCTTCCTTAGAACCTTCGGACTCTTGAAACCCTTATTCAATTTTGCCATAACAACGAAACCCCACGGGTCTTGAGTCCCAGAACTTACACATCATAATAAATATGATTATAAGTTCGTTCAAAGTGCCTTATTCAATACCCAATTCGAAACAAGATCAGTCAATCTCATATATTCATCAACGCTCGGGAATTCTAGTTTGGATGCTATTGAACTCCTTACAAATTACAAATCATTTGACATAACTCCTTTAATGACCTCTCTTGGTATGGTGCATTGCATAAGAGGTAAATTTTTGACACTCTTTTCATGCTTTCATGGACAATTCTAGCTATCAATACATGTTTCCTTTTTGCCACGAGAACCTCGAATGTTCCTTCTATAATATGTTCCCATACTCCACGATCTTGCTCCTTGCTCTGACTCCTCTCATGCCTCTCAGGATCTCCAATCAGCGTATGCAAAAGCTGCCTCTACTTCATGTCACATGCTCTCTTTTCCTTGTTTCTATTTCAGTGCTCCTCATTTTCCATCTCCTTTGCCATCAATGAAAACATTTCCAACGGTCTCCCCCTTTGGCATTGATGGCAACCCATCCATAAATAATCCAATACTTCCTATATATTCATGGGATAACCGCCATTTGATAGCTCTTCCTCCCCTTTGACATCAATGACAAGGAGTTTCACATTTCTTAGTGTAGATTCTATCCTTTGATCTTTTGTTTTTATCCTTTTTTCAACATTTCTTGCATTTCCTCTCTGAGATCTTACCGAATTTGTACCTGTTGCTTCAAACTTTGGATTAAATCTAAAATGTTTGAACCTTTATACTTTTCATTGACTCTTTTATGTTGGATGTATTCTTTCCATAATCCTTTGATCTGAGGACTGTTTCATGCTTTCTTTGGTGTCCCGTGTTTTGATAGTTTAGCAAATCAAAAGACAAGGCAACATCGAACCAATCTTTGATTCTGAGGATCTAGTCCTCCTTGTTCTCGGAGAGGATCTCTCCAAATGTTTGTTTTGCATAATTTTTATCTTGTGTGCTTATAATATTGATTTTAGACTAGTTATTAAGTGGAAGGTGTTTGTTTGGTTGGATTGAATTGATACGACGGAGAACATGAAAGGTCTAGGAAGATACATAGAATGGAGAAACATGCAGTTCCATTGGGCAATGGATTCAAAGAGAAAGGTCACGAAAAAATCATCGAAGGATATGGGATATCGGAGGGAAAATCTAGCAGCCCACGAGGATCCTTTTGTTTTTGGAATGGGATGAACATTGCGATTTGGAAAGAAGCTGAATTCTCAACAAAGGGAACACAGAAAACATAATTTAAACAATAAAGAGATAGTTGATAGATAGGTCTAACAATAATTACAAACATTCTTTGGAGAAATAATGATTTCAAGACAAATTTCGAGTGAAATATAAGATTCGGGAACACCCTATTTCCTCAAATATTTTATTCTAAAGGACTTTAGAAAGCATAAAAGATTTACTAATAATTACGAGTCATGAAGAAGGGAACACCTAAAAACATCTATGATCATAATTATAGTGACCTTTAAACCAATTTGTTTAAGTGAGGACAAAGGCAAGATCAAAAACGGAGACCTCTCGGCTCAACGTAAAGAAAGAACTTCAAAGAGGAGACTTCGATACTTCGGTTTTTAAGTGGCGACGGAGACAAGCGAGGAGAACCATAAATCATGCAAAAATATTGTTCAAACTATTAAGGAAATAAACAAACATGACGACTAGAGAAAAGATTAAATCCTCTAAAATACTTCGACGAGAAGAAAACACCAGAAACGATGAGATGAGCAATTAAAGAGTGCTTCAAGAGTCATTTCTTAGCCTAAAACTTTCTATCCTATTGCGATGAGAAATGGTGGAACACAAATGAAAACGAGGGGAAAACATAAAAATAGTTCGAATACTTCACCAACGACGAGCTCATGGATCAATGATGAGCCTTCTCGGGAACAAGCATGCAACAACATCCTTAAGATCTCAGACTTCAATTTGTTCTGCAACTTCAACAAACTATGTATTTACTTCAAAGAGTTTCGGTATTATAACTTGTGATCAAACAATAACGAACAACTACTCATCTTCTACTAAAGAATTTATAGAAGGATGAGGAGGTGGACGATAAAATATCTCTTAAGGAAATTAATACGATTCTTGTCTCTCGGCCTTTGAGGGGCTCGATGGATAACATTCTAATATTTCTCCTCTATTAATTGGTTACATTAACTTTTAGGCACAAATTTGAAATAAAATGTTGACTTTTAAGGTTATGTGCTACTGTCACGGGAGTAACTGCGGCAGATATTTTCTATAAAAATCCTTAAACAAAATTAACTTCTTTACGTATTTGGAGAGCGGAGATATTTGTTTAATCGATAACTCGGCCTCGTGTTTGAAGTTTGAGGCAACGAATTGGCTCTTGTAGTAGGTGAGAATCAATTCGCCTCAAATGTGGCGGTGGAGGTCCTTTCTTCATTTAAAACACTTATAATTTCTCTATTTGTGTTTAATTCAAGAAATTAAGCTTTTGATAATTATTTTTAAGCGTAATTCCCTAAATCTCATCTTCAATCTTCATCTTTCTTGCGTTGTTCTTCCTTAGCATTCTCTTTTTAAATGTGATTTTGAACCACGAGTGTCTTATCAATGTGTAGAGATGTGTTGGGCCTTTAAAGGTATCAATGCTCATAGAGCATCGACAAATGATGAATAGAGCACGGCGAGACGGTCCTTTTTAGTAGCTCAAGCGCGGGAAATGTCTTTCCCGGTAACGGCTTTCCTTCATTATTTCAATGGAACACCTGCAAAACACAAAGACAAATTAAGAAATCTGCATTTTTTGGTTTAAACTACTTCATAAGGTGGGAGAGGAGCGTGGCCGTTGGATGAAAGCATCAACGATGGAGATTTGGAATAGGAAAAAGAAGGCGGGAGAAGAATAAAGTGAAGAGATTGTGGACCGTCAGATGCGGGGACACGTGGGTGATCGGGTGAATCGGAAGGCCGCAATCGAGAGTTCGAAATCGGGGGTAAAAAACAGATGGCCGATCAAAACATGTGATGCGATAGAAGTGGAGGTCGTCGATCTCGGGTCGTCCGACGGTGGAGGACAAATCGGGGGAGAGGCCAATGGCGAAACAAAAAAGAAGTGGATGCGATGGAAAGACAATGCGATTGCACGATCGGGCGAAGGGCGGAGCGATTAGGCGATGGCCATTTGATCTGAGGATCAGATCAATGGTGAGGAAGTGAATTGGAGGGAAGTCGTAATCGGAGGTCGGGAATAAGGTGATGCGATTTCGCAATCGGAGGAAGGGCGAGCACGATTGCGCGATACGTTCGGTGTAATCGGCGGTATCGAATATCGAACCCACCAAAGAAAAACTCCAATGCGATAAAATACGTAGCCTACGTGCTTGGTCCTATAATGAAGAAGCAAAGACCGGGGGCTATGGATATAAGACCTAATCGCATCGGAACTTTGATGCGGGTCTTTTTATCAACCCATTTGTGTTTTCTCCGATTGCGATTACGCGATCGGCCTTTCAATCAACCCATTAGAATTATTAAAACACGTGCTTGGTTTTAACTTAAAACTGCGGAAAAGTGGATTTCAGACATTCCTAAAGGAAAAAGGGTGATCGGGAAGAAAATTCATAAGGTTTTTAAGTGCCAAGGCGGGCCCACGGATACGTATATAAAAATGATGCGATCGAGGAGGTTTTTATAACACAAAGTTAATCGCATCGAGGTTTTAATACAAACGATTGTAATCGGAGTTTGAATAGAGCAAAAATATTTGCGCATTTGGATATTTCCCATGCGATAAGCGCCGAGAGGTTAACGCTTGGTTTTTTATGACAAGGGCACGTGTGGAAGTGGTTTAGGGGCTTAAGTTTATAGCAAAGACTTTGCATTTTTGCTAATTTTTGAGGTTTCTAATGAATTTGATGGTTTCGAAAAAGCTAAAGAATGAGTCTTTAACCTTTATAAAAGTGTATTTCATGAGGGAAAAAGAAGAATCATGAAAACAAAGGAGGTTTTATGGAAAAAGGGAAACAAATGAAGTTAAGTTTGGAAGATGGGGAGGGAACAAATGATGGTTTTACAGGTTATTCTCATGATTTCAACAGAATTTCTAAGTATAAAATGGGAACAACAATGAGTTTTGGACAGTGTGAGGCCTTCTAGAATTCTTCAAGAGCCAACAATTTTTTAGCAATGAAATTTGTTCCTTGAGAGCTCAAAAAAAGTTTTAGCCACCATTTGGTATGAAAAAATTTATAGGTGGCTAGCAATTGGCTCCACTTGGGGATGGTGTCTTCTTGAAGGCATCAAGAACCAAACTTGCATTTTGCGGGAGGATGATTAGTTGCCTCATCCATTGGGCTGCCTTTATTTGATTGAATGATCTTCCTTTGTTCTGAAATGCTCAACAACCATGGGAAAACAATGGATCTTTTATCAACAAGCTTTCTACCTACCCAATCCTATAGGTCTAACATTTTTCTTCATTAGAGTGCACTTGAATTTGGTAAACTCTCTTACAATATTTTATTCTTTTTGAAAGAAAAAAAAAAATCTAATCTATTTCTACTCCTTTTTTCTCCATGGATTGATTAAGCAGTTGAATCCATATAATTCTCTACCTAATCTACTATACATTCGGATTAAGCGTAACGGACTTTTATTCTCTATTTTTTCTAAAAAAGAAATTTAAAAACACTCAAGTTAGGATTGATCGGTCTTACTTGATGTTTGGTCTATGGCATAAAACAAGCTACACATAGATTATTTATTTGCGGAAAATTAAATCAAAATTGGAAGGCTTAAGATATGAAAATTCAAGCACTTCCTTCACTCTTTTTATAGCTACGTTTTGACTCTTATGTGAGTTGTTTCTTCCTTGCTCTGCGGTTCGATTTTGAGCTAATTAGAACCGAGATTTTCTTCTTTTTGACTCGGAAAATAAAACGATTTGAGTCATCTCTCTGTGGAAACTTGGGTTTAGATTTTGAACATGTTTGAACCTTTCATTTCTATCCTAATCTATCTCTTGATAAGCCAAGATTAAACAATTTGGCCAATCGAATTCACTATCCTATCGGCAAAAAATTTAAAGGCTAATTAGTCAAGATTAGGCGGTTGGTGACTAGAAGTGTGTTTTCGGTAGTGGCATTTAAGCTTGCACACTGATTTGTTTCTCTTTTTTGGTATAGGGCTTATACCTTTCTTGTTTGACAATCTTCCCTCTTTTCTTTTTCTTTCTTTGTTTTTTGTATTTTTTTGATTTTTCTAACTTTGAATGCAACGGTTTAGGCGCGATATCTACAATGAAAAAATAAAATTCTTTAAAACTTAAGATTCTTGGCGGAAGTAATGCTTGAGCATCCTGTCATTGACGGGACCTCCTCTGAGAGATCTTCTCCATTCAATTCTTTCAAGAAAAATGCATTGTGACCCCTCTCATCATGGATAATCTCTGGTCCTTTCCACCGGTTATTGTCAAAATTGCCATGTTTTCCTTTCTCTTCTCTTCTTGAATCCCATTTAAGAACAACATTTCCAATTTGCAAATTGTTTATAGTCCTCTTATCAAATAGTTTCTTCATTTTTTTCTTGGACTAAGCATGTTCCTCTCATAAAATTCTTCTTTGGTCCTCTTGTAAATGGATTGTTTGGTTAATCCTTCTCTGCATATCATTCTTCATCTGCTTCTTGGAAGGAGTTTCATATTTTGGAACTCCTAATGAGGTGGGAAAAACCGCATCCATGCCATAAACTAGCGATAAGGAGACATATTTATTGACTTCTTTGTAGTTAATCTGCTCCCATTATAAAGCATGAACTTGACTTACGTACCCATGGTGTGATTTTGCACCAGAGTTTTTGATTATATTGAGGAGACTCTTGTTGGAGGATTCAACTAATCCATTTCCTTGGGGATAGTAAACGGTGGAGTGGCCCAAGGTTATGTGGTATTTGTAACGAGAAATCAACCATTTTCTTTGATTTAAAAGCAAAAACATTGTTTGTTATGATTTTTGGGACAACCAAATGCGGGTAGGATATTTTTTTCAAGGAACTTGATAATGTGAGTCATTAGAATTTCTAGAGGGTATAGCTTCTATCCACTTGGTAAAAGTTGGTGGGCTGTGAGGATCCACTTATCTTGGTGAGGAGGATGGGTGAATTTCCCCAATGAAGCCTGGCCCCCATTGTTGAAAAGGTGCCTCAACTCGATGGGATGTAAGGGTAAGGGAAGAAGTTTTTATTTTTCCATCAAAAATTTGACACTTATGGCAAGACACGACCAACTTTTGAGTGTCTGGGGAGAAAAGGAGTAGGCCAATAGTAACGAGATCTAAGAATTTTGTTGGTTGTGGCCTTCCCGGTAGAGGTGACCCCCACATTCTCCGTCATGCAATTCATGCATGATCTTTCTACATCATTTTCAAGTAAACATTTAAGAAAAATTCCAACAGCATTTTTCCAATATAATACTCCATCGAATACAAAACTCAAAGCCTTTTGTCCCAACACATCTACCATATTCATGTCTAGTGCTTGGAAGTTAGATTCAACCATAAGTTTCATAATCATTGCCCTTTAACTAGTTTGGTGGGCACGATTTCTAAGTCATATTCAAGAATAGTTGCAATCCATTTTCCCCTTTTACCATCGAGTCGACCAGAATGTCCTTGACAACGGTATGTGGAACAAAAGCAACAATTATGTGATAGTGTAAAATATAGACCCTAAAGTCTTTTAATGCTTTCAAAAATGCTAAGACTTGCTTCTCCATGATGTTATATTTGAGAGGAGAATCTCTTAAGGCCCTAATAAAGAAATATATTGGTTTTTATTGCCCAAATCATTCTTTTGAAGCAAAAACTACAGCTATTGTATGCTCGAGATGCAAAAAGAAAAAAATGTAAATTTTTTTGGTAAAAATACGGACTAATCGGGCGGTGTTTGGGTAAGAGCTTGTTTGACCGAGTTCGAATGATTGTTTAGCTGGTAAAGTCCATTTTACACCCACATCTTTCTTAAGCATGTTTGTAATGTTTTTTAATAGCTCGGCAAGGTTGGGGATAAACCTTCTCCAAAAAATTAATCTTTCCAATGAAGCGATTGTAATTATTTGACGCTTCTTGGATGGCTAATTTTCAATATGCCGTCTATCCTTGTAGGGTATATTTTGATTCCTTCTTCCGGAATTATATGTCCAAGAAGTTTGCCTTCTTGGAGACCAAGAAGTGTCTTCTTGGGATTCAATGACAAACTGAAATTTCCTACATTTTCTCAAAAAAAATTTCGTAAGTGAGTCAAATGTTCTTCATCGAGGTTTTGAGAGAAGGCAGTTATGTCATCAAGGTAAATAATTATGAAATAGCCAATATATTCGAGCTATGTCCATGGCCCTTTCGAAGGTATTTTGCATTCATTAACTCGAAAGAATTTTGACATACATAAAGGTGCCCCAAGGTGTGTTAAAAGCAATTTTGATTTGATCACTTGGGGTACTAACACACAGTTGTAACAGAGAACCCATCTAAAAGTGATATCATTTTTTACCCAACTACCCTGCGAAGTATGTAGTCCATCTTGGGCAATGGGTAGTTGTCTTTTAGGAATGCTTTCTGTTTAAGTTTTTGAAGTACGATACAAAGTCTAATCTCTCTATCTTTTCCCTGAAAACTAAGTTGATACCCATTACGAAAATCTAACGAGGCACCATAATGCTGACATCATGCATTTTTCAATTTCGGCTCAACTAAAGGCAATAAAAGTTGGTTTATTCTCCCTTGATTTTTTGTTTGAAGGGCTTTTTGATTTTTCCTTCAAAGGGGAATCTTGTCTTTGAATGATGCGTTGGTATCGTAAGACTTCGGATACATGTATGCAGGCGAAAACATCTTTAAAATCTTTAAACGGAATCAATGTATCGATATTTTATGTGAGTTGGAAAGAGTGTCGGATAATTTAATCATCTTGGAGTTGCATTAGGGAGCCTATGTTGTGTTCTTCCACATTTTGTTTCTACGAGGCTCCATTTTGGTTCTTTGGCTACATCATTAAAATAGAGAAAGGTGTTCCAAAGGTGAGAGACCTCTTGGAATTGAACTATTCTTACATTCTAAAAATTCCAGGTCTCTTTGGTCCACGTTGTCGGTGACTGTATTTGGCAAATATGATGCGAGTGTTGTCCTTGGTAACCCATTTGATAGAGTGTTGTCCTTGAATGGCAACCCACTTGATGAAGATGATAGCAACCTACTTGATGAATTTTTCCTTGATGGAAATCTACTTGATGAGTTGCCTATGATAAGCAACATATGTGTCAAAGATAAGAATGATGTATCTACGGATCAATTCGAGATGTAATGAGAGAAAAATTCCGGTAAGTACTAGAAAAATGATAAATATAATATGTCACAATGTATACGCTACTTTTTTGAAGGAAGCATATACATACAATGTATACGCTACTTGTGTGAAGGGGAACCCGCGTATACATTCGGGGTTAGCATATACGCGGTTTATGAGGCAAAGTTGCGTATACACATGGAAGCTAACGCTCCAAGTCGCGTATGCCCTTTTGCGCTCTAAAATTATGATACCGGGGCATTACCATGGTATTGGCCCATTGTATTGGCGTTGGATTATCTAATTGATCCCAAGATCAGAATACCATCGGGGAGGTTGAGTGGTTTTGACTCATGGTATTGAAAAGGCTAATCTATATAAAGAGAAGAAGATCATTGTGCAAAGTGTGCATGAGTAAGGGTTGTGAATGAATAAAATCTCTCTAAGGAATATACGCATGGATGAACTACGTTCTTGATTGATAGATGCAGATCTATGATGCACACATGAAGCAAATGATGAAGAGGGAACTCTAGATCGAAATGTATGTATTTTCTAGATCTAATTATGGATTGTTTTAGATACGAGATGAGGCGAAATACTCTACGAAGTAGGGGATGAAATCTGAGTTTTATCGATCTAAAGAGCTACACGGTCCGAAAAGTTACGGATGTATACGCGGGTTCACTTCGGCAAAAGCGCGTGTATACGCAGTGCACTTAAGAAAAAAGTATGGGCGGGGAAAGGATTTTTGAAGAATGCAACGCGTATTACGCGGGTTGGTCTATATGAAAGCACGTACATACGCGAGGTTCGGTGAAGTAAACACGTATGGAATCTGGAGTTGCGAAGTATGTGATATGAAATATCGATCTTTCTGTTGTTTTCTTGCTATGTCGATGATGTATTCATACGGAAATGGGACATTTGAATGATGAATATGCTGCGGTATATTGGTGAAGATCAAGTTGTTGGTTGATTGGTTGATGATTCAATGAATGAATTGATGGGGTTATAAGTTGATTCGATGAATGTTGAGCTTAAATGTGTGGAGTGGGTCCGGTGTGAAGTGTTAAACGTGGTCCATGGTGGTGCTAAGGGTTGTAGCCTTCGGTCGGGGGGTTGTAGCTCCCTTCGAGGTGGTGGTAAACAAGAACGGGGGTCGTAGCTCCCTTCCGGGTGGTGGTAAATGAGAGCGAGGGGGTGTGGCTCCCTTCCGGGAGAGGCATTTGGTAAACGGAAGCGAGGGGGTTGTTGCTACCTTCCCGGAGAGGCTGGTAAACGAGAGAAGGTTGTAGCCTTCTACGAATTGGAGTGCTTGCATCTTGAAAATTGTGTAGTCTGCACCGGTACATGGTTGTAAGATGTTTTCTCTATAATAAAATATTGGTGGAGACAACGGCAGTTTGTGGTTTTCTCCAGAGCTTGGGTTTCCACCCTCGTCACGGTGTTCATGTGTGTTGCTTATGTGTGATGGTTTATTACATTTATTACTACTCATGCTTACTATTTATTGAACATCTAAGGAATGAATGATGGAATGATATAAGTGAAGAATTATACGCATAATAAGATTCTTGGACATACGCATGTTTTATTAAGTATATCCGCGTGTATACGCGAGTTGGATACATGAAAGTCGCGTATGTGTTTTCAAGTAAGAAAAAGTAAAGTCTTGGTATGCCCTAAATGCTGATTCCCCCCCCTCTCGGTATTTTTCCCAACAATTGGTATCGAGCGGGGGTCCTTGCGGAAACGATCGCTTGAAGGAGATGCGTCGCAATGGAGAGTCATGAAGGAGTAATGTCTATAAAGCCACCTCTATTCAATGGAAGAAATCGATATTACCGGAAGGTACGAACAAAAGCATATTTGCGAAGTCTTGGTGCGAAGTTTGGGTAATCGTGGAAGAAGGTTATCGGTATTTTGCAAGTATTCCCTGCGATGCGACGAGAGAAGGGAAGAAATATGAAATCAATGCCAAAGCAGTCAATGTCTTATTAGGAAGCATGTCTGAAACAGAATTTTCTAAAGTGATGCAGCTAAATTCAGCAAAAGAAATATGGGACAAAATCATTCTGAGCTATGAAGAAGATACAAAGGTAAAAAGTGCAAAGCTCCAAACCCTTAGAATTGAATATGAAAATTTGAAGATGCATAGTAATGAGAGTATTGCCAGTTTCTTTTTATGTCTAGATGATATTGTAAATCGTATGAGAAGTTTGGGTGAAACTATAACTGATACTACTCTGGTTGAAAAAGTCTTAAGATCTTTGACTTCAAAATTTGAGTCAAAAGTAGCAGCTATTGAAGAAAGGCAAGATCTGCAAACCCTTACTATTGTTCAATTGAATGGTATCCTAACTGCTTATGAAATGAGACAAGGAGGTCCCTCTCAAATTAAAGTAGCTTCTTTTAAGGCATGTGCAAAAAGAAAAGACAAGGAAGATGTCAAGGAAGCAGATTATATATCAGAAGAAGAAGAAGCAAATTTTGTGAGAAAACTCCAACTAGGAACTGGAAGATTCAAAGGTAAGCTTCCCTTAAAATGTTTTGATTGTGGAAGAGTTGGTCACTAAGCTGCTAAATGTCCTTATAGAGAAAAACATGGTAAAGGGATACAATTTGAAAAGAGAAAGAGTTATTATGCAAATGAAGATGATGATGAAGTGTCCAGTGAAGATGAAGAAGATTATGACCAAGTTCTACAAGTACTCATGGCAAAGAAGCAAAAGAAGAAGGTTACTCAAGGAAAGGAGATACCTCAGAAATCTTGTATAGCAGAAATTGAAGAAGATGAAACAGGTATTGATCACTGTTCTTGTATTTTACTCTCTTGTGCATGCAAAGGTAACGATAGTGAAAGTAACAGTATGGATCTAGAAGAAGCCGTCAAGATTAAAGTTGAAGATCAGAAAAAATCATTTAAGGAGAGTGAATCTATAGACAAGTATAAAAGGTTTCATGCTTATGCATCCAATCGAATGAAAAGACTAGAAGCAGAAATCAACGATCTAAATGCAGATCTCGAAATATCAAAAAGGAAGAATGAAGGTCTTGAAGCTGGAATCATCTCTCTACAAGCAGATCTTGAAGCATCAAGTAAGAAGAATGAGGAACCTCTACAATCATTTGAAAAGGAAGGTCTTGAAGCAGAAATCATCTCCCTCAAAGAAGATCTGGATAAATCAAATAAGAAGAATGTAGGACTTGAAGCAGAAAACATCTCTCTGAAAGCAGATCTCGAAGCATCGAATAAGAAGAATGAATAATTCTTACAAACTTTTGCAGAACAAGAAAATGGGTTGAAAGAAGAAATTCTAAATCTGAATAATCAAGTAGAAGATGGAAGAAGGAAAGAAGAAAGAATGAAGAATCAATGCCAAGCCTTGGAGGTGGAGGTAAACATTCTCAAAGGTAAATTAGAAGAAAAGGTTAAACTTTTGAGGTTTCAAGATAGCACTAATATTTTGGACAATATTTTGAGTAATCAAAGGTCTCCTGCTATCAAACTTGGCCTTGGTTTTCATGAAACTGTTAAAGGAGAATCTATTTCACAAGGAAGTGCTGAAGATTCAAAGGATATCAATGCAAAACCTGAAGAGTTGAAAGTAGCAAAGGGTCAACTGACAATCATGAACTCTCAAAAGAAACCATTCCCTCCTAACTTTAGAAGCATCAATAATGTTGAATGCTTTAATTGTCATAATTATGGGCATGTTGCAGCAAATTGCAGGAGCATATTGTTTCAATCACAAACAAGCAGATTCTACACAGATAGGTACTCTGGTTTCTTCAAGGGATATTGTTTTTCATGCAACAAGTATGGTCATAAAGCAGCTGATTGTAATACAAGGAAGAATAGAAAAACACATTATGTTTCTTATGCTTATTTCTCTGGTCACTTGAGATGTTATGCTTGTAACAAGTATGGACATGTGGAAAAAGAATGCAGGATGAACAGATATGAGAAATTAGATAACTTCCAGCCCACAATAAGAAGTTTCAAGCAAAGCTGGAAAAAGAAGGAGAACCGGTCAGAAACGTAGGGTATACTGACCCTACTGCAGTCATCCGCTTCTGAAGCTTATTTCTCATAATGACTACATGAATGATGTGAGATACATTCTGGTGATTAGTAATGTATCATCACAGGGGGAGCAATGTATGATGATTCCCATGGTTGTTTTGGTGATTCTGGTTATATATATTTCTAACAGTGCATCTGATGTGAAGAAGACAGGTACAGGAGGCATAAGTTCAGGGGAAGATGAAGAAATGTGAAAATTTCTATGCTTCACTTTCAATACGCGGGTTCTATGAACAAAATTCATGTATACACGCGAGTTCCAGCAGACATAGTTGCGTATTCATTTATGACAAGAAAATTTGTATGACAGCTGAAGATCAGGAGTAAAGGTTCAGGGGGAGCATCAGTCTGACTATTAATGATTGTATTTTTGGCACTATATCAGTTTATTTCTCAGTTCTAAATGATGATGACATGTTACATGGTTTCTTGTGATTATGGATGAACCATATTTGCTTTTCTGATGAAGAGTATTCTTTGCTTTCACACATGGATGAGATGGAAGTCTTGTGATTCAGAGATAAGGGTAAATCATGCAGAATTTGTTGTTGGTTGAAGACGTCTTTAATTCCTTACACATGCTACATGATGATCATAATAAATCTTGAATATCTTGGTGATATTAGATCACATGGATGGTTTCTTGACATGTATTGTCTACTATAGAAGTTGTTCTGGTATGATAATTCCTCTTGGGAAGAATATGTTGATGCTGCAAATATTCTGAAGACTTGGTTACCAATATACTTATGCTACATTCATTAGATGACACTTGAAGACATTACTACATTGTCCTATCTATCTTCTCTCAGATATTCCAGGGAAGCATTCAATTATCTCAGAAAGAAGCTGAAAAACTGTCTCTGCCTCACAGAGGATCAGATCTGGTTAAAGTGCAGAAGATGGATTTGGATACGCGGATTTCCTGAAACACAGTCGCGTATATACGCGAGTTCATACACAGAAAACCGCGTATGGTTGGTTGCTGAAAATTTTTCTGGGTCAGCATTTCTTCAGCACAAGCTATGGTGTTGTTTGGTATCTCTGATGCTTTTTGGAGTCTCTGGTGGTATTTCGGCTATTTTTCTCTGATTTTGGGTGAAGATGCCTTGATGATTTGCTATTGAAAGTGTTCAGAATGCACAAGCAAAGGGGGAGCTTTGGTCACATGGAAAGGATGCATTGGATGCACATATTTAGGGGGAGCATTAGATTTGATGAATATAATGCATTGTTGGCATTATGATGATTTTGATATATGATCTCTCTTGAGGTCTTTTTGGTATTGGTTATGAAAAGTCATATTTGTATTTTGATGAAAAGGTCATGTTGAGACCCATGATGTAAATTTGTAATATTCAGTCATGTAAGGACTTGTCAAAATTTTGTAAACCCACTTGCTTGGGTAGCTGAGTCAAATTTTTGTAAACCCACTTGGTTGGGTAGCTGAGTTGAAATGTGTAAACCCACTTGGTTGGGTACTTGAGTCTCATATGTAAATCCACTTGGTTGGATATTTGATGAAAGTATGAGTCTTTGGTGATAGGAAGTTCATAGAGTCATGTACTTCATTGAAAAATATGTTTGAAGATTCAGCATGAACTCAGGGGGAGCTTGGTCACTTCAGTATACATCAGATCTGCAGAACGCTTCCTTCTACATGAGGAGAAAAACTTTGTGTTGGTTTTGATCCGCCCTTTGCCCTTGATGTCAAAGGGGGAGAGTGACATGGTGTTTGAATAAAGGAAAATAATGGTGTCAAATAATGGGGAGAGTGACATGGTGTCATTGTATTCTTAATGTATCTATCTGTTGTAGTGATCAAACACCATCGTGGTTGCCATCAAGTCCAAAGGGGGAGATTGTTGGCAATATGATGCAGAGTGTTGTCCTTGATGGCAACCCATTTGATAGAGTGTTGTCCTTGAATGGAAACCCACTTGATGAAGATGATGGAATCCATTTAGATGAAGTTTTCCTTGATGGAAATCTACTCGATGAGTTGCCTATGATAAGCAACCTATGTGTCAAAGATGTAAGAATGATGTATCTACAGATCAGTTCAGATGTGACAGAGAAAAGAATTCCAGTAAGTACCAGAAAAATGATAAATATAATATGTCACAATGTATACGCTACTTTTGTGAAGGAAACCTGCGTATACATACAATTTATACGCTACTTTTGTGAAGGGAACCCGCGCATACATTCAGGGTTAGCATATACGCAGTTTTTATGAGGCGAAGTTGCGTATACACGCAGAAGAGAACGCTCCAAGTCGCGTATGCCCTTTTGCGCTCTAAAATTATGATACCAAGGGGCATTACCATGGTATTGGCCCATTGTATTGAGCGTTGGATTATCTAATTGATCCCGTCCAGGAATACCATCGGAGGTTGAGTGGTTTTGACTCATGGTATTGAAAAAGGCTAATCTATATAAAGAGAAGAAGATCATTGTGCAAAGTGTGCATGAGTAAGGGTCGTGAATGAATAAATATCTCTAAGGAATATCTGCATGGATGAACTCTGTTCTTGATTGATAGATTTGAATCTATGATGCACCTACGAAGAAAATGATGAAGAGGGAACTCTAGATCTGAAATGTATATGTATTTTCTAGATCTGATTATGGATTGTTTAGATCTAAGATGAGGTGAAATACTCTCTGAAGTAAGGGATGAAATCTGAGTTGTTTATCTGATCTAAAGAGCTGCACAATCTTGAAAAGTTACAGATGTATATGTAGGTTCACTTCAGCAAAAGCGCGTGTATACGCGGGTCTGCTTAAGAAAAAGCGCGTATGGGCAGAAAGGATTTTCTGAAGAATGCACTGAAGTATATGCGGGTTGGTCTATATGAAAGCGCGTACATACGCAGGTTCAGTGAAGTAAAAGCGCGTATGGAATCTAGGGTTTTACTGAAGTATGTGATATGAAATATCTGATCTGTTCTACTGTTTTACTGCTATCTGTCAATGATGTATTCATTCAAAAATGGGTTGTTTGAATGATGAATATGCTGCTGATTATGTTAATTGAAGATCAAGTTGTTGTTTGATTGGTTGATGATTCAATGAATGAATTGATGGGGTTATAAGTTTCAGTTTGATGAATGTTGAGCTTAAATGTGTGGAGTGGGTCTAGTGTGAAAATTGATGAAACATGGTCCATGGTGGTGCTGAGGGTTGTAGCCTTCAGTCAGGGGGTTGTAGCTCCCTTCCAGGTGAGGCCGGTAAATGAGAATAGGGGGTCGTAGCTCCCTTCAAGGTGAGGCTGGTGAACGAGAGCAGGGGGTCGTAGCTCCCTTCCAGGAGAGGCTGGTAAACGAGAGCAGGGGGTTGTTGCTCCCTTCCAGGAGAGGATGGTAAACAAGAGAAGGTTGTAGCCTTCTGCAGGTGGGTGCCTACGTGCTGGTATGATTCTGCGCCAGTACATGGTTGTAAGATGTTTTCTCTATAATAAAATATTGAAGGCTGAGACAACGGCAGCGGTGGTTTTCTCCCGACTTGGGTTTCCACCTAAAATCCTGGTGTTCATGTGTGTTGCTTATGTGTGATGGTTTATTCTGTTATTACTACTCATGCTTAGTGTTTATTGAACATCTAATGAATGAATGATGGAATGATATAAGTGACGAATTATCTGCATAATAATATTGTTGGACATACGCATGTTTTATTAAGTATATCCGCGTGTATACGCGAGTTGGATACATGAAAGTCGCGTATGTGTTTTCAAGTAAGAAAAATTAAAAAGTATTGAGTATGCCCTAAATACTGATTCACCCCCCCCTCTCAGTATTTTTCCCAACATCTGCTTCAAACGTATTCTCAAAATGACTTATATCAGCAGAGTGTGTTATTTCAGCTTCTGGGATTTCTTCAATATATGGGCAGTTTTGATTATGGCTCGATTCTGATGTAGGTATGGCGAAATCATTTTTTGACCTTAAGAAATCATCGATGTGTTGGTCAGAATCAAAAAATTTCCAGTGATATACGTTATCAGGAACTGCATGCATATGTTTTACCTTTACACTAAGCTGTTCGTTACCTTAGGTATTTGACAGTTATTGGCATTAAAAGCGAGTTCATTTGCCAAATGGTTAAACACTCTAGGAATGAAAACAAGTTCGTATTTTTTGAAGGTTTTTAATAAATCAAGAGCAGCATTCCAATATTCCCTAAGCCTCGGATTTCTGGCTGAGTATTCTCCTTTGATTTGTTTTATGATAAGATTAGAATCTCCTAAGATTGTTACCTTTTGGGCCTGTAATTGTTTGAGCAATTGTAAACCTAGGAGAAGTGTTTCGTACTCAGCAATATTGTTATTGCATGGGAAATCCAGTTTGTATGAGAAACTATGATTTGTATTCTGGATCCATATGCCTACACCCGCACTTGCTTTATTACAGGATCCATCAAATTTTATTGTCCAAATTACGTTTGATTCATTTTCGTTTTCTTGTTGTTGTTGATTGTCGATGTTTTGAAGTTGATTTGAGGGAAGATTCGATTTGTCTGGTGAATCGATGGGGTCTATGTTCTCTTTATCTTGTTGAGTAATTTCATCTTCGTTACACAAGATAAAGGAATCTAAACTTGATTGAGTAGAATATATTGGAGTGTTGTTTGGTTTGTCTATGTTGCTCACCATGTACTTCATGTGAGATTCCCTATATAGTCTTCTATTTTGGTTAAAAACAGGGATGGTGGCATAAGACATGTCCATTTGAAGGCTTCCCTGAAGTTTGGCTCCCCAAGATCTTGATAAGAGCATGCCATACTTAGGGGGAATGTCAGCTATAACTATATCCATAACTGGACTCTTAGCAGGGATCTGAGCTAAAGTAACACATAAATATTTGATTAAACCCAAACACTTTACTCTGCTTGAGTCAAAGGAATACAAGTCTTTGTATGGTTTAGTAATTTCTAAGCCTAAGCTTTCCATCACTACCTTGGGCATTAGATTGTGTGAAGCTCCTGAGTCTAACATAACATTGTGTAAAATCTTCCCATGTATGTTAAAGCTAACATAGAAGGGAGGGACAACCCCTTCTTGATATTTTCCTTCAACTTCTAGACCAAAAAACAACTCAGGTTTGTCATCTGTCAAGTTTAAAGTGTCTGTATCACTTCCTATGTTCAAAGCTTTCAAAACTTGGTTTTTTTACACCTCTTGGGTTACTAGTTCAGCTAGGGGATGGTAATTTTTATCTTGGCAATCTCTCCCTCAAGGATGAAGGGAATAATTGACTTGTTGATATTTACATCTGCTTTTTCGATTGAATTCTTTTCAGCAACTTTGATTTGCTGAACCTTATTTGGACTGGTAATTGGGACAGTTTTGTTAGGACCACTAGCTGAAGTGCTAGGGGTACTTTTTTCAACATTTGGCTGAATATTTTTGTCTTTGTTTAAGTCTGGTTTTTTTGCCAAAATGTTGGTTTTCTCCGCTGTATTTTTGGGCTGAGTTTCTGTGTTTTTCTTGACAGCGGTATTAGTGTTCTTGTCTTTAACGTTATTTGCATTCCCTTTGCTCCTAAGATCGTATTTTTTATGCACTTCCATAATTGAATTTTCAAAACCCAATCTATAGTCATCAGAGTTTTCATAGGTGTTTGTATTTTGGTCATCAAAGAAGAATTATTGTTCTTCCTCAGTGAGGAAAACATCATCTCCACTGTCTGATCCAATCAAGTTTACATGATTTTCTTCCATCCTTTCCAACTCCCTATCTTCCTCATATTGATCTACATAGTTTTGTTGGAAGGGAGGTCTAATCTGTTGTTCATTCTCGTTCTGTTTGTCTTGATTGTTTTCTCTTCTATAATTCTGATTTCTATTTCGAGGAGCAATTTGATTTTGATTTTCTTGTGATTTCTTAATTATGCTCATCTCTTTCATCATTTCTTCCAACATCATCTCCATTTTTGAGCTTGAAGTAGAAGGAGTGGAATCTTCTCTAAAAGACACTCTCTTCTCAGTTTTCATTCTTGATCTCTTCTCCATCAAGTTGACTTCCACAGAAAGGGCACCCTGTTGCATATCTTCCAGAGTTGCAAAATTTCTTTCTCTCAGCTGATAGGTCATGTCAGAGTCAAACCCTTCAGGAAATTTATTTAAAGCTGAGCCCTGTGGAGGTTTTAGTTATGGGGAAAGTGCATTATACACACTATTGAATCTGGCGCAGTAAGCCTACACAGTTTCCCCAGTGTTTCTATGGAGGTTCTTATAGTCAGAAAGGACTTGGAGAGGGTTTTTCTTTACTTCCCATTTGTTTAGGAATGTTTGATGGAACCCTTGGAGATCATTAATACTATGGGGGGCTAAACCTTTAAACCATTTTCTCACTTATCCCCCTAAGCTCTGAGAAAATAACCTAAGCTTGACAGAATCATCATCAATTTCATTTTTTTCAAAGTAGTCATTCATCTTATCCACATGTTGTGATGTAGTTGTAGCATTGCTAGCATCATACAATGGAATTTTGGACTGATAGTCTTGTGGAAGATTGACTAGTGGTATAGGAAGAACTAGGGGTGCATACCATGTAGCCATGATAGGTGGTGGGGGTGGATTTACAAGAGGGATAGTGGATGTAGGGTGAGTAGAAGTGGATGGACCAGAAAAGACTGCTGAACTGATCTTGGATGAGAGACACCTAAATTATGAAGGAAATGTAAATCAGGAGGTGTTTTTTCTCTATTACCAGGATTTTCACTTGCCTCAGGGGATGAAAGTGAAAATTCAGAGTCTAGCTGAGTTATATCATCAAATGACTTAGTTCTAAATGGATTTACTAAGTTAGGTTGTGATTGTTGTAGAGCTGTAAGATTTTCGGGAACTGAATTAGCTCTCAAGGGTGATCTGAAAAAAAGTTGATAATTTAATCCTAGGAGACTTCCAAAGGATGCTTTCTGGGTCATCAACTATCTCAAGTGGATCTGGGTCAAGATGGGCTCTAGTGTGGATCTTTCTAGAAGCCACTATGCTATGTTTTCTAGACCCAAATAAACAAGAAAAGTTCAACCAGGTATGACAATCTTTAGAAGGTTAACTAGTCTATTTGAAATTCAATCCTACAGTCTTCTAATTGAGTTTGAAAGATGTTATAATGATAAGGGTTCTTCCCAGTGGAGTCTTAAGGTCTGTTTTTAGGATTGTGGAGTCGCCAGGTGGAAATTTTAAGCTCCCTTGGAGTAAACGTTTTTATGGTCCACCACCAAGTTTATTATGAAGCCAAAATGAGAAGTTTTTTGGGTTTTTCTGAGTTGTTTTGGTCTTATAGGTTAAGAGAGTGTTCTAAGTCTAATTTAACACTTAGCTAGGGTGTCAAAACATACAGAGTTTACTCTTATGGTTTGGTAACTGAAATCTTCAAGGTTTGATAGGGCTTTATGAGAATCCCAAGGGTTAAAAAGGTCCTATCATGATTACCATTGCTTGGTAGTGCTTGAAGAAGGTTACTTATGTCATATTTAGACAACGAGTGTTTTGTTTTGCAGATTCCACTCAGAGTCCCACCATGATCTCCATTATGTTGGTGGTGATAAGGTGGCTGATAATCACTGGATAGTCTTTAAAAATAAGGGATTTCTGGAGTCCTAAGGGGTATTTAGATTGATACTGACTCAGAAGGTCCCACCGTGATCGCCATTATGTTGGTGTCCCGTGTTTTGATAGTTTGGAAAATAAAAAGACAAGGCAACATCAGAACCAATCTTTAGAGTTAGAGGATCTAGTCCTCCTGTTCTTAGAGATGGATCTCTCAAATGTTTGTTTTGCAAAAGTTTATCTTGTGTGCTTATAATATTGATTTTAGACCAGTTATTAAGTGCAAGGTGTTTGTTTGGTTGGATTGAATTGATACAGCAGAACATGAAAGGTATAGGAAAGATACATAGAATGGAGAAACATTTGGTTCATTGGGAAATGGAGTCAAGAAAAGGTCACGAAAAACACATCGAAGGATATGGGATATCAGAGGGCAAATCTAACTTGGCCATACGATCCTTTTATTTTTGGAATGGGATGAACATTAATGATTTGGAAAGAGAAATTGAATTCTCAACAAAGGGAACTTGAAAACATAATTTAAACAATAAAGAGATAGTTGATAAACAGGGCTAACCATAAATTCTACAAACATTCTTTAGGCAAATAATGATTTCAAGGCAACTTTCAAAGTGAAATCTAAGATTCGGGGAACACCCTATTTCCTCAAAGATTTTATTCTAAAGGACTTTAAAAAACATAAAAGATTTACTGATAATTACAGTCATAGAAGAGGGAACACCTAAAAACATCTATGATCATAATTATAATGACCTTTAAGCCAACTGTTTAAGTGAGGACAAAGGGAAAGATCAAAACAGACCTCTTTGACTCACTGTAAGCAAAGAACTTCAAAGGGAGATTTCGATAACAGTTTTTAAGTGGCAGCAGACAAGCAGGGAGAACCATAAATCATGCTGAAACCAACTATTCAAGCTATTAAGGAAATAAACAAGCATGAAGACTAGAGAGAAAGATTAAAGCCTCTAAAATACTTCAGCAGAAGAAAACATGAAACAGTGAAGGATGAATAGGTCTAAGGTGCTTCCAAGGGTCATTTCTTAGCCTAAAAATTTCTATCCTACTGCAGTAAGAAATGGTGGAACACAATGAAAACAGGGGGAAAACATAAGACAGTTCAGAATACTTCACCAATAGCCAGGCTCATGGATCCAATGATAGAGCCTTCTCACGAACAAGCATGAAACAACATCATCAAGATCTCTAAGACTTCAATTTGTTCTTCAACTTCAACAGACTATGTATTTAATTCAAAGAGTTTCAGTATTACAACTTGTGATCAAATAATAACCAACAACTACTCATCTTCTACTGAAGTATTTATAGAAGGATGAGGAGGTGAGATCTGATAAAATATCTCTTAAGGCAATTAATACAGATTTACTGTCTCTCGGCCTTTGAGGGGCTCGATGGAGAAAATTATGATATTTCTCCTATATTAATTGGTTACATTAACTTTTCAAGCTCGCTGGGAAATAAATGTTGACTTTTAAGGTTCCGTGCTCTGTCTGGAGTAACTCTGCGGATATTTTCTATAAAAATCCTTTGGCAGAATTAACTTCTTGGCAGCGCTGGAGGTAGATATTTGTTTAATCAATAACTCAGCCTCTCTTTTGAAAGGTTTGAGGCAACAGGTGGCTCTTGTAGTAGCTGAGGAATCAATTCGCCTCAAATGCGGCAGTGGAGGTCCTTTCTTCTTGTCAAACACTTATAACTTCTCCTGACTGTGTTTAATTCAGGAAATTAAGCTTTTGATAATTATTTTTAAGTCGTAATTCCCTAAATCTGTCTTCAATATTCATCTCTGCTACGTTCTGTTCTTCAACACTGATACTCTTTTTAAATGTGATTTTGAACCACAATGTCTTGTCAATGTGTAGAGCCGTGCTGGGCCTTTAAAGGTATCAATGCTCATAGAGCATCGACAAATGATGAATAGAGTCTGGCGGATGGTCCTTTTTAGTAGCTCAAAGGCACAGGAAATGTCTTTCCCGACCTTCGGCTTTCCTTCATTCTTTCAATGGAACACCTGCAAAACACAAAGAAAAATTAAGAAATCCTACATTTTTTTGGTTTAAACTACTTCAGAAGGCGGGCGAGGAGCGTGGCCGTTGGATGAAAGCATCCAACGGTGGAGATCTGCTCGGAATAGGAAAAATAAGGGCAGGAGAATAATAAAGTGAAGAGATTGTGGACCATCCGATCTGGACATGTGGACGGTCCGGATTGAATCGGAAGGCCACAATCGGGGGATCGCAATCGGGGGTAGCAAATAGATGGGACGATCAAAACATGCGATGCGATGAAGCGGAGGCCATCGATCTCCAGATTAGATCGACGGTGGAGGAAAAATCGGGGGAGAGGCCAATTGGCGGAACAAAAAGTGGATGCGATGGAAAAGTTACAATGCGATTGTACGATCGGGAAAAGGGCAGGAGCGATTAGGTGATGGCCATTTGATCTGAGGATCAGATCAACGGCGAGGAGCGAATCAAAGGGAAGTCGTAATCGGAGGTCGGGAATAAGGTTTTACAGTAGTTTATTCTCATGATTTCAGCAGAATTTCTAAGTATAAAATTGGAACAACAATGAAGATTTTGGACAGAAGCATGAGGCCTTCTAGAGTCTTCAAGAGCCAACAATTTTTTAGCAATGAAATTTGTTCCTTGAAGGCTCAATAAAAATTTTATCCACCATTTGTTATGACAAATTTTATAGGTGGCTAGCACTTTCCTTGTCGGCTGATCTCCCCCTGGAATGATATTTTCATTTCTGTTCTCCCCCTGAAACTGTGCTTTCTCTTCATATCAGAGAGTAGCATCTACAGATACTACCCCTAGTCTATCTCTCAAATATTCAAATGGTTCTCTAGCAAGAGGTTTGGCAAATATATCTATTGTCTATTATTTTATTGGTACATACTCCAGTCTTACTATCTTCTGAGCCACTTGCTCTCGGAGAAAATGATACTTGATTGGGATATGTTTAGTTTTTGAGTGAAGCACAGGATTTTTATATATACTTATAGCACTTGTATTATCACATTTGATTGAGATAGGTTCATCAATGCTTACCTTCATGTATTGGAGGGTTTGCTTCATCCACATGACTTGTGTACAACATGATGCTGCTGCTATATATTATACTTGTGTTGTAGACAGAGAGATAAATGTATGTTTCTTGCTTAACCATGCCACCAGACTTTCTCCTAAATAGAATGCACCTCCACTTGTGCTTTTCCTGTCATCCACACAGCTGGCCCAATATGCATCTGTGTATGCTGTCAAAGTGAAGCTTTTTCCTTTAGGATACCAAAGTCCATACTGTGCTATTCCTTGTAGATATCTGAATATTATTTTGACTGCAAGAAGGTGATTTTTTTTAGGTGCTGCTTGATATCTAGCCACTAGTCCTACTGCTAGCATGATATCTGGTCTTGATGTTGTCAGATACAACAGACTTCCTATCATGGATTTGTAGAGTTTTTGATCTATATCAGTAGATCCATCATCAACACACATCTTGCATCCCGTGATCATGGGAGTTGACACAGGTTTGCAGTCCTCCATTTTGAACTTTTTCAATATTTCTTTTAAGTATTGTTCTTGTGAGATGAATTTACCTGTGTTATTTTGCTGAATTTGAAGTCCTAAGTAGAAATTGAGTTCTCAAATCATGGACATCTCAAATTCTGATTTCATCTCTCTAGAAAACCCTTTTTCTAGTTCATCTCTATTGCTTCCAAACATAATGTCATCAACATAAACTACAACAATCAGGAGTTCATTTTCATGGGCTTTTATGTATAGATTGTTGTCTACTCCACCTCTCTTAAAGCCTTGTTTTTGCAAATATTTATCCAGTTTTGAGTACCAAGCACGAGGAGCCTGTTTCAGTCCATATAGATCCTTTTTCAGCCTGCACACATAGTCTTCTTTGTCTATTAAAGAGAAACCTTCTGGCTATTCCATGTAGACTTCTTCTTCTATATCTCCATTTAGGAATGCATATTTCACATCCATTTTATATACCTTGAAGTCATGGTAGCATGAAAAGGCCAGAAACATTCTGATGGCTTCCATTTTGGCTATTGGGGAAAATGTTTCATTGTAATCAAGTCCTTCAATTTGTGAATATCCTTTGCAGACAAGTCTAGCTTTATTCTTGATTACCTGTCCTTCCTCATTCATTTTATTTTTGAATACCCATTTTGAGCCTATGACATTTTTCTTAGTGGGTCTAGGAACTAGTTCCCAGGTATTGTTTTTCTCAATTTGGTCCAATTCTTCATTCATAACATTTACCCAAGACTTGTCCTTGCTGGCCTCTTCAAATTTCGTTGGCTCTATTTTTGATAACATGGCTATGTATACCTCTTATGTCTGTTCAGTTAGCTGCCTTCTTGTCTGTACCCCTTTTTTCTTGTCTCCTATGATCTGATCTTCAGGATGGTTCTTCTAAGTGTATCTGGAAGGGGATTTAGAGCTCAGTTCAGCATCTTCTATTGTCTTGCTTTTTTCATCATCATCTTGGTCTTCTTCTTCATGGTTATCTGATGGACTGCTGTAGTCTGTATCTTTTGCATTGTTTGGAAGTTCTTCATCAAATCTCCCATCAATGCTTTCTACTATTTTTTGAAGAGTCTTGTTGTAACACTTGTACCCTTTACTTTTGGAAGCATATCCTAGAAATATCCCTTCATCTTCTTTTGCATCAAATTTCCCAAGATTTTCATCATTATTATTTATGTAACACTTTCTTCCAAAGATTCTAAAATGTTTGATTAAAGTTGGCTCCCCATGCCATAGTTCATAGGGAGTCTTGTCACTGCTTGGCCTTAAGTGGGCTTTGTTAAGGATATGCACGGTTGTGTGTACTGCTTCTGCCCAGAAGGTTTGAGGAATATTACTCTCTTGCATCATGGCTCTGGCAATTTGTTGTATAGATCTGTTTTGTCTCTCTGCTACTCCATTCTGCTGAGGTGTCCCTGCAATAGTAAATTGTTGTTTTATCCCGTGTTCATTGCATAGGTCAGTAAAGTCATTATCTGTGAATTCACCTCCTCTGTCCGATCTGATGCATTTTAATTTGTATCCTATTTGATTTTATGCTAATGCTTTGACTATATTGATTTTTTCCTCAGGTTTCAATTATTCTTGAGGAATGCCAGCCATGTCATTCTAGAGAAGTCATCAATTATCAGCATGAATTAGGATACTCCACTTGGAGTTTTAGTTCTTGCAGGTCCACACAGGTCCATGTGCACAAGTTGGAGTGGTCTTCTTGTTGATAACTCATCTTTGGCCTTAAATGGTGTGCGGGTCTATTTTCCCAGTTGACAAGATTTGCAGATGGTATTAGAAGGCCTTTTTATTTCTAGCATGTCTCTAACAGCTTTCTTCTTGCTTAGTCTGATGATGTGATAGAAGATGAGATGTCCCAACCTTTTATGCCATAAGCATGACTCCTCAAGTTTTCTAAGATGACATGCTTCATCTTCCTCTTTCACAATGTAAACATTACTCTCCTTTCGAACTCCTTTGAGAAGAGTCTTACCTGTGGTGCTTGATCCGACTTCACAATCTTGTGATCTAAAAATAACTTCACAAACTTTATCACACATTTGACTGACACTCAGCAAATTTTCTTTCAGCCCATCTACAAATAAGACAACTTGGGCCTTTCCTCTGCCATTGTCTAGGCTAACTGAGCCTTTTCCTTTTATTTTTCCTAATTTATCATTGCCAAAGGTAACATTGCCAGATTTCTTTTCGTCAAGAGTTATAAACTTGCTTCTGTCTCCAGTCATGTGTTTTGGGCAACCACTATCCAAATACCACTGGATTTTTAGGTCTTGAGCAGTTAGAGCCAAGTCACATTTATTCACCTTCTTTATCCACTGTAAGCACCATTTTGTTTGGTATCTTTTGTGGGGTGATGAACTACATTTTCTGAGAGGAAATTTGGAAGGCATATGTCCAACTTGATTGCATACACAACATTTGGTCATAATTTTTGCAGAATTGTGAATATGAACAAAATTTCTTTGATTCATAAACCTCCTTGAGGTGTTGAACATCAATCTTTGTCCATACTTTCTACACTCAATGATCTTATGGCCAAATTCCTTACAATAAAAACAGTAACCATAGAAACTATTTGCATACCTGATGTAAGGTTGTCTTCTCCATTTCTTTGTTTGAGATAGTATCTTTACTGTTTGCATCTTTTGCTAGTTTGAATTACTCCTTCTTGCATGTCAATATGCAGCAATGTGTCCCAGCTTGTGGCAGACATAACAGGTGGCATTCTTCATAGGAGGGAAGAATCTCCTTTGATGGCTTCCAAATTTGACATACTCAGGGGCATATGACCCTTTTTCTGTTGTCTTAGTATTTATTGCCTTCTTTGTTACTAGAGGTTTCTTCTGATCTCTGTCTTTCTCATTACATGTTTCTTCTTTTGTAGGAATTGTTTGAGTTGCTTCGTCATTCTTCGTTGCTTTTACGAAAATAATCTCTTTGTTTTACTTTTCTTTGCTTTTACTTGATTCTCCTTCATAGCCTATTCCCGTTTTTATCATAGGAGATCTTTGAGCATCCAGAATTTAGTTCAACTTACTAGAGCTTGTTGTTTGAGAGGAATTTGTAGATACTTTCCTTTGAGAATTTTCTAATTTCTTCCTCAGACATACAACTTCTTCTTCCAGCTTCTCTTGTTATCGAGTTTTATCCTTGATTTGCTGAATTAACATGTCTTCTATCTTCTTGGCTTCTTCAAGCTCTACCTTTAGCTGCATGAGGGCTTATGAATTATTCTCTTCTATTACATACTTGAGGAGAATGTCCTTTTTTTTTGCACTTCAGTTTGAGTCTGTCAATCTCCTCCAGAGCACTTATTAGCTCCCCCTCAAGATCGACTTCACCTTCTTCTTCTTCATCTTCTAGCAGGAGTCCTTCAAGTTCTTCAATGGCCATCAATAAAAATTCAGAGGTTCCTTCTTCATTTGAGGGTTCATCTGAGTCTTCAGATGTACTGCTATCTTGTTGAGCAAAGAAGGATTTTCTGTTGAACTTCTTTCCTTTCTGCCAGTTCTTTGATGTATTTTTCTCTGACTCTTGGGCCTGATTCCTTACTTTCTTGTGAGGACACTTAGCTGCATAGTGTCCAAATCTTCCACAGTTAAAGCATTTGAAAGGAATTTTAGCTTTGTATTTACCTGAGCCTCTATCCAGTTTCTTGATGATTTTTTCTTCTTCTTCATCCGAGCAAGAACATATGTCTTCCTCTTCTTCTTTCTTCTTTTCTATTTTAAAGGTTTCCTCCCTCATACTTGGCTTCTTCTGTGGGAGCCTCATTTCATATGCTGTTAGATTTCCAAGTAGTTGGTTCATGGTCAAGCTCTCCCAATCTGCTGTTTCTTCTATTGCAGACACCTTGGGATTAAACCTGGGTGGAAGAGATCTTAGAATCTTTTGAACAATTAAAACTTCTTTTATGGTTTCACGTAGATCCTTCATGTTATTTACTATTTCTGCTACCCTTATAACTAAGTTAGCAATGTCTTCATCATCATCCATTTTTAAGTTCTCAAAATGGGCTCTATAGACTTGAAGTTTGGCAGTCTTTACCTTCTTGTCTCCTTCTTGAATATTCTCCGGAGTGTCCCACATTTCTTTGGCAGTGTCTTTGTGCATTACTTTGATAATCTCTGCTTCACACAATCCATTTAAGATGGCATTCATGGCTTTTGCGTTGGCTACAAAATCTTGTTTGGTTTCCTTTTCTGAGTCAGTTGCCTTTGGGGCATATCCTAATTCCACAGCACCCCAAACTTCTATTCCTAGAGACATTATGTATGTCCTCATCCTGATTTTCCAGAAAGCTTAATTTTCACCTGTAAAGAAAGGGGCTTTATTGGTTGAGCATCCTTCTTTACTAGCCATCCTGAGAACCTAGAATCTCCTTTCAGTTGTTAAACTGGTACAAAGGAACCCGCTCTGATACCAATTGTTGAATTCTTAGTTAAACTAAGAGGGGGGGAGGGTGAATCAGTTTAACACATACATGAGCTTTACAAATTTTTCATCAGCTTATTTACAACTTACTTTTATAATCAACCTTGGTACATGAACAGTCTAAATATGTTGCAGCAAGTAATAAATTAATGTGACATCAAACTTATTATGAGAGCAGCAAACATTAAGCAGATTTGGTAAATCATCTTAGTACACAGGAAACACAGATAGAGATAGAAGATATAAGTGGAAACCCATAAAGGGAGAAAACCACATCTTATTATCATTTTGATGCAAAGGCAAGGTCCAACTCCCTCTCACCACTGTTTTTCTATAGGCACCAACCTACAGGAGGCTTCAACCTCAATTCTGCAAGCTACAACTTGTAAGGAAGCTCCAACTCCCTTCAATTTTCTGCAGGCACCAACCTACAGGAGGCTCCAACCTCAGTTAGCTACAACTGACAGCTATCAAGCTTCAACCTGATAGGGAAGCTCCAACTTCCTCAATTTATCAAAAGAAATATTTGCTGATTTACCTCAGATATCAACACTATTCTGTAGCATCTCTTTCTGCTCCTCTGTTATTTATCTTCTCTGCCTAAATCTTCTATGCTTTTCATTCTCTATCATGACTCTCTCTCTCTCTCTCATGCATATCAAGTTGATATTATATATATAGTTCCTCGCATGATTGTTTGTATTTCATAAGAAATTTGGAGTGATCAGCCATGACTCTTTGGCTTCTGTCTTCTCATTCCTTTATCCAACTCATTTTAAAATTATAACAATATGTACAAATTCCATGCTGCAGTGGGATTTTTCTTTTCCTTAGGATACTTTCCTTTGCATCACAATCAATATAAAACAAAATATTTACATTTTCAGTTACACATTTCAATTCACCTTTTTTCTTGTACCATTTTTTTCTGCTGCTGTCTTTCTCTCTTTCGTTCTTGCAGGCTCTTGTAATAGACCCAATCTGTGAACTTTATAAAACCCACTATATTAAATACCAACGTAGTATATATATCAGCATATATATATGTTCCCCACCAATTGTGAAGACCCATGTATTCACTTTAACGTATGTCCAGCATGCACCTCATTTCATATATGTTTCGAATTTAGCACAATATATAAATACATCACCATGTATGAATATTCCCCACTTAAATATATAATTCTTACTCAAATGTTCGGACCTTGGAAATCTTAAATATATATATATATATATATATATATATCTCGAGCTTTGATTCAACTAACCACTTATAACGAACCTCTGGCTCCGGGCCCACATATATTCTGATTATTTAATAAACAACAATCAAACGCTAGCCATACCTTGTTTGTCACCTTGCAACTTCATTCATGACCCAATGGTGGATAATTCATCGCTTATTCAACCTCTGATCCAACGAAAATCGCGCAGTTATCTTGCACAAAGGTTAATATTCAATGGTTGCGTGATGGACTGGGCCCCAGCGCTTAAGTGGTCCTTCTCATCTAACGACTGAGAGCACGTCGCCTTGCCTTGTGTGATCTGATGGATATCACTTGGCTTAGATGCACGATTGATAATGCGCGATGATAGTGGTTTTCCAAAATCGCTTGAGGCCACGTGTCAGACAGTCAATGAAATCGCTCCCAATTCTGAAATACCGCTTGCCCGACAAAGGCGGTACAATCAAAACCGGAAACCTGCCTTTACTATTTACTCCGCTCATGGTTCCTCTCCTTCGCTCAAGGTTCCACCTCCCCTGCTCGATCACTGTAAATCGACTTCTTTGTATCATAATTCTTCATGATGAATTCCGTAAGTTAGTGCGGTGGACCGATCTCTTGGTATTGATTAAACACTGCAGGGACTTCATTCAGACAGTATATCCAATGCATAATTAAATATACCTAATCCCTCATATACTGTGACATTTCTTGCGCTCTTCATCAATAGATTAACCCAACATTTTATTTATTGAGGCTTGACACCAGTTCGATTTCAATTCAAGCGGGTCGAATTATTACTTTTCCATGTGCAGTCTTCGTAACAGGGATCACATACTAAATCAAGATTCATCATTGGAACGTAGAAAGAATTAATCTAATTCCTTCATAATATATAACACAAGGAATTCACACCAGATTCCCTTTGCGCCCTTAAATTCGTTCCGCCTTCGAACCTTCAGACTCTTGAAACCCATATTCAATTTTGCCATAATAACGAAGACCCCACCTGGGTCTTGAGTCCCAGAAATTATGCATCATAATACATAACAGAGATTATAAGTTCATTCAAAGTGCCTTATGCAATACCCAATTCGAAACAAGATCAGTCAATCTCATATATTCATCAACGCTCAGGAATTCCAGTTTGGATTCCATTCAAACTCCTTACAAATTACAAATCATTTTACATAACTCCTTTAATGACCTCTACTAGTATGGTCTGTGCATAAGAGGTAAATTTTCGACACTCTTTTCATACTTTCATAGAAAATTCCAGCTGTCAATACATGTTTCCTTTTTTCCACAGAACCTCGAATGTTCCTTCTATAATATGTTCCCATACTCCTGATGCTGCTCCTTGCTCCTGAAGCTCCTTTGCTTCCTCTCCAGATCTCCAATCAACTGACCCTTCTAAAACTGCCTCTGCTTCATGTCACGTGCTCTCTTTGGCTTGTTGATGTTTCAAGTGCTCCTCCTTTACCATCTCCTTTGCCATCAATGACAACATTTCCAACACAGGAAGCCTTTCCAACCTCAGAAAATCCTACAACGCCCAACGAGGAATGTTGATGATCAAAATATTTAGCCTCCTTTGAATAATTTTTCTGAAGAAGAAGAACAAGGAAATGAGGAAGAAAATCAATAAATAAACCTTGTGGGAGAGACTTCACAGTCAACATGTTTGGCATTACAGTAATATGAAGAAAGATCAAGGATCTTTTTATTTTCTAATGATATGAATGCTGAAATTTATGCACAGAATGATAAAAAAACAACAAGAAGTTAAAAACATAAATTACCCTTTGAGGTCCAAAGGTCCTATTCAGTAGCCTCAAAAAAAATTAGATTCAGATAAAAAAGCTGCTAAACAGAAGGCCAAGGTAAATGAGGTCCCCCCACCTCAAAATTCTACCCCAATTTTTAAAATTACTGTAGAAAATAAGGAATTAGTTCCAATTTATTTCATTTTCAAATCTGAATTGAATAAAATCAAAATTCTAGTCCCAGTACTAGAATTATTGAAAAATCCAGCATATAAATAGTCTTTCAAAAGTCTACCGCAACCTCCTCTCACTCCTGATTCAGTTAACCTTCAGGATGAGCATCCCACTATTCATCTAGGGTGTCATGTCCAAGACCAGAATGATGATAACTCACCGCCTTTCTACATGTCACTTAACATACATGACAAATTGCTACATAATTGTCTGTTAGATTCTGGAGCTTCCCACAATCTCATGCCAAAGAAAGTGATGGATGAATTGGGATTATAGATCACCAAGCAGTACCATGACTTTTACACCTTTGACTTCAAAAAAGTAAAGTGTCTAGGAGTGATTAAGGATTTGGTTGTTTCCCTTACCTAGCTACCTATGAAGATCTTAGTGATGGACATTGTGGTTGTCGACATTCCTTCTATATTTGGGATGCTACTTTCTAGATCTTGGCCTAAGAAATTGGGAGGTACCCTTCAGATGGACATGTCATATGCTACCATCCCAATGTTTGGAGGGGAATTCAAAAGGTTGTATAGGGAAAATAAAATGGCCTACATCATTAGTGATCAGCACAATCCATCAAACCATCCCATATATGCTGAAGAAAAGGAATTGGGGTCATCAATTATGCACCTTTCTACTGATGATAATGATTTCCAACCTCAAATAAGTGAAAAGCAACACTTTCAAGGTGAAAATCAACAGCATTCAGAAGAAGGACAGATCTGGAAATTGTACTTTAACAGAGCCTATTCAAGAGAAGGATCGAGAGCTGGTGTAGTCCTCATTTATCCTATTTAGAAAAAGGTGACCATATCATAAAAACTACAATTTTCTACCACTAACAACACTGCTGAGTATGAAGCACTTGTGCTAGGTATGAAGGCAACAAAATTTTTGGGAGTAGAACAACTAATTGCCTTTAGTGATTAAGAGTTGGTGATTAAGCAAGTGAGAAATAATTACCAAGTTAAAATTTCCAAATTGAAGAATTATAGGAATGAAGTCTGGGATTAGATTGAGCATTAATTTTTAGCATTTGATATATATTTTTTCACTAGAGAAGAAAATCAAATTTTTGATTGACTAGCTATCGCTGCTAGTAATTTCAAAGTTCCACTAGATGTCAAGGCAACCTATGATGTTCAAATAAAAAACAAACCTTCAATTCCAGATAACATCAATCACTGGCAAGTGTTTGATGATGACAAGGAGATTCAAATTTTTTTAGAGTGTGTAGAAGAGTTTGCAAACATAAAAATTGATGATGAGCAGGAGATTGTTGAAAACCAAAATAGCAACCCTTTTAAGAAAACTATGGCTAGGAAAAAAATTATAGATCTGAAAACTAACTTTATTCCTAAGGGTTTAGTTCCTTTAGAAAGGTTTTTTGATAATAATGATGTTTTTCTCAAGCCTCAAATCAAGGTTGATGGAGAGAGTACAATAGAATGTAACATTGGTACAGAAGGTCAGCCAAGATTAGTCAAGGTGTCCAAAGTCCTTTCTCTTGAAACCAGAACCAAATATATCAAACTGCTGAAAGAATTTGCTGATATTTTTTCATGGTCTTATAGTGAGTTGAAAACTTGTGATAGGAGCATAACGGAGCAAAAGATTCCTTTGAAAACAGATGCAAATCCTGTAGCACAAAAAATCAGACATATCAATCCCATGTTGCTCCCAATCATTGAGAAAGAAATCAGAAAATTATGGGAAGCAAAGATAATTCTGCCTTTGATATTTTCTAACTAGGTAGCTAATATAGTCCCGGTCTAGAAAAAGAATAGAGAAATAAGGACTTGTGTCGATTTTCGCAACCTGAATCGATGTTCATTGAAAGATAACTATCCACTACCCAAGATGGATTATATCTTGCAGAAGGTTCTAGGATCCAAGAGATTGTCAATGAATGATGGATTTCCAGACTATAATTAAATTTCAATTGATAGACAAGACAAAGAAAAGACAACATTTACCACACCCTCGGGCACATTCATGTACAACAAAATGCTATTTGGTTTGATGAATGCAGGTGCAACCTTTCAGCGGACAATGAATATTGCCTTTGTGGGAGAAAAGGAAATATTTGTGGTTATTTATTTGGATGACATCACAGTCTATTCAAAATCTAATGAAGACCACATGAAACATTCGAAACAAGTTTTTGACAAATGCAGAAAGTTTGGTTTGTCCTTAAACCCAAAAAAGTCATCTTTTGTTGTACAAGAAGGTAAGTTATTGGGACATATTGTAACAGAAAGGGGCATATGTATTGATCCGTGAAGAGTAGAAGCTATTCAGAAGATTGGTTTGCCAAAAAATAAAAAGGAATTAAAGTCATTTTTAGGGAAAATTAAATTTTTAAGGCATTTTGTTCCTAACTTTGTAGAGCTGATCAAACACACAAATGTCTTGCTGAAAAAAGATGTAAAATTTAAGTGGCGAGATGAGGCAAAGAATTCTTTTTCAACAATTAAGTCTACCTTGACTGAAGCTCCAGTTTTGATTATTATTGATTTTGAAAACGATTGTCTTATTTTTTCATATGCTTCAAGAGAAACAATTGCAGTTGTCTTACTATAGAAGAACAAGGAAGGTTTGGAGCAGCCTATTTCATTTTTCAGTCGTGCTTTAAGGGATGCTGAATTAAAGTAAAACTTGATTGAAAAACAAGCATGTGCACTAGTTAAGGCTTTAAAGTCTTTTCGAGTTTTTGTGTTACATTTAAAAATAATTTCTTTTATGCTTGATATCACTGTTAAAGATGTGTTGCTGCAGCTAGATACAGATGGAAAAAGAAGATGATGGCTGACCAAAATTATGGAATTTGATGTTGAAATCAAACCAACTAAATTGATAAAAGTTGAGGGCTTGGCTCGCTTGATGGTTGAATCTAACTGCAAAGCTTTAAATATGAATGTAGAGGCAGCTGAAGGAGAAGATGGAGAAGGTATTGCTAATTATCCTATAGTATTTAATTTAGATTGGTACAAGGATATAGTTTACCTTTTTCTAAATTTCAATTGTCCACTTTAAATGGAGAAGTCTAAAAGAAGATATTTTAAATTGAGAGTTGTGAAGTATTGCATTTTGGAAGAGCATCTTTATTGGAAGGATCTTGTTGGAGTCTTATTAAGATGTGTAGATGAAGTAGAATCCCAAGAGATTATGACAAAGATACATGCAGGAGTGTGTGGAGGGAATTTGTAATGGAGAGCCACTACAAAAAAATATATTAAGAGATGGCTTTATTGGCCAAATATTTTCTCTGATGTCTTTGCCAAAGTTAGGAGTTGTGTCGAATGTCAGGAATTTGCTGGTAAACATAAATTGCTACCACTACCTCTCATTCCTATTTCAGCAGATATTCCTTTCCAGCAGTAGGGGATAGACTTCATTGGTGAAATTAATCCACCTTCATCAGGACAACATAGATGGATTCTCACAACTACAAACTATTTCATTAAATGGATTGAAGCTATACCAACTAGGAATGTTATCGATACGGTAATTGTTAAGTTTTTGTTGGAAAATATTATGTCAAGATTTGGTTGTCCATAGAAATTAGCAATGGATAATGCAATGGCCTTTAAGTGTGCTAAGATGTACAACTTTTGTCAGCAATATGGGATTGAATTGACTCATTCCACGCCTTATTACCCTCAAGGTAATGGATTGGCCGAGACATCCAATAAAATTTTAGTGAGGATCATTAATAAAATGTTGCCTGTAAATAAGAGGAATTGGGACACTTAGTTGATACATGCTCTGTGGGTAGATAGAGTGAGTGGTAAAAATTCAATTGGAATGTCTCCATTTCAGCTTGTATATGGTACCAATGTTGTAATTACTTTGCAATTAGCTCTTCAAGTGATGAATTTTCTGCAAGATGAAGTTGATAATGAAAATACAGTCCAAAGGAGAATGCTGCAATTGATAAAGGCGCACAAAATCAGAGAATCAATGCTTGAAAATGTACAGAAGTATCAGGCTAAAGTCAAATCTATTTTTGATAAAAGAGAAAATCAACAGTTGTTTTAGGAGAATTATTTGGTGTTGCATTGGTATTTTAGGAGAGAAGACCATGGAAAGTATGGTAAGTTTGACAATTTGTGGTTTGGGCCATTTAGAATTGTTGAAGTTTTGGCGAATAATACTTTTCTGCTCAAACATCTAGATAATGATCAGTTGACTAGAGGCCCAGTCAATGGTAATTTTCTTAAGAAGTTCTTTATTTAGTAAGTTAGTTGAGTCACTCCATTGTAAATATCCATTGTGATGTGTCAATAAACTCCATGCCCAATGGTATTTATTTCTGCATATATAGTCAGTCAATGGTCATTCCTAGTATTGATTTTCAAGAACTCTTCTGAGTTTCAAAAAAATTTAAGGCACTGAGTCTACAGTCCTTGAAGCCTCACAGGGAGGACTTCATCCCCAATAGGAGCCACTGTTAGCACTACAATTTTTCCAAATATTTTCAAATTCTAGTCATCATTCTCCAAGGAATCAATCTGCCTTTTCAGTTTAATTATAAGATGAAAGTGTCGCTATCAAAGTGTAGTGGTGAGAAAATTTTATTTCTACCTTCATTCATTTCATTTTCCCTCTTTAACCTTTCATTTTACCAAAAACCAAAAGTCCAGCCTCTCATTTCCCTTTTCAAAACCCCTTTTTAACTCATAAAATCCAATTTTTATAGTTAAAAATCAGCTCCACACACCCATCAACAGCCATATCATACTTGTTTTTTTAACTTACCATATATTTATTTTATCACAGTTTTTACCTGCACCACAAAAAAACCTTGGTTATATCATATATTATATGATATAAATTACCACACTTAATAAACATTGTGGACCCCTTACCTATCATCGCAATTAGCTCTTCGCAGTTTTAACTCCCATTCACATTACAATTGCCATCTCCTACAAAAACCATGAAATGCAATTTGCGGTATGGCCTAGGACCCATAATTCCCTTTGATACACCTCCAATACATTATAAAGCCTTTTTTATACTTCGGGCATCTTTTTATCATATTTCCATGACTTAACGAAGTTTTCACTTTCTTCTTTGAAAATCTGTTTAAAGGGCCTCACCTACCTTTTCGCATCACATTTTCACAAATTTCACTTACCGCATTCACTTCCGCTCCCTCAAAGCTTGTGATGTGAAATTTGTGGTAATGTCTGGGCCCCACCTTTTATCTCATCGCACATCACACTTTTCTAGTTTTAATGTTTAGCTCTCGTGTTTCATAATAAAACTTCTGATGTGCGATCTGCAGGCGACCCCATTGTTTGTTATGCCACATCACCTCCACTCTCGTCGCACATCACACTTCATGAGTTTTAACATTTAACTCTTGTGTCTCATAACAAAACTTGCGATGCACAATCCGCAATCGGTCGCACTTATTTTTCACGTCATCACCCCATCGCAAATCACATTTTCTCCCATTTTTGTCTTAAGTTTAAATGCTTCCACCCCGATTTGTGATTGCGATATATGTATAAAATGATTTTTCCTCCCGCCTATCATTCATTCCGATCCATATTTCCCCTATCAATTAAACATTTTTAAAGGGGTTTATTTGTAATTTCTCATAAAATTAACCTCTGCCATTATCTCCAAAAAGTTTCGGGTTTTCCGCTATTACAAAGGGTTTTCCACCAAACAAGGAAAGGAACATCAAAACATCAATAAAGTTTCTCTAAAACAATTTTCTACCACTAGTAACTACTGTCTGCACCAACACGTTTCTACAAAGCACCAGGCAACATTCAAGGAACAAGCACATGCCATTTTCACTGTTGTTTACACTTTTTGTGGAGTTTGTTGCACCAGAACAGAAGAGGAGTCTTCCCATAGATTGCCACATCATACAAACCACTTTGAATTGTTAGCCTTGATGTTGTTATCTTTATTATGACATAGCACTTTGTATTAAAGTTTTAGGATAAGCCTCATCCCTTGCATGAGATCGTAATAACTTTTGGGAATAGGTTTACTCCTTTTGTGGAGACGATAGTTTATTATTTTTGTATATATGTGATAAATTGCTATGTAAAAGGGGTTGGTTGGTGATTTTAGAATCTTGGCTCATATGATCAGTACTCTTTTTAGTGAATAAAATTGAAGAAACCTCTGAGGAATTATTATCAATCTGGTGTGTGTATTGTTAATCTTCTCTTGTATTTCCATATATGATTATCTTCAGTAGCAACTTGTAATCCTTCATATTGTTATGTGTTTTTATCAGTCTCTTGACATGTTAAGGTGTTTTTATCAATTTTTATTAGTCTCACACATTGAGCTTTCTTGATGAAATATACATGATGATAGTGTAAAGAGCATCACTTATAATAGTTATTTTACTTGATATTTCAATGAGAATATTGTAAGTCTAGAAATAGCTTTCTCTTGTTGAAATATTTACAAATTTCTACTTGTGTTATTTTCTACCAAAAGTAGTGGATTTCTGCCTTACAGAGCCACTGTTTCTTCTTCCATTTCGCATTCTCTTCCCCTCATAGGCTACAAACTCACTCGTTTGCTACCACATCAGACCCAATACCCTCATTAGTAGAATAATGGACTTTACTGAAATTTATTTTCAGTGAAGGGGAAATTAAACTACCTACTAATCTCATAAAAAAATCATTAAATTGCTTTAAAGTTTAGGATGTGTCTGGTGAGGTGCTTGTTGCAGTCCAACTGTTGATTCCAATTCCAACCGGAGGTACATATTTAGTTGTTGAATTATATGAATGTTAATAAAAATTATGGTTGACAATTATTTTAAATTTTGAGGTACATATTTAGCTGTTGAAACTAAATGCCAATAGAAACTATGTTTAATTCTTGAAAGGTGGCAGATTTGTAAGGTTTTTGAAATAATATGGTTAAATTGCATAGGCAAAGAGTTTGATTATTTGTTCAGTTGGTAAAGGTTTTAAAATAATATGCCTAAATTTCATAGATAAAGAGTAATATTTGTTTTCTTTGTTAAAGGTATGTATTATTGTTGAGTTGTTATGCTGGTTTTACTAACAATTTATATATGTGGTGTAAGAATAGTCTATAAAAGTGTGTATGAGCAATTTAGGTTGTAGGTAATCTATTAAGGTTATGTGCCTTGTTGATAAATTTTGTTTCCATTGTTTTTTAGTGTTGAAATAGTATGTTTTTTATGCCTAGGTGGTAATTGAGAGAATATTTTGATGAGATAAAACATTTTAGTTACATATTTAGTTGGTGAACTTGAATGCCATGAATAACAATGCTTAATAGTTGTTTGATTGTTATTAATTTTGAACAGTAAAATTTTGAAGTGTTTTGAAATAAACTTATTCAATTTCATAAGTAAAGAGTGTGCTTTATTATTGCCTTTGTAAAAGGTATTCTCTAGTGTTTTGTTTTCATAGTGGTATTAGTGATAATTGGTATACCTAGTGCATGCATGGCTTATAAAGGTGTGTGTGTGTATGAACCACTTAGGGTGCATGTGATTTACTAAGGCATGTACATGGTTCATTGATATCTTTTGTTTCCATTACCTCACAATTGTTGTTAATGGTGTGGAAGTAGGATGGTTTGTGGCTTTTGGTGGGCATCGGGAGACTAGCTCAATTAAATAGAAAAAATGTAGTTGTAAATATTTAGTTGTTGACGTCAAATTTTGAGAGTAATAATGTTTGACAATTGTTTGAATATCATTGGTTTTTGAACGATAATTGCATTTGGAAATTTTTTGAAAAAACATGGTTCAATTTCTTTAGTAAAAGTTGTAATTATATATTTGATTTATTAAAGGTGTGGGTTAGTGTATGACTTCCATATTAGTGTTAGTGATAATTAGTATACCTAGTGCATGCATGGATTATAAAAGTGTGTGTGAGCCACTCAAGGTACATGTGATCTACTAAAGTGTGTGTGGCTTATTGAGGAAACATAAATTCCTAAATTGTGTGAGTGATTTAGTGAAATGCACATGAACTATTTAGGGGGAAAGTGACCTATTAGGTTGCGGAAATTGTTAAGAGTGTGTGTGAATCATTGACGAGGTTCACATAATTCATGGAATTTTATGTGACTTGTTAAAGTGTAGGTGAAATCTACTAAGTGGAGATTTTTTTCCCCGATGAGGGAAATTTCGGTAGACCAACACGAAGTGATCATATCCTCCCCGCCAAACTAGCAGGGCCTAACCCCTAGGGAATCAAGGAGAATTAACCCCGTGACCTCCCAATCTGTGAGGTACTTAGCAACTGGAACTCAACCAATTGAGCTAAATCTCGGGGCTATATACTAAGTGGAGATGTGCTTTAAAGAAATTTATATAATTTATAAAAGGTGTATATAATTTTATAATTGATACATGCATATATTATAAGTTGATTTGTTTTAATAAAAAATGATTATACCAATTATTATAAATATTTTATAAAAGAAAAGTATCACTCAACAAACCTGTTTATTGATAATAATGAGAGACCACCAAAGGAAATGGTATGGGAATCATGATTTATGTTAGACCAAAACCTACAGGTGATAGTCAACACATGCATCATCAAAGTTAAGGGTCCATGAAGGAAGTTAGTCCACGTGGTCATAACATATTGGGAAGCGTTAACTTGTTTCATGCAACAATATCCCCCTAAATCAAGCCAAATCTATAAGTAAATCATGGCCTATGAATTTTATAGCACTTATTGGAATCATAATTGACATTAGACCAAAACTTGAAAGTGTTAGTCAATACAAGCATCGCTAGAGTTAAGGATCCCAAAAAGGTGGTTAGTTCATACCATGACACACCAGGGAGCGTTGAATTGATTCGTGCAAAAAATGGTACTTGAATCCAACTTGGAACAAAAAATATACACCTCTATTAATCCAACTCAAAATAAACATTATAAACCTCTATTTTCATATACTCAATTAAAAATACACTATTAGTAAATAACAATTTTTTCATACATATACCAATTACCATCATTATTATTTTATGATAGAATGTAAATCACAATTCATAATATATGTATGTTCAAAACATAAACTTTGCTTGAGGAATGCATAATTATTTATTATATATAATATTTTTTTTTTATATTCTCTACCAAGTGCATTCAAATCAAAGAGAGTTAAAGAAAGTGTTTAGAGATTTAAGACAATATCTCATATGGTTGTGATTGAGTGGGGTAATGTGCTTTTTATTAACATATAGCCTTAGACCCATTCATGAGATTAGATACTTCCCTTGGTTATAGTTTAACATCTCATCGAGGAGGTAGGATTATTCCATGTTTGGTAGTTAATTAAACAACTTACAATTATAATAATTTAATAGAGTTACATCCTGTAAAAATAGTTATTTTTAAATTTCTTTTCCCTACAAAGGAAAAATATTTGTATTAATTATAAATCGTCTTCTAAAATAGTCATAGATAAATAACTACATTTTATTGACCACTTAAAATATTGATTGGTGTTTTTGAACAACAATGTTAGTGTTTTATATGTTCTATTCCATGATATTAAATTAAAACATTATGATCAGTAGAGGTAGTGTTGTAATGACAAGACCTAAATTGTGGACATGGTCTACTCAACTTGATCTTGGCATTTTTTCTTCACATCAAAATCTAGTTTCTCTATTCATTCTACTCTCAATCATTTGTCTCTTACCTATAATGTTTTCTCATATAAACTTGTTGTAACTGTCAATAAACCTACCTAAAACAATGATTCTTATTCTTTGGTATGAAAAAAATAACATCTCTTTAATATTGAGTATGAAACATGGTGAAAAAGAAAGTGTTACTTATTGTTTACCTGTTTACCTTTTATTATCACATACTTAATATTACCCTTCAATCCACAACTCCTTATATTCCTTCATCTTTTGATTTCTAATATCAACTTGTGTGATTCGGTTTTTAGTTGTTCTATTGTATGTTTTACTTGCCTTGAGATGTTAAGCTTCAAGTAACTTTGTGTCTTGATACCCTATTGTATACCAAGGTTTTTTTGTGAAGCATTATTATTTTATTTTATCATTTTTCCTCATTTCCTTATCCTATATCATTCTTGTACATAATTATTTAGCATTTCTTTATTCATTCAACATTATTCTTCTCTTATCTCCATTTTTTAAAATATAATTACATTTTTTCTTGTCAGATTTAGTTGATAAACTTATAAGAGAATATAAAGTTTAATTAAGAAGTAATATCATTAAAAATTTGAGAGAAAATAAGAGTATAAAAATTAATGGAGCAAAGTAATTATCATTAATGTGTAGAAAATAAGTAATCCAAAGATGAAAAAGAACAATTACAATACAATGCAATTGAATGCAATCTATAAGAATTATTCATGCAACCATGCTAGGTTTAACTACATGGAAATAATGCGACAATGTGCCCAAATTACTAAGTATGATTTCATGCAAGAGTTAGTTTGGATTTTTATTATCTAGGTGGAGTAAACTAGCTCATGCATGAGAGAAGTGGAGTTGAGTAGCTCCTAGTAAATAACATCTACTCCTCAAGTATGCTCTAATTCCTAGAAAATGGAAATTATCCTTAAAATGGATTAAAAAAGTATTTTTGATCCTACAACATAGAATATGGCCCTAGAATTAAGGAATCAAACATTTATATCCATATAAAATTATACTTTAATTAAGGAATTAGAGAGATAAATTTTTGCACGTGAGGGAAAATTATGCATGTATACCAAATCCCCCATTAAGCCTAACTTAGGTGAGTATGATACATGAAAAATTTTGGTCCTAGCAATATGATGCCATGTTAGATAGCCATGTACAAAAAATTATCCCCAAAAAGTGAGGAAAAAATAAAAACCTCGTGGGAAAAAAATTCCTCCCCAAAAGAGGATAGTGTGAAGTAGATTAAGTAATCTAATCTGAAGCAGGTGTCATCTTCACTCCCAAGTGAGCTCATAAATATGTGAACTTAAACTTAATAGTGGATTTGGTAAATATGTATGCAATGTGAATGCATAGTACTGAAAATCAACGAGCTAATCATAAATCAAACCTTGGATCCATTGCATGTCAATCTTAATTTTCTCGGTACTCTACAATTGAACCATCTCATTAGAGAGATAGAAAATACTCTAATTGTCACTAAATATGAAAGGATGGTGAGACCAAGTACCAACCACAATGAGAATATGTGATGTCCAAATTTTTTCTATTGTTACATTCATGGAACCTTTAAATTATGCCTTCGCAATCATTAAAGCAATGGCTAATTGCTTCTTATTCAACCTACAAATAAGAGTTGGGCCAAAATTGAATACATAAAGATAAGTGGATTTTAACTCCATGCCATCAGTATCACAATCATATTTTATAGCCAACTATATTAAGAGCACAATTTTCTACATAATGTATCTTAAAAATGTGAGTACCCTTACTGTAGTAAAGAATTCTCTTTACTTCTTTCAAATATAGTTGATGAGGATCCTACGTGTATTTAGAAACTGCTCCAACAACACAACATATGTCATGTCTAGTGTGGATGAGATAAATCAAGCTATTAACAACCTATATATTTTGTATATTTTCCACCAAATATATGGTGCTATCAACCTTAATCTTGACTCCTAAAATAAAAGGCATTGTAGTAGATTTGTAATTAGTCGTTTGAATTCTAGTGAGTAAATATAATTCATATTTAAACTATGTCATCTTGATTCCCGAATTAGATTAGATGATTTCAAGACCAAGAAAGAAATTCAATATTCCAAAATCAACATGGAATGCCTAGCATACAAGGCATATTTAAATCTAGCAATAGTTGATGTTAAAATCCTTACGATTAGTAGGTCATATATAGAAAGAAATATCAAGAAGATAAAGTAAACCTATCAAATCAAGTAGATATTAGGATCTAAATTATAGTGAGATAAAATTTGGGACATCAAGAAGGAATCCATATTTACATACTAGGTTCATGGTGCCTACTTAAGGCCACATAAATATTTTCACAATTTGTAGACAAGAGATTAATTGTGGATATACCCATATGGTGCTTCGATGTAGATATCCTTTTCAACATCCATATGAAGAAATCCACTCTTTATTTTTGTAGCCTTCAAGAAACAATTCATGATTCAAAATTGTTAGTTCTAGAAGTCTCATGATGGTATTTTTCCTTTAAGATAATCTTCATTGTTGTTTCCCTCACAAAAGCCTTCAAAATCTATTGTTTACCTAAAGAAAGAGACTGCTCAAAAATCCCATGTTTCATCATTTTGCCCCTTCTTTCACTCATAGTTGACGTCCATTTTTTATCCCCTTTTCCTCATAAAAATCATCCATTTCCCTCATTTTTACCTTCAAAATTACTTCAAGACCCTTTTAAAACCATTTGGTCTCCTACCATTTGGTTTAAAAAGCCTTCATTCCCCTATCAGAATGCTCCAATTGGCTTAAAAACTCTGTTTTTAGCCTAAAAAACACTTATATTTCATTACACAGAATTTTAGCCCCTGAGGGCTTAACTTTCATAATCCCCTCTTCTCATAGGACTGGCAGCCCCGCAACCGGGCGCTAAGGATCTAAAATCCTCTTCTAAACCCGTAAAAACCTTTTCCTCCTTTGTATTTCATGAAAATCCAACTTTCCATTATGTTTTAATAAATCTAATAGTTCGAATTTTCGATGAAAATTGACCGTTGATCTGAACCAATCAACGATCGTTAGCTAATCGCATCACAAATAAACATATAAAACTTTGTTGTTTTCTTCCTTTTTCTCCGATTGCAATTAGCCCCTTTTCTTTTGAAACCCCCAATCCCTTTGCTTTCTTCGCTTAACCCAGAGCCCGCAATCGGGCGCTAAAACCCTATAAAAACCTTTCCCGAGCCTTTTCCCTTTGTTTTTATAAAACCCGACGATATGTTTTTTAAATGAATCTTGACCGTTGATATCTCTAAGATCAACGGCCATTGATCAATCACATCATGCCCATTCTTCGTAATGCTTCTCATTGATGCGATCTTCGATTCAATCTAGGCCATCAATCATCCTTTGATCTGATGGTCGATACTTCATCGCATCGCAGATTTTCCTTTGGTGTTTCCCTTTCTCTCCTCCGATTGCAAACATGCGATTTAATCTGGACTGTCGAATCCACAAGAACCGATGGCCTAGATTAATCGCCCTCTGCCATGGCCCTCCGATGTTAAAAACCACCGATTCATCCTGACCGTTGATCTCTCTAAGATCTAACGACCCACGCTTAATCACATCGGCGTGTTCCCTTTGTATTTTCCACTTGACTTATGATCTTGCGATCAGATCTGGGGCATCCATTTCATAGATCCGATAGTCCAGATATAACCTGAATTCCTTTTGTTATTTCATAAACCCCGCTATGTAAAATCCTTCGGTGAAGATCCACCATTGATCTCTACAGATGAATGGTTTGCATTGCACCCAATCTCCGTCCGAACCCCCCGTATCGCATTGCTTTCGTTTACCTGAGAAGTAATCTGGGCCGTTAATATTTTAGATCCTATAGTCTAGATTAAACCCGATAGGCCCAACTCCTTTGGGACCTACCTTCCCCCTCTACAAATCTCCACCATCCATACACGAGATCCAACGGTCCAGATCTAATCCGCCTTTGACCCTGACCACATTTTCCGCCCGTGCATCTTACCCTCCATCGTGTGCGATCCACACCATTGGATCTGTGCCCATCCATCCAACGGTTGGCATTGAGTTTTGCGTTTTTTTTGCGCCATAGGTTTAACGCCAAAAAATAACGTGAAAATAGTTGTTTTCGTAAGGACACGTGGCAGGCGACGAAGTGTATTGCGTTTTTTTGGGAAAATTTGGAAACCGCCTCAAATCTGTGCGAAAACCATTATGGTTTTCTGCCAAACCACCTTTCCCCCCATTGCATTACATTTTCTCATTTAAAATTGTCGTCCATCCATCCTTTTCATCCAACGGCCCAGATTGCATCTAACTGTTAAGCCATCTCCCTCCACCATTCTTCCCAGAGATTTCATTAAAGGATATCCTCTATCGATCTCTGTTAATTAATTTCATCCAATGGATCAGATCGTTCTATGACTCCAAAATATCATTTAATGCCTTTTTCGCTGTTGATTAAGGATTTCCCCGTTTACATTACATTTTCGCCCATTTTCATTATAAATTCCCCCCTCCCGCATTATAAGCTCCCAATTAATGTCGGGCGTTGATCAATCTGATCTAACGAATCGGACTCAATCAAACTCTCATTTTACCCAACCGCCTCTACTTTGACCCTAGCAAGAAATCCTCGCCGTTGGATGCTTTCATCCAATGGCCATGATCTAACATAAACCTCTGAAGCAGTCTAAGCCCATCCACGCAGGATTTTCATAACTTTTGTGTATTTTTGCAGGTTTTAAAGCTTTTACATAGTTTCTTGAAGGAAATCAAGGGCCGGGGATGACGATCCCCCAAGCATTTATTCATCAAGGATATTGTTTTGCAGGGTTTCACATTAGGATTTATCTGTGCCTCATGAGCACTGATAACATTGTAAAACCCTCTATACGCCTGCGCAGAAACAAACACAGTAAACCTTGATCCGATAAAGAGTATTAGTATCCAGGGACGAAATCGAAGCAAGAATCATGTTTGAAGATTGTTAACACAGTGTTTTGAGGGATTAAGGCTTATTTTCGACTATCTAAAGCCTAATCCACACAACTGAAGACCTGAAGATAGAGATTAAGCCAAATTAGGCCTAGAACACCGAATTAAAGAAAATTAACAGTGTTTAGGGAAAAACAAAGATATCTATCAATCCAAGAAGCCTCCACTGCCACATCAGAGCCTAATTAAATCCTCACCTGCGGTCAAAAGACACATGCAGCCTCAAAGAAATCAGAGAAGGCATATTTATTACCAGAACATAAGATATTAGCTTAAAGACAGCTGAAGAGTTATTTCAAATCAAAGAAACTTATTACAACTGTCAGCAAAGTTATTACAAGGATAAGAAATAGACTTGAAGTCAAATATTTTAAGCCACTAAGCCTCGAAAGCAGAACAAAGTTATGAAACAGATATATAGATCAAATGTATTCCTGCCTTATGCCTTGCATGGTTTTCAAGGCTAGGAATTGCATTAACTGTAGAATTTATGATACTTAAACCCTAGAAACTCTTCCACCTCCTCATTTTTTCAATAAAATATTCTTGAGGAGCACATTGTAAGGGTTGCTCACTACATATCTGTTGCCTGTAAATAGTTTTCTGAAGCTGCTGTAAGCACTTTTTGTAATTGAAGATACCTAAGTTGAGATGAGAAGTTTGAAGTTGTAGAGAACTAGTGGACTTGATGATTGTAACTGGTTTGAACATAAAATACAAGCTAATTTATGGGATCCTGGTCTATGTCAACGGTGATGTGTTTCTTATTGTAACATGTTATTTTCTTTTGTTTCCATTCTATCCATTTTCTCTGATAAAGAACAACAAATATAGAGTTAGGATTTACTCTTAAAAGTACCCTAATCTCACTGATAAGCTTTATCTTTATGTTTTCTTCCAATTGTGTATTTGAGAATGATTTAATACAGTTCAAGTAGTTAAGGAATGTTGGTGTTCCCTCATCTTACTTTCTGAACTTTAAACATTGTTCTTGAATGTTATTTTCAGTTTATGCTAAGTAAAGTTGAACTAGGGAAGTCTATGGTTAGCCCTGTCCTCTAGTTCTATCTCCAAAGGTTGTCTGAAAGTTTCCCTAAGCGTATGTTGAAAGCAGGCTAGGTTCAAAGTCCTTACCCGATCTTAGACTATTCTTTGTTTATTTTAATTATTGTCTTGAAAAGTTTGCTAATTAAAGTCGAACTAGGGAAGTCTATGGCTAGCCCTGTCCTCTAGTTTCTTCTCCAACAGTTGCTTTGAAAAGTTTCCCTTTGAATATGTTGAAATTAGGATAGGTTCAAAGTCCTTACTTGATCTTAAGTTATTCTAAATGTTTTTAAATGTTTTCTATTGAAAGTGCATCAAAAGCAGGCTAGTTTCAAAGTACTTACCTGATCTTAGATTACTTTTATGTATTTCTGAAGTGAATGCCAAAATCAGGATAGCTTCAAAGTACTTACTTGATCTTAGGCTGCTCTTTGTTCTTCATTTGTTTGATTCCCCTTCTTATTTTTTCATTCCATTCCATAAAATCAACTTAAAAAAGAGCCTATGACATAGATGACTTGCCCCATAGACCACTCTTGAACCTTGTTGTTTCAATTAAATCCTACTATGACTCCATAGCCCAATGGATTGAAGCTGATTCTTGCCTATCTTTTAGCTAAATCAATCTTTCACTATCATTCACCTTCACCCTTCATTTAGACTTCCTTCACCTTCATATATCTTTGCCCAACCAAAACAAACAAAAACCTTGTTCTTCATAACTAGCCTAATATCACATTTCAAAACTTAAAGAAAAATCAATCTTTGCACTAATAGAGAGATCCCTCTCTGGATTCAGGAGGGCTAGATCCTAGAATCCCAAAGTGGTTCAAATGTTCTCCCTGCAGTTTTTAGTCTTGCCAATCTGCTGAAATTAAGGTGAGATAACATTTCTGGCGACTCTGCTGGGGAAGTTTTGAGTGACTCCATTTAAGATACTCTTAGGATATCAGAAATCCCTTTCTTTTACAAGTAGCCCTCTTCAAGCACTACCAAGGAAATTGTAATCATGATAGAAGTTATTTGAGTCGGTGACAAACTAAGGAACCCTTAGGATTCTCATAAGAGCTTATCAAACCTTGAAGGAATCAGCAAGCTTATCCATAAGAGTAAACTTTTATTTGTCGCATCATCGGATCTAAGCATTGAAATAGATTTAGGACACTCTTAGAACCCATAGGATTTAAATAACTTAGAAAACCCAAAAATATTTCAGATTGGTAATCAAATAAACATGGTGGTGGACCATAAAGCATTTTACCTCCAAAAGAGCTAAAAATTTCCACCTGGTGACTCCACAATTCAAATAGACCTTAAGACTCCACTGGGAAACCCATTATCATCATAACACCATATGAACTCAGTTAAGAGGACTTTAGGATTAAAGTTTTCTTGTTTAAAAGAATAGTTAGCCTCTTAAAGATTGTCGTATTTGGTTAAAATCTTCTTGTTTAGTTGGGTCTAAAAAACACATCATAGTGGCTCCTAGAAATATTCATACTAGATCCTATCCTAACCCAAATCCTCCTGAGATAGTTGACAAGCCTGAAAGAATCCTTTGAAAGTCTTCTGAGGTCAAATCTTCAACTATTGTCAGATCACTCCATAGAGCTAATTCCGTTCCTGAAAACCTTGCAGCTCCACAAGAATCACAAGTTGACTTAAGAAACCCATTCAGAACTAGGTCACTCGATTGTATATATCAGATAGATTTAGAGCCTTCACTTTCATCCCAATACAGAAGTGAACATCATGATAGCGGAGAAACTACTCCACCTGATTCACATTTCATTCATAATTTTGGTTTCTCTCATCCTAGATCTGCTCAACAATCTATTGCTGGTCCCTCCACATCTGTTATCCACACACCCATTGTTCATACTACATTCCATCAACATTCTCCACTTGTAAAACCCCCACTTTTTCCACAACCTCCTATCATGGCAACATGGTATGCTCCCCTAGTCCTTCCTTTACCTCTAGTCAATCTTCCATAGGATTATCAATCCAAGATACCTTTGTATGATGCTAGTGGTGCTACTACTGCTTCACAACATGTGGATAAGATGAATGACTACTTTGAAAGAAATGAAATTGATGATGAAACTGTAAAACTTATATTATTTGCTCAAATTTTAGGGGGAGAAGCAAGAAAATGGTTTAAAGGCTTAACCCCTCACAATATCAATGATCTCCAAGCCTTCCATCAATTATTCTTAAACAAATGGGAAGTTGAGAAAAAACCCTCTCCAGATACTTTCTGATTATAAGAATCTCCAAAGAAACACCGGGGAGAGTGTACAAGCTTATTGCACTAGGTTTAATAGTGTGTATAATGCACTTCCCCCAGATCTCAAACCTCCACAAGGATTAGCTTTAAAAAAGTTTCCTGAAGGATTTGATCCTTAAATGGCCTATCAGTTGAGAGAGAGAGAGATCCTTTGACTCTTGAAGATATGCAAAAATGAGCTCTTGCTGTGGAAGTTAATTTAATGGAGAAAAGAGCAAGAATGAGGAATGAGAAGAAAGTGTCTTTTAGAAAGCAATCCACATCTTCCACATCTAGCTCAAATATGGAAAGAATGATGGAAGAGATGATGAAAAAGATGAGCATGCTGGAGAGAGCACAAGCAAGTAAAAATCAATTAGCTCCTCAGAACAAAAATAAAAATCAAAATCAGAATTTTAGGAGAAACCAACCTCAAAACAGATCAAGGGTGGAAGATCAAAAGATTATACCTCCTTTTCATAAAAACTATGTCAGTGAGGTTGAAGAAACAAGTGAAAAAATAGAGGAAGATGACATAAACATGTTGGGAGTAGACAATGATGATTTTGAAGTTCATTATAATAGAAAACAAGGTCTATACACATCATATGATGATAAAATACCAAAGGATGAATATTACCATCAAGAGATGGAAAATGTCATCATAGAAACCCCAAAAGAATATGACCTTAGGAGTAAAACCAATCAGGAAACTCCCAAGACTAAGACCTCTGAAAATTCTGCAAAAAATAGCCCTGTGAATAAACCCAAAGTTACAAAACAGAAAGATAAAACAGTGGCTGGAAATTCTGATAAAAACAAAGAAAAAGACACTCAAATGACTAAAAAACAGAGTGTCGATCTTAGCAGTGTTAGCACCTCAGCTAGTGCTCCTGTTAAAACAATTTTGACCAATTTAAATAGAACAAATCAACAAACTAATTTTGCTGATAAAGTGGTAGTTAATAAGGTTGAAACAAGCATTTTCAAAAATCAGATGCCTTTCAGTTTGGAGCAGGAAATTGCCAAAATCAAAATCTATGTTCCTCTCACTGAATTAGTTGCCCAAGATGTATATAGATCACAAATTTTGAAGGCTTTTAACATAGAAGAGAATAATGACACTTTCAATCTTAATGATGACCAACCAGAACTCATATTTGGTCCTTAGATTGAGGGTAGATATCAAGAAGGACCAGTTCCTTCTTTTTATGTTAGTTTACAAATTCATGACAAAATTTTACACAACGTTATGCATGATTCAGGGGCCTCTCATAACTTAATGCCCAAAGCTGTAATGGAGAGGCTAGGCCTTGAAATCACTATACCATACAAAGATCTTTACTCCTTTGACTCAAGGAGAGTGAAATGTTTAGGTTTAATCAAAGACCTCTGTGTAAACTTAGCACAAATTCCAGCCAAGTGTTTAGTAATGGATATTGTAGTGGCTGATGTACCCCCCAAGTATGGTATGTTGTTATCAATATCGTGGGGAGCTAAGTTACAAGGAACAATGCAGATGGACATGACATATGCAACCATCCATGTTTTTAATCAAACTAGAAGACTTTATAGGGAGTCTCATATGCAATACATGGTTACCAGCCAAGAGAGACCACAAAAATCTCCCCTTTATTCTGTACATACAAGCCTTGATTCATTCATCCTTTTCAATGATGAAACATTCACTGATCAAGAAATGTTAACTGAATTAGTGGCAGATATAGAAAAAGAGGAAAACAAGACAGAACCTTCAAAACAGTTTGCTAAATCTGAAAATCATAGCAAACAAATCACAGGTCTAGAGCTATAAATCAATCATCCATTGCTTTTCAAACTTGAGAGTCAAGAGAAGAGTCCTTAGCACGATGAAAAACATGAGGAAATAAAACAAATTCAATATAGTTATGATCTTCAGGAACGATCCAAAAGCACGCTAGATGAAGAGGATAGTAACCAAACTAGTGAATCTGAAACTAGTCCTCTTTGGATTATGCACTTTGATGGATCTTGTACTAAGAGTGATGTAGGTGTAGGAGTGTGGCTTCACAATACAATTAAAAATCATTCTGAAGGGCATTCCTACAAATTAAACTTTCCATGCACCAACAACATAGCTGAATATGAAGCCCTCCTTTTAGGCCTGCTCTTATTGAAGAAATTAGGGGCCAAAAGGATAAAGGTGCATGGTGATTATAAACTGATTATCAAGCAAGTAAATGGGGAAAATAGTGCCAAACACCCCAGACTTAGAGCGTATAGGAACGATGTCATGGATTTATTGAAAACATTTGAGAAATTCCAACTAATTTTTGTCCCAAGAGACCGAAATATCCAAGCTAATGGTTTAGCTTTTACTGCTAGAACATGCCTAACTCCTTATGAAACCAAAAAATGCACAACTCAAATCAAATTTAGACCAGCTGTCCATGATAATGAGAAATATTGGAAAGTGTTTGATGGAGACAAACAAATAGAACACTTCCTACAGTCCAAAAAAGAATTTGAGCCATTAAGTTCAGATCCAGATTATGAAACAGAATGTTCTAATGAATAAAATCTACTTGATGAAGAAGAAAACTCTCCAAATATTGCCGATATAAATATGTTAGCTTATAAATTTGAACACAATGCAGAGATTAGTGCAGATTTAGGAAAAGAAGACTTAGAAACGCTGCAATCTAACAACCAAAGTTTGCCAAAGGGACTGGTCCCCTTAGAAGAGTTGTTTGATTTCAATGATGTTGCCAAGAAACCAAAGCTGGAGCCTGTTGAAACTGAAGTTGAAGAGTGTAATATAGGCAGTGACCTTAAACCAAAAATAATCAAACTGTCTAAAACTTTACCAGCTCAGATCAAGTTGAAATACATTGAGCTGTTTAAGGAATTTTCTGATGTTTTTGCGTGGAGTTATGAGGATTTAAAATCCTATGACACAGAGATAATTCAGCACAAGATACCTCTCAAAGAAAACCAAAAGCCATTTAAGAAAAAATTGCGCAGAATTAACCCTGTTCAATTACCTTTGGTTGAGAAGGAAATCAAGAAAATGTATGAAGTCGAAATTATTCTCCCTATTAGATATTCAGAGTGGGTGTCTAATCTAGTGTCAGTTAGGAAGAAAACATGAGAGATAAGGCTTTGTATCGATTTTAAGAACTTAAACAGAGCCTCATTGAAGGACAACTACCCTTTACCCAAGATGGATCATATTTTACGAAGGGTAGTTGGTTCTAAAAGAATTTCTTTGCTAGATGGCTTCTCAGGATACAATCAGATTTTAGTACATCCTGATGATCAGCTAAAGACAACCTTTACTACACCTTGGGGTACTTTCATGTATGTGAAAATGCCTTTTGGTTTAATGAATGCTGGTGCTACATTCCAGAGAGCCATGGATATTGCATTCTCAGAATAATTAGGCTACTTCATCATTATTTATCTTGATGATATCACTGTTTTTTCCAAAATAGATGAAGAACACCTAGAACACTTGAGAATAGTCTTTGAGAAATGCAAAAAATTTTGGTTATCTTTAAATCCGAAGAAAACGTTGTTTGGTCTCCAAGAAGGTAAAATTCTTGGGCATATCATATTAGAAGAGGGGATAAAGATAGACCCAAAAAGGATTGAAGCTATATTGCAAATCACTCATCCTAGAAACATCAAGGAACTTCAATCTTTCATTGGAAAGATTAATTTCTTGAGAAGGTTCATACCCAACTTCGCTGAACTCCTTAGAAACATCAAAAACATGCTGAAGAAGGGAGAATGAGTTAAATGGACCTTAGAGGCAAATAAATCCTTTGAGCTGGTGAAACAAGCATTAACCAAAACACCAATTCTCATAAGTCCTGATTTTTCAAAATATTTTTTCATTTTTTCATTCGCATCAGAACATACAGTGGCCGCTATCCTATTGCAGAAAAATCCACAGGGACAAGAGTAACCAATTGCATTCTTTAGTAAGGCCCTGAGAGATGCACCTCTGAAGTATAATATTATGGAAAAACAAGCCTTTGCCTTAGTCAAAGCCTTAAAAGACTTTAGAGTTTACATTCTGCACTCCCACATAATTACCTTTGTCCCAAATTCAGTTGTGAAAGACATTTTAACACAAGTCCCAGATGGCAAGAGAGGAAAGTGGATAGTTGTGATACTTGAATATGATTTAGAAATCAAGCCCACTAAACTCATTAAAGGCCAAGGACTAGCAAGATTAATGGCTGAGTCTAATTTTGAAGCACTTGACATAAATATGATAAATGAATTAAACGAACAAGAGGAATTGTCAACTCCCATTGTTGAAGACCATTTTATGAATTCCTCTTGGTATGCTGATATTTTATATGTTTTGCTGAATTTGAATACACCTCCTAGCTTGTCTAAAACAAAGGCAAGGTTTTTAAAGTTAAAAGTTGTAAATTACTGCATTATAGATAAATGTCTATATTGGAAAAATGTAAGTGGAGTATTGCTTAAATGTTTGCCGGAGAGTGATGCAGATAAGGTCAAGCATGAGTTCCATGAAGGATAATGTGGAGGCCACTTCTATTGGAAGACAACTGCAAACAAAATCCTTAGAGTTGGTTACTTTTGTCCCACCCTCTTTCAAGATGTACATAAGATGATTATTGCCTGTCATAAATGTCAACTCTTTGAAGGAAAAAGAAAATTGCTTCCCTTACCTTTGCATCCAATCACTGTTGAAGCTCCTTTTCAACAGTGGGGTCTAGACTTCATAGGAGAAATCCATCCACCATCATCTGCCCAACATAGATGGATTCTCACTGCAACAGACTACTTTACCAAATGGATAGAAGCCATCCCTTCTAGGAAAGCCAATGAATCTGTCATTATACAATTAATTGAAACTCATATCCTCTCTAGATTTGGCTGTCCTAGGAATATCATCACTGATAATGCAGCTGCATTTGGATCCAAAAATATGGTTGAATTCTGTCACAAATATCAGATTACATTGGTTCATTCTACTTATTATTACCCTCAAGGTAATGAGCTGGCAGAATCCTCAAACAAGAGTTTGGTAAACATAATCAAGAAGTTGCTGGAGGAAAATAAGAAATATTTGCACACCAAGCTAGTACATGCACTATGGGCTGACATATTAACACTTAAGAAATCAATTGTAATGTCACCCTACCAACTTGTGTATGGAATAGATGCAATTTTTCCAACCAGCCTAGGTGTACTAGTCATGAAGATGATCCAAGAAGTGCAGTCTGAAGACAATGACATGATCAGAAGAATTAATAAGACTATACATCTTCAATAAACAAGAGAGGAGGTCTACAATAGAGCATTACAAAAGCAAGAGAGCATCAAGAAATTTTTTGATAGAAGGACAAAAACCAGTAATTTTAACATTGGTGACAAAGTTTTAAAATGGGATTCAAGGAGAGAAGATAAGGGCAAGCATGGGAAATTTGATAACTTATGGCTTGGACCTTATCTCATTCATTCTACTACTGGTAACAATGCCTATTTCTTGCAGGAATTGAATGGAGCTGAACTGTTTGGGGGTCCTGTTAATGGAAGGATGCTCAAACATTACTTCTCTTGACCATATCAGTTTGGCAGCCTTTTATTTTTTCTCATTGTAAATATCATACTCATCATTGCATTCAAAGTTAGAAAATGAAAAAATACAAAAACAATAGAAAGAGAAAAGAGGGCAGATTGTAAAAACAATAAAGGTACAACCCCATACCCAAAAAAAAAAAAAGGAGAAACAAAATATGAAAGTGTGCAAGCTCAAATGCCACTCCTAAGAAAAACACTCCTAGTTAGTCATACAGCCTAATCATGACTAATTAGTTTTAAATTTACTGCTGATAGATTAGTGACATATATTTTCCAAACATCTTAACCTTGGCTTATCAGTTAGGTAGATTAAGATAGAAAAATAAATGTTCAAACAAGCTAAAAATCTAAACCTATGAGTTTCCAAAAGAAGAATGACTCTAATCTATTTAAAACTTGAGTCAAAGACAGAAGCAAACTGGTTCTAATGTGTCCAAAACTTGAACCAGATAACAAAGAGAAAACAACTCAAACATAATTCAAAACAGAGCTGAAGAAGTATGAAGGAAGTTTTTGGATTTTCAGATCTTAAGGCTTCACCATTTTGATTTAATTTTCTGCAAATAATTATCTATGTGCAGCTTGTTTTTATGCCATAGATCAGCAACAAGTTAGACTGTTCAATCTTGACTTGTTTGCTTTTGAATTTCTTGTTTTAGAATTTAGAGAATAAAAATCTATTAGACAGTCTAATCCTAACAGATAGTAGTTAGGTAGAGAAGCCTATGAATTCAACTACTTAATCTGAGTTCATGGAGAAATAAGAAGTACACTTAGATTAGTTTTATGTTTTCAAAAGAATAAAATTTTTGTAAAAGAGTTTTCCAATCCAAATGCACTCTGAAAGAAGAAAAAATGTTAGATCATTAGGATTGGGTAAGTAGAAATCTTGTTTTGATAGAACTCCATTGTTTTTTATGGTTGCTAACATTATCACAGCAAAAGAAAGAAAGTTGCAGCCCAAATGGATGAGGCATTGATCAGCTTCTAGAGAAGACATGTCTGAGGTTCTTGGCAACTCCAAGGAGCTGCCATCCCAAGTTGGAGCCGCTATTAGCCACCTATAAAATTTGTCATATCAAATGGTGGATAAAATTTTTTGTAGCCTTCAAGAAACAATTCATGATTCAAAATTGTTAGTTCTTGAAGTCTCATGATGGTCTTTTTCCTTTAAGATAATCTTCACTGCTGTTTCCCTCACAAAAGCCTTCAAAATCTTTTGTTTACCTAAAGAAAGAGACTGCTCAAAAATCCCATGTTTCATCATTGTGCCCCTTCTTTCACTCATAGTTGACCTCCATTTTTTATCCCATTTTCCTAATAAAAATCCTCCATTTCCCTCATTTTGACCTTCAAAATTACTTCAAGACCCTTTTAAAACCATTTGGTCTCCTACCATTTGGTTTTAAAAGCCTACATTCCCCTATCAGAACCCTCCAATTGGCTTAAAAACTCTGTTTTTAGCCTAAAAAACACTTATATTTCATTACAAATAATTTTAGCCCCCGAGGGCTTAACTTTCATAATCCCCACTTCTCATAGGACCGATAGCCCCGAAACCAAGCGCTAAGTGCCTAAACTCCTCTTCTAAACCCGTAAAAACCTTTTCCTCCTTTGTATTTCATGAAAATCTGACTTTCCACTATGTTTGAATAAATCTGATAGTTCGAAGTTTCGATGAAAATTGACCGTTGATCTGAACCGATCAACGACCATCAGCCAAATCACATCGCAAATAAACATATAAAACTTTGTTGTTTTCTTTATTTTTCTCTGATTGCGATTAGCCCCTTTTCTTTTGAAACCCCCGATCCCTTTTCTTTCTTCACATAACCCAGAGCCCGCAATTGGGCGCTAAAACGCTATAAAAACCTTTCCCGAGCCTTTTCCCTTTGATTTTATAAAACCCGACGATATGCTTTTTAAACGAATCTTAACCATTGATTTTGCTAAGATCAACAGCCATTGATCAATCGCATCACACCCGTTCTTCATAATGCTTCTCATCGATGCGATCTCTGATTCAATCCAGGTCGTCAATCATCCTTTGATCCGACGGTCGATACTTCATCGCATCGCAGATTTTCCTTTGGAATTTCCCTTTCTCTCCTTCGATTGTAAACATGCAATTTAATCTGGACTGTCGAATCCACAAGAACCGGCAGACAAAATTAATCGCCCTCCGCCATGGCACTTCGACGTTAAAAACCACCGATTCATCATAACCGTTGATCTCTCTAAGATCTAATGGCCCGCTCTTAATTGCATCGGCGCATTCCCTTTGTATTTTCCCCTTGAATTACGATCTTGCGATCAGATATGGGCCGTTCATTTCATAGATCCGATGGTCCAAATATAACCTAACTTCCTTTTGTTATTTCATAAACCCAACTATGTAAAATCCTTTGGTGAAGATCCACCATTGATCTCTGCAGATCAATGGTTCACATTGCACTCGATCTTTGCATGAACCCCCTGTATTGCATTGCTTTCGTTTCCTTAAGAATTAATCTGGGCCATCAATCTTTTAGATCCTATAGTCTATATTAAACTTGATAGGCCCAACTCCTTTAGGACCTACCTTCCCCCTCTACAGATCTCCACCATCCATACCCAAGATCTAACGGTCCAAATCTAATCTTCCTTTAAACCTGACCACCTTTTCCGTCCGTGCATCTTACCCTCCATCGCGTGCGACCCGCACCATTGGATTTGTGCCCATCCTTCTGACGGTTGGCATTGAGTTTCGCGTTATTTTTGTGCCAGAGGTTTAACGCCAAAAATAACACGAAAAAATTGGTTTTCCTGAGGACACGTGGTGGGTGGCGAAGTGTATCGCTTTTTTTTGAGAAATTTTTGAAACCGCCTCAAATCTGCGTGAAAACCATTAGGGTTTTCCGCAAACCGCCTTTCCCCCCATCACATTACATTTTCTCATTTAAAATTGTCGATGTCCGTCCTTTTCATCCAACGGCCCAGATTGCATCTAACCGTTAAGCCATCTCCCTCCACCATTCTTCCCAGAGATTTCATCAAAGGATATCCACCGTCGATCTCTGTTAATTAATTTCATCCAATGGCTTAGATCTTTCTACGACTCCAAGATATCATTTAACGCCTTTTTCGCTCCCGATTAAGGATTTCCCTGTTTACATTACATTTTAGCCCATTTTCATTATAACTTTTCCCCTTCCACATTATAAGCTCCTGATTAATCTCGGTTGTTGATCAATCTGATCTAACGACCCGGACTCAATCAAACTCTCATTTTACCTAACCGCCTCTACATTAACCCTAGCAAGTAATCCTCGCCGTTGGAAGCTTTCATCCAACGGCCGCGATCTAACCTAAACCTCTGAAGTAGTCTAAGCCCATCCATGCAGTATTTTCAAAACTTTTGTGTATTTTTGTAGGTTTTAAAGCTTTTAAACAGTTTCTTGAAGGAAATCAAGGGCCGGGGATGACGATCCCCCAAGCCTTTATTCATCAAGGAGATCGTTTTGTAGGGTTTCACATTAGGATTTATCTGTGACTCATGAGCACTGATAACACTGTAAAATCATCTGTACACCTACGCAGCAACAAACACAGTAAACCTTGATCTGATAAAGAGTATCAGTATCCAGGGACGAAATCGATGCAAGAATCATAATTGAAGATTGTTAACACAATTTTTTGAGGGATTAAGGCCTAATTTAGACTATCTAAAGCCTAATCCACACAATTGAAGACCTGAAGATAGAGATTAAGCCAAATTAGGCCTAGAACACTGTATTAAAGAAAATTAACAGTGTTTTAGGGAAAAACAAAGATATATATCAGTCCAAGAAGCCTCCACTACCACATCAGAGGCTAATTAAATCCTCACCTGTGGTCAAAAGACACCTGCAGCCTCAAAGCAATCAAATAAGGCCTAGTTATTACTAGAACAGAAGATATTAGCTTAAAGACAACTGAACAATTATTTCAAATCAAAGAAAATTATTACAACTGTCAGCAAAGTTATTACAAGGATAAGAAATAGCCTTGAAGTAAAATCCTTGAAGCCTCTAAGCCTCGAAAGCATAACAGAGTTATGAAATAGGGATTTAGATTGAATGTATTCCTGCCTTATGCCTTACATGGTTTTCAAGGCTAGGAATTACATTAACTGTAGAATTTATGATACTTAAACCCTAGAAACTCTTCCACCTCCTCATTTTTTCTATAAAATCTTCTTAAGCAGCACATTGTAAGGGTTGGTCACTGCATATCTATTGCCTGTAAATAGTTTTCTGAAGCTACTGTAAGCACTATTTGTAATTAAAGATACCTAAGTTGAGATGAGAAGTTTGAAGCTGTAGAGAACCAGTGGACTTGATGATTGTAACTGGTTTGAACATCAAATACAAGCTGATTTATGGGATCCTGGTCTATGTCAACGGTGATGTGTTTATTATTGTAACTTGTTATTTTCTTTTGTTTCCATTCTGTCCATTTTCTCTGATAAAGAACAACAAATATAGAGTTAGGATTTACTCTTACAAGTACCCTACTCTCACTGATAAGCTTTATCTTTATGTTTTCTTCCAATTGTGTATTTGAGAATGATTTAATACAGTTCAAGCAGTTAAGGAATGTTGGTGTTCCCTCATCTTACTGTCTGAACTTTAAACATTGTTCTTGAATGGTATTTTCAGTTTATGCTAAGTAAAGTTGAACTAGGGAAGTCAATGGTTAGCCCTGTCCTCTAGCTCTATCTCCAAAGGTTGTCTGAAATTTTCCCTAAGAGTATGTTGAAATCAGGCTAGGTTCAAAGTCCTTACCTAACCTTAGACTATTCTTTGTTTATTTTAAGTGTTGTCTTGAAAATTTTGCTAATTAAAGTTGAACTAGGGAAGTCTACGGTTAGCCTTGTCCTCTAGTTTCTTCTCCAACAGTTGCTTTGAAAAGTTTCCCTTTGAATATGCTGAAAGTAGGATAGGTTCAAAGTCCATACTTGATCTTAAGTTATTCTAAATGTTTTTAAATGTTTTCTATTGAAAGTGCATCAAAAGCAGGCTAGTTTCAAAGTACTTACCTGATCTTAGATTACTTTTATGTATTTCTGAAGTGCATGCCAAAAGCAGGATAGTTTCAAAGTACTTAATTGATCTTAGGATACTCTTTGTTCTTCATTTGTTTGATTCCCCTTCTTATTGTTTCATTCCATTCCATAAAATCAACTTAAAAAAGATCCTATGACATAGATGACTTGCCCCATAAACCACTCTTGAACCTTGTTGTTTCAATTAAATCATACTATGACTCCATAGCCCAATGGATTGAAGCTGCTTCTTGCCTATATTTTAGCTGAATCACTCTTTCACTTTCATTTACCTTCACCCTTCATTTAGACTTCCTTCACCTTCATATATCTTTGCCCAACCAAAACAAACAAAAACCTTGTTCTTCATAACTAGCCTAATATCACATTTCAAAACTTAAAGATAAATCAATCTATGCACTAATAGAGAGCTCCCTCTCTGGATTCAGAAGGGCTAGATCCTAGAATCCCAAAGTGGTTCAAATGTTCTCCCTGCAGTTTTTAGTCTTGCCAATCTGCTGAAATTACGGTGAGATAACTGACCCCTTTTGTATTCTATAAAATCACACTTAAAGTTGATGAGATGGTAAATATTTTGGGGTTTTCATGCGCATACATTAGGGGATTTTTGAGGTAAAAATTGACCCTAAAAAAAAAAAAAAACATACTAACAAAATCAACTTAAAAAAATCAATAGGACTTACAATGATAAACATTTTTGGAGGGAAGAGGAAAAAATATTCTTTACTCTTTACTTATCTCCTTATAGATTTACTCAAAAAAGTGTGGGAGCTCTTTGGATGTGGAATTATATTCTAAACATATAATCCTATATTGTATATTGTTCATCCATATCAAATATTAACTATCTTATAAGGCCAATTATAATGATGGAATACTCACTAATTTGGGTATTTTTAATAAAGAGGACCCTTTTATAAAGACTGACTATTAACTAATTGTAATATTCCAAAATGGAAAAGACATGAATATATAACATATGCACAATTCCAACTACGGTAAAATAAGAACTAAACATGTAAAACTTTAAAAATTCCGGAATACATCAAAACATCATACATATGGGTAGAAAACAGGCAAGCCATAACATTATACATCAATAAAAAATGAAAGTACACATTTCCCCAAAAGGAATGCACTCAAACCACAAGATGGCTAAAATACACTAAAGAAACCAAGCACTGGAAATGTTGTACTGCTACTACTATTGCTGCTAGAAACTGCTACTACTAAGAAGAATAACCATGTGTGGGCGGCTATTGGAGTGCTCAGAATGATTTGGGATTTTAACCATAGATTCTACTCAAAAAAACCTAGAAAGACCAAGAAATGGTTTGGCCATATTTTAACTTTGGGTTTTTGGTCCTTTTGGTTGCACACTACACCCCTGCTGGCTGAGTTACGCACTCCCTAGAGAAAAATTTTGATATGGGTCTGAAAGAATGATCTATTAGATACAACAATACCCAATCAACTCAATACCTGAAGCGTTGGTCCCTTCTCTTGATCTCCGGGATAGAAGCTTGAAATCTAGCTCCTCCTTCCTCTACTCAAGTTGTAGCTGCACACTACACAACTGTTGGACTAAACAATGTTGTTAAGAGGGTTGAATTTGTAGACTACTACTAGATGATGGAATATAGCTCACAAATTATTGAAATGATCTCTCCAAAGTGAGGGAAAGACCCCTCACAAGATTCCAAGCTGAAATACTTGGAACTTCCTTCCTCCCTTAGATCTGCCTGACTGGATTGCAAATTCCTGAAGGAATTGCCACTGTATTGAGGTGTAGGAATGATGGCCTGGTGCTGGATGTACCAATTTTGATCTCAGAAGACTAAAATGAAGCAAATGATGAAAGGGATGATCCCTCCACTAGTTCCTTAGCTGAAATGATAAGAACTACCTCCTCCTCTCAAACACTAAGACAAGAATGCATAATTCCTGAAGCTGTATGTGTTGCAGAGAGGGGTTGGATGTGGCACCAATTCCGGATGATGATTTTCTGCTCAAAAAAACCTTCCTAGAGTAGGAACTCGAAGTGCCCCATGGGTAAGGGTGGGATTCCTGCTTGGGAACACCCATGTGATAAACAACACAACAAACTTAGCTAAACAATTGAAGCATGCAAACAATATCAAATGACAATACAATATCAAATTCCAGACTAATTTTCTTTGTTTCCCTCATCTTCCTTATATGGTTGTGAGCCCTCCCTAGACTTGACCCACCTCATAACTGCACTGCACATGTGGCCACTAGTCTCCATGAACACTGCACTATCTCTCCATGATCTCCATGATCTCTGCATTTACTTTCCACTCTTCCATCATGTGTGCACTTAATGCACCACTCCCTCCATCACTTCATCATTATTTATATATGATATTACTTTTATTCCTCTATGATCTTACTTTATCTCCATGATATTCCTCATGAATGCTACATGATATCATTCTTCCTGCATTAATAAGCTGCTCCATTACTCCATAATGTTGATCTACTATCTAATTAACCCGCATACACACACAAAAAGTGGATTTTATTCATCTATGGGGTTTATGGGTCCCTCCACCCTTTTATTTACTTAATTAATTAAGAAAAGTAAGAACTCTAATATTCCAATAACTGAAGCAAAATTTGGAATATTACAGTCCTCCCCACCAAAATTTTGCTTGTCCTCAAGAAACTGCAAAATTAGATGCTACAAAAATCCTCCTCCCTCCAAATGGAATCATCATATGGAAGGTCTCCCCATCTGCTATAATGTTCTATGAATGCCAACCTCCATAGTTTCCTCTCTAGAATTTCTAGAATGACCTCCAACTGAATAGTTAGATGTCTCTCCTCATCAATAAGTCCCCAAGTGGAAATGATATGGTGTCCGAGGATCTCCTCTATGCATGAGATAAATGAAATGAAGTGGTTCCTTACCCAAAAGGAAAGTCCCAACTCATGAAATATCTCTTCAACCCATGCTTCATGGAGTAAGATGTATCTCTCCATGCTCCAATCCTTGGCCCCACTTTCCGCAAGCATCATCTCAACACTGTGCAAAATAGGGCATAGAGATATGTCGGTTGATATGTGAAATGTCAAACCATACTCTCTCAAAAAAAACCACTGCAACAATGCCTCTTGCTGCCATACCACCCCATCATCATACCAAGTATGATGGCCATACTCTCCTAACAGAAACCAACGCAGTAAGGCCTCTTTTTTCCATCCTCCCTCCTCATCATGCAAATTATGGGAGAAATTCAACCCATAATCTCCCAAGAGTAACCAAAGAAACAACGAATCTTTCTTCCACCTCACATCATCATCACGCAGGCTATGAAGCAACAAAATACTGATTGACATGTAGAATTCCACATAAATCCAACATAACCAAGCACCTTGCTACCACATCATGTGAGTGCCATGCAATGTCTCAAACAATAACACACCCATTGACATAGGATATTTCATGTGATGGCCAAACTCTCTCAAGATTAGCTAGCGCATCCATGCCTCCCGATGCTGCATCTCACCAGTAATATACAAAACATGGATCATACAAATATGAGATGTTTGGTAGTAACCATACTCACCCATAAACAACCAGCACAACCATTATTCTTGCTACCCCATGTCATATATCTGCAATTAGCTCACCAACCACCTGCTCATCATCCTCACCCATCCACACAACTATGGGTGATGACTCCTATCATGCTCCTACTTGGTATCCGTCCAATGGAGAATACCATCCTCCCCAATCTGATGACTATCTTTGCACTCCATGATATGTTAAAGTGCACCCTCCTTGAGGTTTATCCATGAAATCCTCTCATTGATGACCCGGTAGAATCCACACGATTTTGAATATGTTGTAGATAGAAAATTCTTTTTGAGTTGTGAGACACTCTTCAAGAAGGCTTCATCCTGATAGTGGAAAATACTATCCATCATAAGATGTCTACCATCTATCATTTGTCTCTCCAATGCTTCATGAGTGAAGTGGTCATCAGAATGCTCTAAGAATAGTTGGCCCCCCAACTCATCACTGCTCCTTAGTGATAGTGCTGCTGATCTCCATGATGGTGCATCTGCTGTCTCATGGCCATACACAATGCTGAACTCATAGCTCGACATTGTACTAATTATGACTATGCTCATCCCATCCTACGAAACTCCACACTTAAACACAAAGTGTTGTGTGTAGCTCAATAATGAACAACTAGGATGACTATACATATCCTCCTTGAGCAAGTCAAGGGCCCTCTGCGCAGTGAGAGCTTGATGCTTCAAATCAGAAAGGTGCTCTAACCCTTGGTTATGCAATTTCCATAATGGCAAGATCCCACAAATCTCAATCTAAGGTGCTGAAATAATAGGAAATATAAATGTTTACAAGCCTTGGATCAGCTGAAACTTGGGAACATCTTGCAAAGATACAAGAGTTCCTCCAACCGATGCAATGGATTCTCCAACTGCTAGGGATGGTGATGCTTTCTCCTCTACTTTTGATCTGAAAATGGAACTATTTGTAATGCTATGCAAAGTATCCATTCTCATATAATTTAGTGTGCAAAGTGTTCTCCATGACTTGCAGGTTAAAAAAAACGTTTTGGTAATGTTTCTGAGTTTTATGTGTGAGGATTTGTTAATTAAATTTATTGTTTAACATATCACAGCAGAAATACATAGCAAGTAAAATTCACCATAACATAACACATAAAATTGTTGAGGCAGTTTACCCCTCCTCGGCTACATCTTCTAGTCAAAGGCTCCCCAATGGCATGTCCTTACTCTATTAATTTTTTCAAAATGGTTATACAGTGAAAAATATGCCTAAACAAGCAAAAACAATTGTAAATTCAGCTTCATAAGATAGAAAATAGCTATAAGTGGCTTTTGTTTCACCTTAAACAATGAAGTACAACCCAATACAATGCCTTCTCCCTGATGGCTCTGACGGGTCCTTCATATTCCCTCAAGAAAAATCTATTTTAGATCATCTTGGTTCGCTCTAAAACCTATTCCAAACTCTCTAGAAGGTCGAAGAGATCGAAAATTGACTAAAATTTCATCTTGTTTGGTCGCAAATTGAGAGAGTTATGACTTTTGCAACAAAAATGCCCAATGTCCCCCAAAACCCCACTAAAAGTGGGAGAACTCTAGATAGCCCCACCATTTTGGCAATCTCCGCCTGATTAGGTGGGCTGCCAGCAGAACCGCTGGATCAAACTAGCAGTTAAGTTAAATGTTAGGCGCATTCACATGCAAAAAAGGCGGTCACTATTTGGTGGGTGGATAAGTTTGAAAATTGTCGCATTAACGTCTTCGGGGCAGTGGTCACATAGGTGGCATTAACTGCCATCGTAACCGTCAAGCGGTAGCCCCTGGTCTCCACCACAAGTCACATGGTTTCAGCTAGCACTGGGGCTAGCCCCCTTCCCAAAATCTGCCACAACATTTGTTTACACCCACGGTTCGAGCTCTGGTCACATTGTTATAGGGCCGGCCCTTGAGGGGCTAGTCTCCAACACCTCCACCCATTTCATACGCCGACCTCAATATACGTTCACACCTGCCAAACTTTTCAACGAACATCTACCACAGTGTGTCGGTCGGGTCGCCCTGCCCGAGGAGTCGGGTCGAGGGTTCAAGACCCATGAACCTAAAAATTTGTATATGACTTTTAATCCAATGGCCTGGAGCCATGTGGCAACCTCTGGGTAGGCCACGTGGTACCCATTGATAGGCCCATAATATAATAAAAAAATTAACTTTGGCATATAGTTTTTTTTTTAACAAAAATTGACATAATCAATTAAGTCAAAAAGTCTTGTTTTGGAGGTCACTGGACGATTTCAAACCTCAGTAAATTTCTCATACGAACTCAGTTTTTAGAACCATTAATGGTGCCAGAATCCCAACGATGAGGCCTTTCCAATCATTCAGATTGCAACCATTTCTGAGCATTTCCATTTTTGAAATTTTTTTTTAACTTGGACATGATCTCCTGATCACACCTCCCCATTGGGAAGCTTTTGGACCCCAAAAGCTCTCTGAACTATAGAAACTAAAGATGAGGAGACTGATTCTCCACTCTTCCAACCTTGAACCACTGAAATCTCACTGATTTCATCAAATTGAGCTTCTTATAAAAAGACAAATTCTTCCTTGAATCTGTTGACCGACTGTTGCTAACCTTGACTGTGTCATGCTGAAATTTTTTGAAAATTACAGAACAAAAACTAAAATTTGTAGAAAACATATTTCTCCTACAATGGTCTACCTTCAAAGGAAACTGAAAATAAGATTCACCTTTCCAACTATCCTTATGGCAAATTTTTTCCAAATGAGCCATGTTCTTGTGTCGATTCCCGACCAAGTTTTCTCGCCATAGTACCCAGCCATTTTGAAACCAACATTGATCCATGCTGAACTTTGTGCCCTCTTTGCTTGCGCGCTTTACCCTCTCTTGGATTTTTGCACCACTTTGCACCGACACTCTATTTTCTGCACTGAGCGACACCAAAGACATTTGCTGCAACTTCTTGTCATCTTCTTCCAAAGACGACTTGCTTTCAAACTAAAGCATCTCATCATTTATTTCAGAAATAACATTAAAAGGATTATGTACAAATTATTTTTTCTTAATCATCAACAAAGTCAAATTTTGACTTGCATTGACAAGCCTTTTCAACTGCCCTACATTCACTAAAGAAGATTCTAGCTTTTTCCGACGTGCTCTCACAATAAACTCCTTGCCATCCTTGAATAAATGGTACTTGTTCTCATGGCGATGGAAGATCACTTTCCTGTCATATAAGTAAGGACTTCCCAACACCGCATGTGTAATGTCAAACAGTACCACATCTAATTCAACCATGTCAATATAATGAGCTGTTATGGCGAAGCGCAACATGCAGTTCCTTGAAACTTGTAAATTAGTATCCTTGCAAATCCATCCAAGTGGATATGGCTTTTGATGTGGAATGGTCTCAAGTTTCAGCTTCTTGACTAAGTCTTTTGAGATGAGATTCGCATGTGGAATGGTCTCAAGTTTCAGCTTCTTGACTAAGTCTTTTGAGATGAGATTCGCTTTTGACCCACTGTTAAATATTGTGTCTGTCTTTGTATGTTTTGAAATTATCCTCACATGAAACAACTCTATTCTCTTCCCTTCACTTGGAGCTTCTATGTGATAGTTATACATGCTAGAACTAGGTTTAGTTTCATTTACAATATCTTTCCCCTTTATGTTCTTTAGTGCCATAGCTATGCTTTTAGTTTCATCTCTTGATTCAGACCCTAAGTCTTGTTCAGCTATTGCAACCGTCTTGCCTTTCTCTTTGGCCTTAGCTTTGGTTTTAAATTTTTCTGGTTTCAACTCCGGATGAAGTTTCCAGCAATGGTCTTCATCATGGCTTGTTTTGGAACAATTTTTAAAAAAGAATTTCCCTTCTCTTTCCTATAGTTTTCATTTATCTTTCTCGATTTGCCTTTAAATTCACTATCCTCATTCCCATCAAAAGGTTGTTTACCTCTTGCCTCTAAATGCGTGGCTTGGACACAAACCTTGTCTAGACTAGTAGGATTGAACATACGAATAGTATGTATAAGATAGCTTTCTAAACCACCTATATATTTCAGCAAAGTCTCTTGGCTATGCAAATAAGTTCCTAACAAAAGAGCTCTTCTTCTAAACTCTTGAGTGTAATATTGTACATTTTGTCCCTTAAGTTGTCTAAAACTTTTCCAATTCATGATAGAATTTTGTAAATGAGCTAATGGGTAAAATTTTTGTTTAATTGCATAAATAAATTCAGCCCATGGTAAAGTGATCTTACCATGTTTTTTAATTTCATCCTTTGTCTTGGCTTCCCACCATACCAATGCTGCTCCTTCCATTCTCAAAGAGGCTAACTGAATCTTGGTGTCGTCATCATGAAGGTTTTGTATCCTCAAGTAAACCTCCAACTGCCTTATCCAATTTTCAAGTTTCTCTACATTGACTTCACCATTAAACATAGGAAACTCAAATTTAACATCAAGCTTTAAAAATGGACTTTTACCAATGTTTTTTGACTTGTGAGATTGATTCACCAAAGTAGAGGATGATGATGTAGAGGAAGAGGATGAAGATGGGGATGGTGGATCACCATTTCCTCTGTGTCCTTTCTTTGAATTTTCTTCACTTTTATGTCCTCTTGAATATCCCTCTCCTTCAAGCATTTCATTCATTTCTTGGTAGAGTATCCTCACCATCTCAGTCATGTCCAGGATCTTCTGATGTTTCTTGATCTCTCTTTGATTCAAGCAAATCCTCATGAACCTGATGATACTCGGTTAGAATACAAGGCTCATGAGTGGTTTCTTCTTCCACATCAGATTCTGCATCTTCTATGTGGTCTCTTGTTTCCTCAAAGCAACATTCCCTATTTGATTTTGCTATTAGGTCCTGATATTCTCTGGTCAGTGTAACACAAGACATAGGTAAGCAATCAGGCAGTTCTTGATCACTTTCCTCCTCATCTTCCAGATATTCTAAAGCATCATACATGTCTTGCTCATTATCTAGGTCTTGAGTTTATTCTTGTTCTGGAAGAGGCATGGGTTGTTTTAAATAATCATCATTTTCATTCAGATTAGCCATATACATCTCCAACACTTTACCAAGCATTTATGTTATTCCATTGAGTTGGTCATACAAAGCATCATACTTTTTATCCCTGTCCATGTCTGCATCCATGTTTCTGCAAAGATGGTCACTGCATCTTCCCAACCAGTTCAGAGTCTTCTACCAGCAGAGTCATTTGGTCTATAAGGAGCTATGGAGTCGCTAGGTGGAAGGTTTAGGATGCTTCTGGAGGGTACACTGTCCACCACAGTGCCTATGAGATGTCCCTTTTCAAGGACATCTTCCAAACACAAAAAACTCTAACTAGAGATCGACTGGGAGGGATTTTACCAGATATGTCACCTCTGAAAGAGTGTGAGATATGGAGGCTGCCTGGCCCTTTCCAGACTCTGTCTAAGAGTGTGGGAGAAACACAACAAATTTTATAGAGGTTGATCTGTGAAAGGGAGTGTTTCACTGCCAACCTAACCAGAGATTCTAGGTGTTCCGAGGCTCTTATGATGTAGTAAGGTGGAAATACTCAGAATGTCCCCAGTGGAGTCGCCATTATGTTGGTGAAGACAATGGGAGACAGACAAATGTTATCAGTTATAGGTTTTCAGATTTTCCCCAGTGGAGTCGCCATTATGTTGGGGTTTCTATGTTTTGGCTAGATTGACAAGACCAAAAGATGAGACAACATCAGAACCACTTTGGGCCCTAGAATCTAGCCCTCCTGGACCCAGAGAGGGATCTCTCCAAATGTAGCAAAGAATGGTATATCTTTGAAGCTCAAAATGAGGTATTAGGATAGGTATGAAGCACAAAGAGGGGTTTAAAATTATTTGGTTGGTTGGTTGCTGGGTTGGTCATGAGATCATAGATTGAGAAGGTAATGGAAGGAAAGAAGAAAAGCAGTAGGATGTTTAGGTAAAGAGGACAGGTCAAGGTAGTGCCATCCATTGGGCCATGGAGTCATGAAAGGGAATTACTTGCAAACCACTAGCCAAGGCTTTCAAAGGGAAAGTCATCTATTCTAAAGGATATTTTTAGGTAGATGGTGGAATGGAACATTAAGGATCGAAAGTGAAAGAAGGAAAGCAACCCAATTTCTGTCTATAGATTAGGTCATAGGTAATTTAACTCCAGACCTACTTGGACATACTCATAGGAAACTTTCAATGAAGAGACAAAGGGGAAACTTGTAGATCGGACCAGAGGTCATTTAACTCCAGGTCAGCTTTAGCATGCTCCAAGGAAAAAAAAAGATAAGTTAAATAGAGCCAGGGTTTATAGATCAGAGAAGGACTTTGAACCTTCAATGCTTTGACACCAGTAAGGGATCTTAGAAAGGCCAGCTGGTCGCACAAGGACCCTAGCGGACAGGGCTAACTCTAATCCCCAGTTTCCCAAATCTTCCAGCTTCAACCCAACAAGAACAACTAAAGACAGAGTTCATTAATTCACACATCAGCTAGCAGGCAATGGCATCCACTACACTGGTTGAATTAGCTGAAATCGACCCTTAGATAACACATTCAGCAGAAAAAATTGAAGGCAAGGAGAGCAGAGACATAGGGTACCTAACAAGGGTAAATCCTATGCCATATTTCTGATGCAAGCTAGCAGTAGTGAACAACATGAAAATGTAAATAAAGATACAAAGAGAGAAACATCACCTGTAGTAATAGACCAGGATCCAAAGAAATGTGCTTGATTAATTGATGCAAAAACAGTCACATACACTGAGCTCAATGGCTGATTACAGTCCAAACTTTCTCCTCCCAGCCTACTACATTGAAAACTACTCTACTATTCCCTCCCAAGACTGTTCTAACAGTCAAAATGAATCCTTCTAACGGCAATCGACAACAACCAAACAAAAAACTTTTACAATATGTTCTTCAGGATTATTATAGGAGAAAAGAATAACAGGAGTAGATGTAAACTTAAATGCAACATTAAAAATTTGAAGCAGCAGGAGGGCTGAGGCCTCGTTCTATTTTAAATGTCTAAGCATTGAACTTCTGCACTCTTTGGATGAAAGAGTGGTCTTCGTCTGGCCGCAATTTACTCTTGGTATGCCTTTGGTGTACTTGCTGCAACACTCTGAACGAAAACAAATCAATGACTCAGGTTTGCCATACCATGTAACAAATGCTTCTGATGGTGTATGACTGCTGTCAGGGCAGAAAAATTCTCAGGAACATGGCATAGAAGGAAAGCAGTATGGATGTTGTGTCCTTTTATGGAAGAACGTTCCGCTAAAGTCGAAACCCTGCTAATTATGGTTTTCTGTGCATTGGACCTTTTGAGCGATCCACGGGGTCTTCGAACTAGTACCTTTGCCCCTTAAACATTGGATTAAGGCTTAATATCTTTAACAATGTGCATTAGACCCTTAAATCCCTCACTGATACTCTTTACCACTTCCACGTTTTCCTCTGACTATGAAATCTGTGTTTTAATCGCTCTGGAGAAGTTTGACAGAGTTCTAACCCTGTCCCTTTGATGATAGTCGTGTCAAAACACTTTCCCAAGCCTTTTTTCATTAATTTGGTCTCTGCACATGGTCCTTTCCTGTGTTCTCTGTTACAGTGACAGAGACTGTGAATTATGGTGGTTTATTGCCGCCCGAAACCCTGTAAAATACACAAAATTGTCAAGAATTCATGCACGGGGTGGGTGAATGCAGCCGGGATGATGAGGATGGTTGTGCAGACTAGTAAAATGGCAGAAAAGTGCAGGATTACGATGGAAAATGGTCGTGGAAAAAGTTGGCGGAATGAAATCGGGGGTGGCGAGAATGAAATTTTAACGTAGAACATTAAAATTAACCTTGGAATGAAATATATATACATGGACAGGTGAGAAATATGATGAAACACGTGGAATGGTGACGTGGCGAGACCCGGTTGATGGTGGGGCATGCAAACAAATTTGGACCGTTTTAACTCAAGAGGAGATCGACGGCTGAGGACACGGCAGAGGGCAATGGAATCTGGACCGGGGGTACGGTTGCCTTGGGTTAACTCCCACGCAACTTGGGGGAGTGATCACCATTGGTTGGGAAGCTCTGGATCGGATGGTGCACGTGCATATCGCACCGGGTTTTCTTCCGAACGATAATGCGCGATGGGGGGGCAGTTTTCAAACAGTGCTGGTGCCACACGTTCTGCGGTTAATGGCATTGCTCCGAAAATAAAAATACCACCCACCCTCCAACGGTGGTGCGATAGAAACCAGATGGTTTTTAAATAGTGCCCGCGGGGACCACCAGGGCAGATAAACTCCGGACCGTTGATCTGCGGGTAAATGAACGGTGGATGATGCGATCGGGCGGTGAAAGGAGGTGGGTGATGAGCGCTATGGGGGAATGCGACGACCGTCCAATCTATACAAATCGACAGTTCAAAATGCGCCCGACACATATTTGCGCTAAGCGCTTTCTGCCTTGGCACTGGGTCACGTGGTGGAAAAGGGTGAGGGGGCTAGGGCCGAAAGGTGCTAAGCCCACAAAATGTGGAAAATGGGTTTTTGGCCCATTTTTAGCGTTTTTTAAGGCTAGGAAAAGGTAATGATAGAGGGAGTAAGGGGAAAACAGGACAAACAAGGGGTATGTGTAAGATTAATAGGGGATTTTGGGAGGATTTAGAGGGTAAGAGGGGAAATAAAGGCCTTTAGGAGCACAATTTATCATCATCAGTGAGGCTTTATAATGGGAATCAGCAGAGGGGATTTCATCAAAGGACACAAGGCACAAGGAGGCTTCAAGGATGATGTGTTTTCAGAGGAAATGCATTCCTTGAAGGCTCAAAAACATTTTAGCCCCCTATTTGCTTGAAAAAAATTTATAGGGGGTGTTGTAGCTCCTACAACACCCTCCAAAAAATACACAAAATCATAACACACACTCCAAAATTTTTTGGAGCCCCCCTTAAAACTAAAAGGAAAAGAGACCAAGTAAAGTTCTAAAGGCAAGTCTCGCTAAGTCGCATATGCATTATTTGTGACCCAGGCGACCTACATTCTGCCGGGCCTAAAGATTGTACAGTCTGCAATTAAACGAAAGGTCAATTTCCAGCGATTTGCGACCTTGCGACCTAACGACCTTGGGGTCGCAAGGTCGTGGTCGCAGTGAATGTATAGGTGTGGCTTATGACCACGACTGTGCGTTGTATGCAAGGGAGTCGCAAACTTGCAACTTGCGACCGCATTAAACGTCCGCACGTGCGACCTTTTTATATAAGGTCGGGTCGCTAGGTCGCATTTGTGACTCTCAGCGAAAACCGCAGAATTGCTCTGACAGGTTGACTGGCGCGTTTTCTTCCGGGTAAGTTGCCTTTTTCCTCCCTATGTTTCCTTCATAAACATGTCTTGCCATTTTTGAGCCTCCCCACGGTCTTATTTATTTACTAAGAAGGATGGGGGTTTTTCTTTGGATTGTTGCCGTCATTGTGTTTCCCTCAAAACCCCAAGGTCGCCCGCCCCTTTGCCTAAATCCTCATGGCTATGCCTTATGGTAAATTCTGGACCTTTCAGACCGCAGTTTTCCCATTAGTAAACACTTAGCCGCAAGGTCGCGCGCGCGCAAAACGCAAATGCGACCTGCGACCTAGCGACCAGGTCGCAAGGTCGCAGGGTCGCAAAAGTACCACTCAGCGACTCTGCGACCCTGCGACCTAGTCGCAAGGTCGCAGAGGTCGCGGGGTGGCAGAGTTCCCACTCAACGACTCTGCGACCACAAACTGTACTTGAACTCAACGATCGCCCGGGTGAGTCCTTTTGTGGAGCGGCGACCCAGCGACTCCCAGAAAACAATAAATTATCTTTGCATGTTCAGACTCTATTTAGCCATTATCATCATGTCTTTCTTATCCTGTGATTCTGTTCTAAATGCAGCAGGTGAATTCAGAGCAGACACAGTACCGGTCCCCTCCGACTCGAGCAATATGGCACCCCGGGTATCCCGAAGGAGAAGCAGGCAGGTGGTGGAGGAAGAATCAGACGCAGACATACAAATATCTCCGCCGCCAATATACAGAGACACCCTTTGCACCTTCGCAAAAGATGATAGCCTCAGGTAGTATGAGGTATACCATGAATTTTCCATGACAGCAGAGGAGTTACCAGAAGATCTCCCGGACCGTGAAATATATCTGAAAGTCAGAAGGTCCAGACTGCACCTGGCTGGGCCTCATCCTGCCATCTTTCCATGCCCTGAAATGCTGGACTGGATCATACAGAAGACGGATCCGAAAAGCTTCGCAATTCGAGATAGTGCAGGGAAAGCTTTCGTAACATTGGAAAGTTCAAGAGCACAGGTCTACTACTCCCTACCCAAAGCAGAGGTAAACTTCACCCCAAGATGGTTCGCTACAAATGAAGTGCCGATGGTTGACACGATCAGAAGATGGTGGGCAGAACCAGACAAATTTAAGATAAAAAAGGACCAGGAATACCCGGTAGCCGGTCTGAGGAAAGTCTATAAGCTAGTGGCCGCCATGCTGTGCAGGATATACGGACGTTCGGACGCCACCACCTTCAATGGAACATGGGCAACCATCATAGAACATGTAACAGTCCACGGCACTCGATTCAATTGGGCAGGAATATTAATGGGCTCCATGCACACAAACTTGGCTTCAGCGTTAGCCCCAGATGAGGGAGCGCCATCAGAATTCTACATGGCTTCGTATCTATTAGATGCTGTCTGTGCCCAGATGCATGTTGAGGGATGGCCACATAATTGGGACCCCGAACAGACCCAGGCAATACACTTGCAGACCAGGGTATTCTGGGAATCTAGGTACAAGTCGGACATCGAGCAAATCTCTCACATATTCATGCCGCCCTCTACGGGAAACTATTTGGTCAAGATGCCCCCTGCATGTCTTGGCGAGCGATGGAAACACTAGGTCAGGTGGCACACTGGTTCCCATTCGCTGAATTCACAATCATCCGAGTATTTGGCTCGTTTAAAGCACCACACGCTCTACCTAAGTTTGTTACCGACAAAGTGCTCATACAAGAGGTATGTTTTCAGATGACCTTGGGTTTCTCTAACGTCCTTGCCAAAGGGAAGAAGAAACCTTGGCCTGCTCTACCTCTCACCATTGGTTCCTATACGGTCAAAGACTCCAGAGAAGTAGCGCGTGAAGGGGAAGAAGCGAAGAGCTATCACTTCAGAAATCTGGACCGCCGAAATTACGATCCAGTCAGGATAGTTCCCGAACATTGTAAAAGGGCCAATTTCAGATGGAGTTATCAACACATCGAGTGCCCGGATGAGGATGAGAGAAGAAATTGGTATAACGCTAACCGGCATCTCGCACCAGGAATTGACCCTGACCGAGAAGGAGCAGAGTATCAGAACATTGGAGGTTCTTCCTCCTCCAAAGATAAAAGAACACAGACCGGTGCAGGACCTGACACCGCAGATCAGCAAAAGGAAGCAGAAGCCCAGGCCAAACTGGAAGAGGAAAAGAAGAGGAAGGAAGATGAAGAGAAACAAAAGAAAGACGCCAGAACAGAACGGAAAAGGAAGAAAGAGGAGGAGAAAGAAAGACAGGAAAAGGAGGCACAAGCGGCAGCAGAACGGGCACTGAAAGAAGAGCTTGATAAAGTCGATCATCAGAAAAAGGCAGAACAGGCCGCCGCAGCAAAGAGGAAACAGGAAAGGGAAGCAGAGGCAGAGGCAGAACGCCGGAAGAAGGAAGAGCATGACAAGGCGGAAGCAGAGCGCCAGCAAAAGGAGAAAGAAAAGGGTCAAACGCAGGATGTAGAAGACGAAATAATAGATGACATTGATCTATCTCCCCTGAATATCCCTGCAGGTGGCGCGGGGAGTAACCTCAATGTTGATGACTTTCTGGGGGAGAAAGAAGAAGAAGTTTTCGACTTGACCAGATTAACCTTTGACCAATTCTCTTTCAAGATACGGCAAGAGAAGAGGAAATCCTTGACGTCAGGCTATCCTGCCATCTCCACAGTCTCCACTGGAAAGGACATTGTCCCAGACACAAGGACAAATCCGATTATGATAGCGTCAGCAGGCACTGCTTTTGCCGCAGCCACAGAAGAAAATGTCACAAGGATGAGCAGAGAGATTATTTCTTTACAGAACCGGCTAAAAGTGGCAGAGCAAGAAAAATCAAGGCTAGAAAATGAGATGCTCCAGCTCCAAGGTAGGCCCGCTCAAGTGAATGAGGTCCCACTGGCGGTCAAGAAGGAATGTGATGTGTTGGAGATGACAATGAGGCAAGTATACCAGGAAATGTTCACCCTGAAACAAACAGTGGCCCCATTGGCAGAGGCATGGGAAGAAACCAAGCAGAAACACGAACAACTCAAGGAAGCCTCGACAGCCTTGGACAAAATGATGAATTGGACAGCCCAGTATCAGCAATTTCCCGAACACGTGCCTCGAAAGGATTGGAGTCATACGCAAGAGGACAAAGTGCAAATTCGGATGAGTATGCAATCCAAAGACAAGCTGTCCAAAGATCTGGACAAAGTAGTGTCTGCGTATAATCACCTAATCAGTGGTATCAACTCCATGAACGCTCTTCATCACATTCCATCATTAGGGGCACTAAATGAAACTAAAGGCTGGGAACAGGTAGAGCAGGAAATTCAGTCTTTTCTGCAGCCAGTAAGACAAGCTGCCGCCGCACCGGAATTCGAAGCATCACAAGAGAACCTGAACCGGTTGCTTGTCACCCCAGTGCAAATCTACACCAAGCTTGCTTCTCTCTCAATGATGATCTCCCAGAAGAGGGAGACTCTGGTGCCGAATGCTCTAGAATGTATGCATCGGATAAAAGAGGAAAGCCCTCTTGTCGCTCCTATAACGGCGGATTACCAAACTTGGAAAGACTTCATCAAAGGCAAGAAAGTCGACGCTCCGGGAACCTCGATTGCGCGACCACCTCCATAAGTTGCAAACGCTGGGTCGCAGGTCACATTTGCGACCAGGTCGCAGGTCGCAATTGCGACCAGGTCGCAGGTCGCATTTGCGACCAGGGCGCAGGTCGCAATTTGTACAAACAGGAAGTTGAACCGTCGGGAAGTTGAACCGTCGGAAGGCCATAAGTGCGGTTGTTGAATCTATAAATACCCCAGTGGGAAGCATTGTAAAGGGCTTCTCTTTTGTGGACTGAAAGGCATTATTGCATTGTAGCTGAAGAAGCATACTCTTGATATATGAAATACAATACATGTTAAAACCCCTTTGATTGGATGATGTGTCTAGCCGTGACAACATTGTGTGTATTCTGCATGTTGCTTCAGAATATCTTTTGATTAATGAATCTGTGTTATTAATAGTGTCATTCATGCACCATAGTTATCTGTGATTGTGTTGATGATGCTCAAGTTATTATTTACTTCATGATGAATGTTAATGAACTATTTTATTAGCATCTCGTTATATCTTTCGGAACGTTAAGGGATATTCTTACCACAAAGGATTGTTTCTTTGGCGGTCAGATTATCTTGCATGCATACCTCATAGATGTGTTGCTAACGACATTTCCTGAGTTTATGCAGTCTGTCTATTACCTTGCTATGCACAGTGTCATATATCGGTTTTATTCATCAGTCATGTATTCTATATCGTGTTAATAAGTGTATGTTTGCAGTTTCAATCAGGTTGCTCGAAACAGAAGAGATAGTCATTTAAGTGGTAGCCGGACCCACACCCCGGACGGGATCCCTACTCCAAACGGTTCAAAGTCTAATTGGGACTTTCTACCGGGGAGATCCCCTACTGTTGGCCGGACATATTTTCCCGTCAACAGATTTGGCGCTAGAAGGAGGGCCATGGCATCCTCCTAGCATACAACAGACATTCCATCCCAAACTCCCCGCCGGGAGGTCATACATAACGAAGTTGCCCTTCCCCCTTTAGAAGATATTCCAACGGTGGAAGCCCGATACTTTGAAATCACTAACGAACAGCTGAGAGCCTTGCGCCCAGTTGCCCGTAATCTCATCAGGGATTTACGGTATACCCCTATCATGGAATTCCTGGCCCACACTAGGACCCCTGCCGATAACATCACTCGCAATGGCGTGCTAGTCCGTACCGTACCTGAACTTGTTAATACCATGATTGAGGACCTCGCACGGGCTGTCCAGGAAAATGATCCCGTTACCCACGATAGTGAAGGTTTCCCTGATACTGAACCTTTCCCCGAACCACAGCCTGACTCAAATAAGTGGACCAACAACCAAGTATATTCCCCACGAGAAGGAGAAGGGGAGAGAAGAAACGAAAGAGAAGGTAATACAGCCCGAAGGAATGCAAAAGAAGTCAATAGGCCTCGAAGAAATGAAGGTGGAGTCAACGGGGGTCAAGGTCGTGGTGGTAGAGGGAATATCATTCACGACCTTAGACACCACGCCAACCATAATCACCACCAAAACCAAAACAGACCCCCCCCTCACAACTGGGAGCTACTTAGAAACGTGAATAACCGTGAAAGACACCGAGATGAACACTCTCGTCGTCATGAAGGAACCTCGGTGTTAGGGACGGGAAGTGAGTCTGAAGCAGAGACCCGAAACCATCAACGCCCCAGGAGGGTGCAACCTCTGGCCTGGATGGCTCAATCCCCTTTGGCCCTTTTAGGTCCTCTCCATGATATGCCTAGACACCCAGAGAAGCATCTTCCTAAGTTCGATCCAGAGAAAGGCACATCGGCAGAAGACCATATTAGTAGTTTTTATCTGTCTCTACAAATTATGAGAGTTCAGTCCGATGACGTTGCGTGTCGACTTTTCCCACACACTCTCGTAAGCCAGGCTGCCTCCTGGTACCGCTCCCTACCCAGTGCGTCTATTGCTTCATGGGACCAGTTCCGTCGTGTGTTCCTGCAAAAGTTTGCGGAAGATAAAACACCCTCTATGCTCCTCACCGAACTAAGCACCATCAAGTGTCATAGAAAGAGAAAGTTAAAGAATTTAACCAACGTTTCGCAACCATATTGCAAAAATTCCCTCCAAACTTAGCGTTAGACGATTCCATCACCATCGACTACTATACCAAAGCCCTCCCTAGGGATATTGCAGTCTTCGTCAAACGCGAGGCCCGCGCTACTCTTACAGCAAATTACGCGGCTGCTCTCGCAGTAGAAAAAGACATGTTGTCAATAGGTGTCATGGATCACGACGGAAAGGATGATCACAAGTCAACTACTAAAAAAGGTCAGTCTTCCACCCCAAATAGGGAGAGAGAAACCTTCGATTTCGAAAGTATGGCCAAGACCCTCAAACTGCTAACAAATGAGGTCTCTGACTTAAAGAGAAAAGGCGTTGAAACCTCAAATACAAATAAACCTCCCAAACCTTTTTTCAAGAAAAACAATCCCAACACCAGCAGGCCTCCGTCAAACACCAGTGCCGCTCTCAACGTGGAGGAAATAGGGAAGGACAATTTTTGTTCTTTTCACCAAGCTGCCCATTCGGAAAAGACGTGCCCGCAATGGATCGGCAGCATGACCGCAGTGGTCAACCAGCTCCTGGATGATCAAACTCCAGGAAGCCTGACAGAGGATGAAGTTTCTGATCAAGACGAAGTTTCGCTCCTAGATGGGGAATCGGGAGCCTCTGTCTTAACTTTCGATGTACTCCGCGGGGGAGAGAGTCTCGCTCCCATTGATATTAACATGGCAGGAAGTCCCAAGGCTCAGCCCACTCGAAACTATAGTCTTAGAAGCAAAGGAGCTATTCCCGAACAATCATATGAGGACAAGAAAAGGGCTTTCCTGAGAAAAATTCTCCCCCCTAGCAACGAAGGACCAACTACGCCGGACAAGCCTACCAATAGTAACGGCAAAGCAAGTCAAAATACCAAACTCCCAGTGGAACCATCGAAAACCACTACTGAACCTAGTCCCCACACTGACACTAGCTACAACATAGTGGAGGACATGAAAAAGACCAGAGCTAATATCTCGCTCTATGAGTTGGCCCGCATCACGAACCAAAAGGAGCTTATCCTAAAAGCTTTCGCCAACAACCAAAATACGAAGACCGTTAGCAACACATCTGCACAAACCAGTCCAGATTTCCAATCTATAGTAAATGCGGTAAACACGAACTCGAGAGGGTCCACCCCTCCATTTCTCTTATCTTTTGAGATGTTCAATTTCAACGTTCACAATTGCCTCGTTGACTCTGGTGCTTCCACAAATGTCATGCCTTTATCTGTGTGCAAGAAACTCAACATCCTCCCAGAGAAAACTGACGCAAAAATCATTCAACTGGACAGATCACAAGTACCGGCAGTCGGAGAGTTAAACAATGTCATCATCCGCCTCTCATCTGACTCGAGGGTTCATCAATGTATTGATATTGTGGTTGTCGACATCCCAGAAGCCTATGGTGTACTGCTTAGTAGAGACTGGTCTAGCAAATTGCAAGGATACTTCGCCACGGATTGGTCTCACTTATGGATACCCTACAAAGGGAGGAACAACCAAATCAGAGTTGAAAGCGAACCATACATGAAGCACACTGTAACTAATTTGGATGCCACAAATGAACCCATCAGCTTCGCCCAAGAAGAACTTGGTATGTGTTTTCTTGATTCCGTTTTTGGATGTTACCAACCTCCCCAGTCTGCAGTAGGCCCCGAGGTCCTTTCTGAGATGACACTCGTCGCAGAGGAATAAGCTCAAACTTTATCACACCAACCCAAAATTCCTCCGCAAGACACTGCCCCCAAGGAGCCGGAAAATGATATATGGACATTGTATTACGACGGTTCCAAGAATCTCGATGGTTCTGGTGCCGGCTGCGTTTTGCTTGATCCACATAAGAAAAAATTCCTAGTCTCTTGTCGACTCGAGTTCCAATGCACTAACAACACTGCCGAGTATGAAGCTCTGATCCTCGGGCTTAAGAAGGCGTTGGATTTGAAAGTGAAATGCTTACGGGTTATTGGTGACTCGGAGATTATCACTCGGCAGGTACGCAACACTATTCACTGTTTGTCTCCACATTTGAAGGCGTACCAACAAGAGGTATGGCGATTAATTTCTTCCTTTGATGCTTTTGGAATTAAGTCTGTTCTAAGAATGCATAACGCAGCAGCAGACACTCTAGCTAATGCTGCCGCCAGGTTTACCCCTTTGAGGGACGGGTTTTCTATTGAAGTTATGTATAGACCATCCGTGCCAGACAACATCACTAATCTACGTGTTTTTGATGATGATCAACAGGTGCTGGAATTTATGTGCAACTCAGAAATATTCAAAGACGCTGCTATAGATGAAAATGAGCACGACCAGGCTATGCAAAAGGAGTACGACCAGGTTAAGGGAAACCCCATGCCTAAAGGGGTGGTATCACTGGAAAAGCTGTTTGATCTGCAAAACCGATTCCGTGGGCCCCCAAATGCAAAAGTGCAGAGCTCGATCTTGGCTCATCGACAAGTGAACTTGGGATCAGAAGATAATCCTAAATTCATCAACCTGGGGAAAGACTGCACCCCCCAAGAGGCCCAAGATTTCACTCAATTATTTCGCAAGTATCGCGACGTATTCGCTTGGACCTATGAGGACTTACGCACATACGATACGCAAATTATACAACATGTGATACCAATTAAAGAAAATGTAAAACCATTCCAACAGAAACTTAGGAAAGTACACCCTACAATGGAGCCGCTAATTCTAAAAGAACTCAAAAAACTTTTAGACGCCCGCATTATCTTCAAAGTCCACCATTCCACATGGGTGTCCAATTTAGTGCCGGTACGGAAAAAGTCGGGTGAGATTCGATTATGTGTAGATTTCCGGAACTTGAACCGAGCCTCAAGTAAGGATAATTACCCAGTGCCCCCTATGGAGCAGATATTACAAGCAGTGTCCGGCTCAGAGATGTTCTCTTTGTTGGACGGTTTCTCTAGCTACAATCAAGTACTGGTGGCTGAACCAGACCGGTTAAAGACTACCTTCGGGACTAAATGGGGAACTTTCGCATACCGACGTATGCCTTTTGGGTTAATCAACGCCGGAGCAACTTTCCAGAGAGCGATGGACATAGCATTCAGAGGTCTGATAGGCCAAAGTGTGGTGGTTTACTTGGATGACGTTACTGTGTTTTCCAAACATCGGGGGGATCGCTTGCGTCACCTCAGACAGATTTTCGAAAGATGCAGAAAATACGGTATCTCGCTTAACCCAAAGAAAAGTGTTTTCGCCGTAGCAGAAGGGAATCTGCTAGGTCATATCATAACGAAGCAAGGCATTGTCGTTGATCCAGAACGTGCAAAAGCCATTTCTCAAATTCCTCTCCCCAGCGGTAAGAAAGCAATGCAATCCTTTTTGGGAAAAATCAATTTTGTACGTAAGTTTATCTCAGATTTCGCCCAGATAGTGAAGCCACTACAAGGGATGATAAAGAAAATTGCCATTTTCAAATGGAATCAACCCGAAAAGGAAGCTTTCGACCAGATCAAGAAAGCTATAGCCGAAGCGCCTTCTCTCCAGAGCCCAGATTTCGGCAGAGATTTCAGCCTGTACACGTTCGCTTCGGATTCATCCCTGGCAGCCGTGCTCACACAAAAGGACAAAAATAATGACGAGCGTCCCATTTCGTTTATGAGCACTGGCCTACAGGGAGCCGAATTAAATTATCCTGAAATCGAGAAACAGGCTTATGCGGTGTACAAAGCAGTTAAACATTTCAGACCATACATCTTGAAGAACCATGTCACAGTTTATGTTCCCCATCCAGCTGTTCGATCACTATTCATGCAGCAAGAGTTGGGCGAGAGGAGAGGGAACTGGGTTGCGTGTATGCAAGAGTACGACTTAGAGTTTAAGCCGGCACGCACGGTTAAAGGACAAGGTTTATGCCAAATGGCTGCGGAGGCTGCAGGTTCCCAAAAAAGTGAAGAAGATAATTGGGAGCAAGAGATTGACATGTACCAAACTGATGTCATGCCCCAGGAAAGGAACCCGTCTTGGTACTCGGATATCTCAGGATATTTAGCGCACGGGGTATTGGAATCAAATCTAGATGCCCGGCAGAAACGTGCAATCAGACTCAAAGCTGCGTCCTACCGGTTAATCCAAGGGAAACTCTTCAAGAAACATTCAAACGGAGTAATGTTGCGCTGCCTAGAACAGGATGAAGCTCAAAAGGTCTTAACCGAGCTGCACGATGGACCAGCAGGAGGTCATTTCGCCGGGGATACCACTGCTCATAAAATTATGCGTGCAGGTTATTATTGGCCAACCTTGTTCAGAGATGCTCACGCTTATGTTCGGAAATGCATTCAATGCCAGAAATTTGCAAGCCGAGAAGCGCGTCCGGCTGCTCCGTTGTTGTCAGTAGCAGTAGAAGAACCTTTTCAACAATGGGGTTTGGACGTCATTGGTGAGATTCTACCCCACTCTTCTAAGCAACACAGGTACATTCTGACGGCCACTGATTACTTCACCAGGTGGGTTGAAGCGGTACCATTACGCCAAGTCAACGATCATGAGGTAATGCAATTTATCACTCACTCCATCATGACCAGGTTTGGCGTTCCAACTTCCTTAGTGTTTGATAATGCAACGTATTTTTCATCTTTTAAATTATATGATTTTGCATTAGAAAATGGCATTGTTCTCAAACACTCCGCAAAGTACTATCCCCAAGGAAATGGTCTAGCAGAATCAACAAATAAAAATCTGATCTGCATCGTCAAAAAGACCCTTCTGTCTCACCAACGAAACTGGCATAACGCTCTCCAAAAAGCACTTTGGGCTGATCGCGTCACCCCTAAGTCATCAATAGGCACCTCACCATATTTTCTCGTGTATGGGAAAGAAGCCGTCCTCCCGCCCAATTTGTCTCTCCCCGCTCTACAGTTGTCTCAAGAGTGCCACGGTACCCCTTGTCCCGCCTTGCAAATCCGCATTGACACCCTGCTGAAACTAGAAGAGGAAAGGCAGAAAACCCGGGAGAAATTCGCCATCCACCAGAGTCGGATCAAAAGATGGTTCGATAAAAAGTCTGCAGGAGACAAAAAATTTGAAGTAGGAGAACTTGTCCTAAAGTGGGATAAGGCACACGAAGAGAAAGGAAAACATGCAAAATTTCAAGCACTATGGATAGGTCCCTTTCAGGTTAAAGAAAAGATAGGTTCCCATACTTTCCGATTGCAGACTTTGGAAGGAAAAGTCGAGGTCCTCCCGGTAAACGGGCATGACCTCAAACACTATTTTACTTGAATAGCCCTCAAAGGGCTGTTCTCCCCCTGTATCATAGAAGCCGTTTTTCTTTTGTTGTTAAAAAAAAAAAAAAAAAAAAAAAACTCTTTCCCTAAATCTTCAAAGAAAACCTTGTCTAAGCTGCCCGCAACCAGATCACTCCTTGAAGAGGTTCTATGCTGATGAAAGGCCCTTCCCGCAAAGCACGGGGCAGTCGAAACTCGCTTGTAATGGGCACCTAAGGATAATACACGGTCTTACCAGAGTCTTCAAGCATAAGGAACCACCTAGCAGCTTAAAGGGTGCAGGTAGAAAAGGTCTGGCGTAGACGCAAACGGATCGTGAGGGAACAGGGCTAACTCGAGAGAATTGCAGGTCATCCGGGAAAAAACCGAGTCCTCATATGAGACCAAGGGCAACCTCTCTGCAAGCAAAATAAGTCGGGATCCCTCAACCGCCCAGGCAAAATATGCCCATCTAAATAAGTGCCACAGGCACATTCTCAAATAAGTGCAATCGCACACGAATAAAGGGTAATGGTTTGAGAAAGGCTTCCTGCGCAGAGAGGTGTTGTAACGACTCCGCCGGGGTACTGACCAGGCTCGCTGGCAGCGGAGCAACGTTCACGACTCCTTAGGCAGTGACTCCGCCGGAGCCGAGAGGTTCGCTGGCAGCGGAGCAACACCATGAGGACGAAATAATTGTACCGAACCCTGCAGTTGTCCAAGGTTTCCCCAACCCTCTCGATCCTGGAGCATGAGGAATTAAAATTCGGTTGATCTGCACCCAACAAGCCAAAAGGAGCAGGTGACTACGTAGGGTGGCAAAGGAAGGAAAGTGTAAACTCTGAGGTAAAAGAACAAGCAAGTACTAGATCCCCTCCCTCCTCCCTCATTGACCCTTCATCAGCAGAGATTCTGAATTCATCCAGTGAATCGCCATTTGTTGTAGCTCCTACAACACCCTCCAAAAAATACATAAAATCATAACACACACTCCAAAATTTTTTGGAGCCCCCCTTAAAACTAAAAGGAAAAGAGACCAAGTAAAATTCTAAAGGCAAGTCGCTAAGTCGCATATGCATTATTTGTGACCCAGGCGACCTATGCGACTCTGCGACCCTAAGGTCGCACAGGTCGCACAGGTCGCAAGAGTCAGAATTTCAACAATTTGCGACCTTGCGACCTAGCGACCTTGGGGTCGCAAGGTCGCAAGGTCGCGAAGTGAAGTTTTAAAGACATTTGCGACCGACGAGCCACTTCTGCACAGCTTGGCGACTGTGGGTGAGGATCATAGTCATGAGCTTGCAACTTGCGCGCATTAAACGTCGCACGTGCGACCTTTTTATATAAGATTAGGATCGCTGATCATGTTTATGGGCTCTGACTGAAAATTACTTGAAGTACTCGCGAGTTGTTGCATTTTCTTGAGATGAATTCTTTCTATCCACTATGTTTCCTGCATAAACATTTCTTGCCATTTTTGAGCCTCCCCACGGTCTTATTTATTTACTAAGAAGGATGGGGGTTTTTCTTTGGATTGTTGCCGTCATTGTGTTTCCCTCAAAACCCCAAGGTCGCCCGCCCCTTTGCCTAAATCCTCATGGCTATGCCTTATGGTAAATTCTGGACCTTTCAGACCGCAATTTTTTTCCATTAGTAAACACTTAGCCGCAAGGTCGCGCGCGCGCAAAACGCAAATGCGACCTGCGACCTAGCGACCAGGTCGCAAGGTCGCAGGGTCGCAAAAGTACCACTCAGCGACTCTGCGACCTTGCGACCTAGTCGCAAGGTCGCATAGGTCGCGGGGTCGCAAAAATCCCACTCAGCGACTCTACGACCCTGCGACCTAGTCGCAAGGTCGCAGAGGTCGCGGGTGAGTCCTTTTGTGGAGCGGCGACCCAGCGACTCCCAGAAAACAATAAATTATCTTTGCATGTTCAGACTCTATTTAGCCATTATCATCATGTCTTTCTTATCCTGTGATTCTGTTCTAAATGCAGCAGGTGAATTCAGAGCAGACACAGTACCGGTCCCCTCCGACTCGAGCAATATGGCACCCCGGGTATCCCGAAGGAGAAGCAGGCAGGTGGTGGAGGAAGAATCAGACGCAGACATACAAATATCTCACTTGTGATATACAGAACTGCCACCCTTATGAGGAGGATGTCTCAGGTGGTATGGTGTGGATGCTGCATGGCAGCGGAGGTTACCGGAAAAACTCCGGACGTGAAATATGTCACGATCGGAAGGTCAGGCCCTTTTGTTGGGCCTCATCTTACTATCCACCATGCCCTGAAATGTAAAGATTTGGATCATACGGATGACGGGATCAGCTTCGCAATGTAGGAATCGTGGAAAGCTTTGTGGCATTGATTCAAAACCTGGTCTGCTCCCTACCCAAACGAGAGGTAAGCTTCCCAGATGGTTCGCTACAAATGAAGTGCCGATGGTTGACACGATCAGAAGATGGTGGGCAGAACCAGACAAATTTAAGATCAAAAAGGACCAGGAGTACCCGGTGGCCAGTTTGAGGAAAGTCTATAAGCTAGTGGCCGCCATGCTGTGCAGGATATACGGGCGGGCAGACGCCACCACCTTCAATGGAACATGGGCAACCATCATAGAACATGTAACAGTTCACGGCACTCGATTCAATTGGGCGGGAATATTAATGGGCTCCATGCACACAAACTTGGCTTCGGCTTTAGCCCCAGATGAGGGAGCGCCGTCAGAATTCTACATGGCTTCGTATCTACTAGATGTTGTCTGTGCCCAGATGCATATTGAGGGATGGCCACATAATTGGAACCCCGAACAGACCCAGGCAATACACTGGCAGACCAGGGTGTTCTGGGAATCTAGGTACAAGCCGGACATCGAGCAAATCTCTCACATATTCATGCCCGCCCTCTACGGGAAATTATTTGGTCAAGATGCCCCCTGCATGTCTTGGCGAGCGATGGAAACACTAGGTCAGGTGGCACACTGGTTCCCATTCGCTGAATTCACAATCATCCGAGTATTTGGCTCGTGTAAAGCACCACACGCTCTACCTAAGTTTGTTACCGACAAGGTGCTCATACAAGAGGTATGTTTTCAGATGACCTTGGGTTTCTCTAACGTCCTTGCCAAAGGGAAGAAGAAACCTTGGCCTGCTCTACCTCTCACCATTGGTTCCTATACGGTCGAAGACTCCAGAGAAGTAGCGCGTGAAGGGGAAGAGGTGAAAAGCTATCACTTCAGAAATCTGGACCGCCGAAATTACGATCCAGTCAGGATAGTTCCCGAACATTGTAAAAGGGCCAATTTCAGATGGAGTTATCAACACGTCGAGTGCCCGGATTAGGATGAGAGTAGAAATTGGTATAACGCTAACCGGCATCTCGCACCAGGAATTGACCCTGACCGAGAAGGAGCAGAGTATCAGAACATTGGAGGTTCTTCCTCCTCCAAAGATAAAAGAACATAGACCGGTGCAGGACCTGACACCGCAGATCAGCAAAGGGAAGCAGAAGCCCAGGCCAAACTGGAAGAGGAAAAGAAGAGGAAGTAAGATGAAGAGAAACGAAAGAAAGACGCCAGAACAGAACGGAAAAGGAAAAAAGAGGAGGAGAAAGAAAGACAGGAAAAGGAGGCACAAGCGGCGGCAGAAAAGGCACTGAAAGAAGAGCTCGATAAAGTCGATCATCAGAAAAAGGCAGAACAGGCCGCCGCATCAAAGAGGAAATAGGAAAAGGAAGCAGAGGCAGAGGCAGAACGCCGGGAGAAGGAAGAGCATGACAAGGTGGAAGCAGAGCGCCAGCAAAAGGAGAAAGAAAAGGGTCAAACGCAGGATGTAGAAGACGAGCTAATAGATGACATTGATCTATCTCCCCTGAATATTCCTGCAGGTGGCGCGGGAAGTAACCTCAATGTTGATGACTTTCTGGGGGAGCAAGAAGAAGAAGTCTTCGACTTGACCAGATTAACCTTTGACCAATTCTCTTTCAAGATACGGCAAGAGAAGAGGAAATCCTTGACGTCAGGCTATCCTGCCATCTCCACAGTCTCCACCGGAAAGGACATTGTCCCAGACACAAGGACAAATCCTGTTATGATAGCGTGAGAGTACGCTTCATGACCCTGAGAAGAAAATGTCACACAAAGATGAAGCGAGAAGATTATTTCTTTTCTGAAAGATGCTAAGCAATGGAAACAAGAAAAATCAAGGCTACAAGAAAATGAATGCTCTGACTCGAGTGACACTCAGTGCGATGAGGTCTGTACAGCGTTGAAGGGAATGTGATGTGTTGGAGATGACAGCAGGCAATGCAGGGAAATGTTCACCACAAAACAACGATGGCCCGACCCATAGCGAGAGAGCACGGAAAAACAGCGAGAAACACGAACAACTCAAGGAAGCCTCGACAGCCTTGGAAAAAATGATGAATTGGACAGCCCAGTATCAGCAAGCTCCCGAACACGTGCCTCGAAAGGATTGGAGTCATACGCAAGAGGACAAAGTGCAGATTCGGATGAGTATGCAATCCAAAGACAAGCTGTCCAAAGATCTAGACAAAGTAGTGTCTGCGTATAATCACCTAATCAGTGGTATCGACTCCATGAACGCTCTTCATCACATTCCATCATTAGGGGCACTAAATGAAACTAAAGGCTGGGAAAAGGTAGAGCAGGAAATTCAGTCTTTTCTGCAGCCAGTAAAACAAGCTGCCGCCGCACCGGAATTCGAAGCATCACAAGAGAACCTGAACCGGTTGCTTGTCACCCCAGTGCAAATCTACACCAAGCTTGCTTCTCTCTCAATGATGATCTCTCAGAAGAAGGAGACTCTGGTGCCGAATGCTCTAGAATGCTGCGCGGATAAAAGCCCTCTTAAGCCGGCTCCTATAGCAGTTACCAAACTTGGAAAGACTTCATCAAAGGCAAGAAAGTCGACGCTCCAGGAACCTCGATTGCGTGACCACCTTCATAAGTTGCAAACGCTGGGTCGCAGGCATTTCACTGACCGGTCATGATCGCATTTGCTATCATGAGCCGCATTGCGACATCGGGAAGTTGTAGTCATGATTTGTACAAGCGAGTTGAGCCAGTGGAAGCTGAACCGTCGGAAAGCCATAAGTGCGTCTGTTGAATCTATAAATACCCCTGTGGGGAACATTGTAAGGGCTGCTCTTTTTTGGACTGAAAGGCATTATTGCATTGTAACTGAAGAATCATACTCTTGATATATGAAATACAATACATGTTAAAACCCCTTTGATTGGATGATGTGTTTAGCCGTGACAACATTGTGTGTATTCTGCGTGCATTTTCAGAATATCTTTTGATTAATGAATCTGTGTTATTAATAGTGTCATTCATGCACCATAGTTATCTGTGATTGTGTTGATGATGCTCAAGTTATTATTTACTTCGTGATGAATGTTAATGAACTATTTTATTAGCGTCTCGTTATATCCTTCGGAAAGTTAAGGGATATTCTTACCACAAAGGATTGTTTCTTTGGCGGTCAGATTATCTCGCATGCATACCTCATAGATGTGTTGCTAACGACATTTCCTGAGTTTATGCATTCTGTCTATTACCTTGCTATGCACAGTGTCATATATCGGTTTTATTCATCAGTCATGTATTCTATATCGTGTTAATAAGTGTATGTTTACAGTTCCAATCAGGTTGCTCGAAAGCGAAGAGATAGCCGTTTAAGTGGTAGCCGGACCCACACCCCGGACGGGATCCCTACTCCAAACGGTTCAAAGTCTAATTGGGACTTTCTACCGGGGAGATCCCCTACTGTTGGCCGGACATATTTTCCCGTCAACAGGGGGCTAACATAATGAAATTCATCTTCAGAAATCCCTGAATTTTTCTGCAGTTCATTGTACAAAAAGCTAGATCTACACTTTATTATGCATTATTTTGATAAAACCCCAAGGGGATCTTGTTAAGAAGGCTAAGTAGTTTCCAGATCTGGTATGGATCTAATGTTTTAGTCATTTATCAGTTTTATATCTGAGTTTTAACCTACAGTAGCTAAAGATCCTCATATAGGACGTTGTCAAGTCTTTATGTAGCTTTTCCATGTGTTACTGCTATAATTTATGAAGAATTCTTGCTCTTGCTTCATGTAAATTCAATTATTCTACAAAGGAACTTAATTATGGATCTGATTTCTTGCTGTCATACTATAATATGAGCTTCATAGCTGATTTCTAGTGACTTCTAGTAGAAACTACGCAATTCCTGAAGGAGGGTTTCTCTATTAACTCAGCCCTCTCCTTTAGCTGATTTTCAGCTAGTGTTGACTGTGGGAGATCTGTTTAAGCCCTCTAAACCCATTTATTTTTGGTGAAACTCTGCATGGAGGTCCCACATAGCACAAATAAGGGAAACCAACCCTGGTTTGCGTTATTCTAACACTGGCTTGCTTATACAGCGTCCACCTTGAGCCTATTGCAAATTTTCCTGAGAGTGGAATTTCCCGCTTCTTCCTTGTTTGGTTTTTGCTTCTCTTTTGGATCCATTATTTAGATTTGTAGATATAAATTTCTTAAGGGTAGAAAAATCTAAGAGGAGTGTGTCATTCCCACACTTTCTTTGTTTCACCAATCTTCTATAGACAGAGTCTAGAACGGGCTAGGAAGCCTCTAGTTTTCACCCTCTCTTTAGAGGTGATATAACCAATAAATGCCCTACCAGTTTATCTCTGGTTTAGATCTATTGGTGTGATTCCATATTGCTATGATTCCATAGTGGAATATCTTAATATATTCCCTACTGAGCCTATTTTTCCCCATTTGGAACATTACAGTGTCTCTTTATTGCAAAATGTTTGGTTGGCCATACTGTTAGAGGACAGTGCCTCGGTCTGAACATCTTTATTACAGACTTGTACATTTTCAGTTTGGGCAACTACGTCTGTAAAAAATTCCTATTGTTCCTTGCTATCTTGAATGAATATGGGCTCGGTTTGAGTCTCCATGGCCCTCGTATTATGGGGCTCCATTTGGATGGCTACATCCCTCGTTTTCAGGGTTATTTTAGAGATTTTCCCCCTTTTCAGAACCCTTATCTTCTGTCTGAGTTGTTTTACTAATTTTAGCAGATTTTTTTGTTCCTTCCGTAGCTTCTTAATTTCATTTGTCTTCTTTTTTTTTTTTTCTTGGGAGGAATAGTTGTTTCCTTTTCTGGACTTGGCTGCTCAGCTGGGTTTTGTTTTTCAGGGACTGTTCCTTTGCCCTGGCTTGTTTCCACATTCTTCGTTTGGAACACTTCTTTAGTGGTCGCGTTATCTTGACTAGGTTCCTCAGGGGAGGAAACCCTAGTTTGATATGCTATTTCTTGAGAGGATTCTTCTTCTACCTCCTCCTCATCATGCATTTCCTCGGATGTATCCTTGCTTTGGACAAAATGTTCCTGTGATTGCTCTGCCTCAATATTGAGGTTGAGCGGACTATGAGGTTGCATATACTCACACATATTGGCCAAAATTTGGGCCAATTCATCCTCCTGCAATGGACTCTGTGTTGGACTCACGCTGGAGGTTACGGGAGGTTCTAATTCCTCTCTTTTTTCTTCACTGGTTTGATTAGTTTCTTCCTCGTCCTGATTTTCTCCTCCTTCCAGTTATGGGGGTTGCTCATCTCTAGAACTAGGTAATTCTAAGGGTTGGTTGCTGCTACTCTGGAGGTTTCCCAAAATTCCCCTGCTTCTTCTTAATCTGGAGGACTATCTGCATTTTAGAGGTTTGTTTTCTATGCTGGTGATTCTTTTTCATTTCGGGGCAGGTAAGGCTGTTCCCCCATCTATCGAAAATAACAATTCTTCCCAACTAGTCTGCTGCTGAGAAAGACTGTAACTAACTATTAATTGAATTAAATAATGGTGGCTTACTACCATCCTTGTATGATGGGATTTCCTTATGCTCCAAGCAGCGTCATGCAGTAAAAAATTTAAATATGCAGGCAAATTCACAGCACATTTTTGTTTTAGTACTGCTAATAATTTGAGGTGGCGTGGTCTTACCACGTCCTTTCTCCCGTCACATGTAATGTAGCTTTGCACTACTCTAGCCAGTTCTGCCCATGGTTCCCCCAGAGTTGCTGGCTGGACCCCTTTTCCTTTGATAGTCAGGGCTTGTCCTTCGTCCCGAAAGATGTTCATGGCCTCTTGAAGTCTCAATTTTTTATGGGTCCATACGGGTCCAACTGCTGGTAGACCAGACACCTCAAAAATTACTGCATCTATCACTGTTATTTTCCTTCCTCTTACTATGGAATGATCCTCCTGCAAGTTCTGAAAAAATTCGATGGCCACAGTTTCATGGGGCTGCTGCAGTCATGTAAGGTAGGTAATCCACCCTGCTCTCTCCAAAATTTCTCGTGCAGCGTCGAAAACTGTAAGTACTTGAGGTTCACTACGTACTGCTCACCCTCCCATTTTGTCTAAACCCTGCACACTGTTATTGATTCACAATAATACAAAGAAATTGCAATGGAACAACACCCCGTGAATATCGGAAAATACCATTAAACTTGCTATTTTCGGGATCTGATGAAAATATGGAATTGACCTGTATGCAGGCATATTTTGGAAGTCACCTGCACCCCCCTGAAATATGATAGGTTGCCCTCGACCGGAAAATGGAGGAGCAGCGTACTGGACATCAGTCGTTACATATTCATGACATGATCAAAAAATTATGGAATTACTAAAATCGAGGCATATTATGAAATCATGAATAGATACGGAAATGCTATGTAATGATTCAGAAATAGGGAAAAGGACATCTGACATAAATAAAAGTGCTTATGCGGTCATTATCCACTTAAACCATTAGAACTGATTTATAAACAATATTTCATGTATAAGAGGTTCAACAAAGGGGTTTAGGAGCATAATCTCATTTGAAATTAAGATAAAGATATAAGAAAAGGGTTTATAATTGCTATTGATTTGTGAAAAATATGACTCCAATACCATCAGCAAAGCTCTGTTTCCCACAGGTGTCTATAACCTTGACAAAGTTGTTTTTTCCCCTTGGAACCATAATCCTTTATATATGCCTAGGAAAATGCTTTGTGATGTCATGATGGAGGCCATTGTGCTGGCTTGGGAACCAGATGAATCACAATGCCATTCACCAGGAAGAAGTGAAAGGTGGGCAGGTCGGCTCGTGATGAGACCTCCTATTCCAAGGACCTTTTATTTTTCTGAGTTGCCCATTGGATCATATCCCTCGTGTGGTGGCCATAATGGGAATGCCACTTCATTTCTTCCTTATGAGCATGGTAGGCTAGCTCTTGATGAGACCCCCTATCCTCCATCTGTCATATCATAGAATTGTTAGTAATCATATAGATATATTTTTTCTTTTCTTTTTCTTTTATATATAGCACTTGCCTATTTATGTATAAAGGATGGCTCAACACTCCTTAAGAGTAGGGATGGTGGAAGAATTCTGAACATCTCAATAGAAGAAAATATGCACTTATTCTTATTCAATAATAAAATTCAAAGAGAATTATGAGGATTAGGGAAGAACCAACATGATAAAATAATCAATCAAATTAGTTTTAGTGAAAATAAAGACAACAAAGTGATATAGATAACTGTGTCCTTTCCTTTTTTCTTATCAATACACAGCAATTTCTTTAAAGATTACAATTTCTCCTTGATATGCTGATTCCAGTAGCCTCTAATTTTTGTGTCCTTACATAAATTTGTATATTTGCTTTAAAGGATCATGAAGAATTCACAAAAATTCTCAAAATGTTGTTCTAAAAAAATAAAATGCACTCAAAAAATGTTGTTCCTTAGATGGAACAACTGCTGTTCCTTAAGAGGAACAACAAAAAGAACATCTCCACGCAAAACTGCGGTTCCTTTAAGAGGATCAACAAAAAGATAAAAACACACAAGCTGTTGTTCCTTTAAGAGGAACAAAAAATGTTCCTTAAGAGAAACAACAGATAAAACAAACAAGAAATGTTGGTCCTTTGGCGGAATAGCTTAAAAAAACACTCCAAATCGAAACTTTTGTTCCTTAGAAGGAACAACAAAAAGTGAAAAATAATGGCGAAGGGGTTGTTCCTTTTAAAGGGAACAATAAGACAATCGGTGGAAATGATGTTCCTTTTAAAAGGAACAACAAAAAAAATCGGCGGAAATTTTGTTCCTTTTAAAAGGAACAGCAAAAAGATGAACACACATATGTGTTGTTCCTTAAGAGGAACGACTGTTGTTCCTTAAGAGGAACGACTGTTGTTCCTTAAGAGGAACAACAACTGTTCCTTAAGAGGAACAACATGAAAAGTAAAGGCACACAAGATTGTTGTTCATACAAGCAAAAAAAAGTTCATACAAGAAAAATTAAAAGAAAAGCTTATGTACAAATTTCAAAAATAAAGGAATTGTTCAGTGAATGAATGCTGAGGAGTTATCTTCCTCAGCAAGAATCTACATAGTAGAATCTCCCCGTAATTGCTGGTTAAAGGATTCCCGATTAAGCGGTTTGTGGTACAGTCGTACTCGATGACTGTTTTCTTTGAAAGAATGTCCAGATCAATCAATGGTAGTTAACGTAATGGTGCCATTGTCATGCACTTTCTGTATCTCATAAGGTCCAAGCCATCATGTCAAGAGTTTTTTGGGGAAATCCTAAAACCTGTAGTCATATAGGAGTGCCTAATCTCCTTCGTGGAAGATTTTATTTTTAATGAGGGAATCATGCCATTTTTCTCTCTATTGTTGAATTAATGTAGTGTGCTAGAGGGTGGAGAGCCTAATTTCATCTAACTTGTTGATTTGTTGTAATCTACTGACTTGGGCCTCATTTAAATTCAAACGCACCTCCTAGGCTGTTCTTAATGTTTGAATTTCAAATTCTATTGGAAAGATGGGTTCTTTTCCAAATATTAATTGATATGGTGAATACCCAGTGGTATTTCTCCATGTTGTTCGGTATTGATCTGAAAATGTGAGAACTTATTATTTCAAATACAGAGATAGACTACTGGGGCATTCACTAGTTATTTCACCTTTCAAAAAAAGGATGAAACCAGAGGCTACCTGGCCCACAAACAGACTCTGTCTAAAGAAATAATCAGTAAACACTAATGATCTAGTTATGAAAGTATTTGCTGCTGGTTCAAAGTATTCATCAACCATAAACAAATGTATGCAAGCTTTAAAATGTGTTTTGCAATAGGGAAAAAGTGACTTTGATGAGTTTATGTGTCTTATACATGTAGGAGGTTTGTTTCATTTTACTGCTTAACATATGTAATTCTGAAAATAAGCAGAAATAAACACACAGCATATAACTTAGCATATGATAAGGCAGTTCACCCCTCCTGGGCTACATCTGCAGGGTCCAAGGCTCCCAAATGGGCATGCCCTTGCTCTTATTATTCTCTTAAAATTTTTATACAAAGTGTATAAAGCCTAAACAAGCGAAATTAGCTGCATAAATGGATTCAGAGTGCTGAAAAAAATAATAATCGACTATAGTTTCACCTTAAACAGATAACCATAGCCTAACACAACTCTCCAACCCCCAAACCCTAGTGGCTCTTCAAGCTTCCACGCTGATAAAACACCTGAAGAAATGCCCTGATGGATTTGCAACATACTCCAGTGGCTATGTAATGCTCCAAAACCCCCAAAACAAAATTGTTTTTGCTCCAAATGGACTCTCCTAGCAAAATTTATGACCAGTACAAGTTTTTCCCAATTAGGGCTAGAAAAGCTCCTCCAATTTTGGGAGGACTGCCAGTTAGCGCCACTAATTTAGGGAAATACTCCAATTTTGGCTCTCCACCAATATTCCCTCCAACGGTTGGGGCTAACGGATAAGGTCCACGGGGGTCATGTGACCGCACCCATCGGAACCAGCGTTTAGAGTTATCCGTTTTTCACGTCCAAACTTTATGTTAAGTGGTGGAGGAATTAATGTTTAATTAAACCTCTGCTCCACATCACATGACCGTTTCCATATGTAATTCCCACCGGTTCATTTGCCTAGCCCGTGGTGGTGGGCGCAGGGTTTTATGAAGGAGGGGCTGGCCCCCATGCTTTAAACAATCCGCTCTGCCATAAAGAACCTTGCCACGTAACAATATTAAACCGTGAACTTTAGAACATGTGGGTTTTTGAAACATTTTTCATATTTCGACTTTGTATTAATATACATGTGTGGTTTTAATATATAGATTTTAATAAGGTTTAAATTTAATTTTCTTTTAATAATTAATTAAAACATATAATTAGTAATATAATATATGATTAATAAAAACCATATCAATATTAATAACCTTATAATTTAATTAATTAATTAAACCTTAATAAAAAATAAAATTATCCCAACACATAATATTAAAAAAAAATTCTTTCAAAATTGAAGGTTATTGGGCGATTTCAAAATGCAATATCTTGTTCATACGGTAATGGATTTGAGTTTCGTTTACGGCTACAGGATCATTTTGACGAGCTCTTTCCTGTCGTTCTAGTTTGAACCAATTCTGAGAAAATAAATTTTTGAGAATTTTTCCAAGTAGGACATGATCACCTGATCACACCTCCCAAATGGGAAGCTTTTGGACCCACAAAATCTCTCTGATTAGTGAAACTGATGATGTGGAGACTGATTCTCCACTCTTCCACTCTTGAATAAGTGAAATATACCCGATTTCATCAAATGGAGCTTTTCAGAAAATGATAAATTGTCTCTAAAATTAACTGATTGGCCATTGCTAAAACTGACTCAGTCATGATGAAAATTCTTAAAATTTGCAGAACAACAATTGTAATTTGCAGAAAACAAATTGTTTCTACACTGATCAAACTTCCAAGAAGACTTAAAATATCATTAACCTTGCAAACTGTTCCCATGGTGAATTCTACCATTCTGAAACCAACTTTGTCCCAGGATGAACTGTGTGCCCTTTTTCCTTACATGCCTTTTCATCTCTTGGTCTCTTGCACTGCTTTGCAGAGACACTTCGTTCACTGCACCAGCCGATACCAAAGGTAACTTGTGCAACATAATGTCATCTTCTTTCAAAGACAAACTGTTATCAGACTGAGACATGTCATTAGCAACATCATGAAAAGGTAAATGTACAAAATCTTGTTGTTTAAACATCAACAAAGTCAGACTTTGACTTGCATTAACCAGCCTTTTCAATTGACCTACATGGAGTAAAGAAGATTCTAGCTTCTTCTTGTGTACTCTCACAATGTACTCTTTCCCATCCCTGAACAAGTGATACTTGTTTTCATGGCGATGGAAGATGGCCTTTCTGTCAAATAAGTAAGGACTTCCGAAAAAATTTCTTGAGATATCAAGCGACACCACATCATGTTCAATTATGTCAATAAAATGTGCAGTTATTGAAAAGTGCAATATGCACTTTCCTGAGACTTGTAAGTTTGCATCCTTTCATATCCACCCAAGTGGATAAGGCTTTGGATGTGGAATGGTCTCAAGTTTTAACTGTTTGACCAAATATTCTGATATGAGATTAGCTTGTGACCCACTATCAAATAGTGTGTCAATTTTTGTCTGTTTTGAAATTACCCTCACATGGAAGAGCTCTATCCCCCTCTTTTCATCTTGAGTATCTTTGTGACAATTTAATGATCTAGAACTGGGAATTGTGTCTTGCATCTCTTCTTTTCCTTTAATGTTCTTTAAAACCATGGTGATACTTTTTGTCTCATCACCTGAGTTTGACCCTAAGTCTTGCTCAACTGTTGCTACAATTTTCCATTTTTCTTTGGTCTTGTTTTTGTTTTTGTATTTTTTTGGTTTCAGCTCAGGATGAAGCTTCCAATAGTGGTCTTCATCATGGCTTGTTTTTGAACATTTTTCGCAAAATAACTTTCCTTTTTCTTTTCTTGAATTTGAAACTCTTTTTCTTACTTTGTTTTTGAAATCACTATCCTCATTCAAGGCATCAAAAGTATTCTTTCCTCTAGCTTCTAAATGTGTAGCCTGTACATAGACTTCATCTAAGCTGGTAGGATTAAAAATAAGAATAGTGTGTTGAAGGTAACTGTGCAAACCACCTATGTACTTTAACAAAGTGTCTTGGCTTTGTAAATCTACCCCGAGTAAGAGTGATATTCTCCTAAATTCTTGGGTATAGTCTTGCACATTTTGTCCCTTAATTTGTCTAAAGTTTTTCCAGTTTATTATAGCCTTATGGAGATGAGCAAGAGGATAAAATTGCTTCTTGATTGCAGTAATAAACTCAGTCCATTATAAAGAAATCTTACCATGTTTCTTGATTTCCTCCCTGGTTTTGGCTTCCCACTAAACCAATGTTGCTCCCTCCATCCTTAATGAGGCTAATTGTATTTTGGTGTCATCATCATGGAGATTTTGAATCCTTAGATAGACCTCTAGTTGTCTAATCCAATTATCAAATTTCTTTGCATTAACATCACCATTAAACATTGCAACTAAAATTTGAAATCAAGCTTTAACAAAGGATTTTTACCAGTTGTTTTTGACTTATGTGACTGATTTACTGAAGTTGAAGAGGATGATGTTGAGGAAGATGATGACGATGGAGATGGTGGATCACCATTTCCTCCATTCCCTTTTATTTGACTTATCGTTGTCTTTCTTTCCTCCTGAAGAATTTCCTCGTTCTCTTTGGTTATTAGATCCTTCTCTAGCAATCCTATCATTTCTTTCTTGATAGAGGATCATTACAATTTCAATCATATCGAAGAAAGATTTTTGAAAAACCCTTTCTTCTTCCTTGGGATCCATTTCTTCATGAGCTTCACCTTCTCTTGAAGACATGCTTGTGGCTGCTTCTAAGGCTATTGAGGGTGAGATAGAAGGTGTAGATAATGGCACCCTGGCCCTCCTTGGTTATGGATTAGTTTGTGCACTAACCAATTGTCCTTCCCCTATTTTCAGTTTCATCCTAGTAAGCATCAAACTTTCAAAACAGTAAAATAATTCTTTGCACACAAATCAAAATTTGAACTCAAACCCGAGCTCTGATACCAATCTGATCTGAAAATGTGAGAACTTATTATTTCAAATATAGAGAGAGACTGTTGGGGCATTCACTGGTTATTTCACCTTTCAAAAAAAGGATGAAACTAGAGGCTACCTGGCCCACATACAGACTCTGTCTAAAGAAATAATCAGTAAACACTAATGATCTGGTTATGAAATTATCTGCTGTTGGTTCAAAGTATTCATTAACCATAAATAAATGTATGAAAGCTTTAAAATGTGTTTTGCAATTGGAACAAAGTGACTTTGATGAGTTTATGTGTCTTATACATGTATGGGGTTTGTTTCATTTTACTACTTAACATATGTAATTCTGAAAATAAGTAGAAATAAACACACAACATATAACTCAGCATATGATGAGGCAGTTCACCCCTCCTAGGCTACATCTGCTGGGTCCAAGGCTCCCAAATGGGCATGCCCTTGCTCTTATTATGCTCTTAAATTGGTTGTACAAAGTGTATAAAGCCTAAATAGGAGAAATTATATGCATAAATGGATTTAGAGTGCTGAAAAAAATAAGAATCGACTATAGTTTCACCTTAAACAGATAAACATAGCTTAACACAACTCTCCAATCCCCAAGCCCTAGTGGCTCTTCAAGCTTACACGCTGATAAGACACCTAAAGAAATGCCCTGATGGCTCTAAAACCTACTCCATTGGCTCTGTAATGCTCCAAAACCCCCAAAGAAAAAAAAAATTCGCTCCAAATGGACTCTCCTAGCAAAAGTTATGACCAGTACAAGTTTTGCCCAATTAGGGCTAGAAAAGCTCCTCCAATTCTGGGAGGAATGCCAATTAGCGCCACTAATTTAGGGAAACGTGCCAATTTTGGCTCTCCGCAAATATTCCTGCCAACGGTTGGGGCTAACGGATAAGGTCCATGGGGGTCATGTGACCACGCTTGTCGGAACCAACGTTTAGAGTTATCCATTTTTCATGTCCAAACTTTATGTTAAGCGGTGGAGGCATTAAGGTTTAATTAAACCTCCACTCCACATCACATGACCATTGCCATATGTAATTCCTATTGGTTCATTTGCCTAGCCCATGGTTGTGGGCGTGGGGTTTTATGAAGGAGGGGCTGGCCCCCATGCTTTAAACAATTCGCTCCGCCATAAAGAACCTTGCCACATAACAATATTAAACCGTGAACTTTAGAACATGTGGGTTTTTGAAACATTTTTCATATTTCGACTTTGTATTAATATACATGTGTGGTTTTAATATTTATATTTTAATAAGGTTTAAATTTATTTATTTTTAATAATTAATTAAAACATATAATTAGTAATATAATATATGATTAATACAAACCATATAAATATTAATAACTAATTAATTTAACTAATTAATTAAACCTTAATAAAAAATAACATTATCCCAACACATAATATTAAAAAAATTTCCTTTCAAAATTGAAGGTTATTGGATGATTTCAAAAATGAAATATCTTCTTCATACGGTAACGGATTTGAGTGTCGTTCACGGCTACAGGATCATTTTTGACGAGCTTTTTCCTGTCGTTCTAGTTTGAACCAATTCTGAGCAAATAAAATTTTGAGCATTTTTCCAAGTAGGACATGATCACCTGATCACACCTCCCAAATGGGAAGCTTTTGGACCCACAAAATCTCTCTGATTAGTGAAATTGATGACGTGGAGACTGATTCTCCACTCTTCCACCCTTGAATAAGTGAAATCTACCCGATTTCATCAAATGGAGCTTTTCAGAAAATGATAAATTGTCTCTGGAATTAACTAATCAACCATTGCTAAAACTGACTCAGTCATGATGCAAATTCTTAAAATTTGCAGAACAACAACTGTAATTTGCAGAAAACAAACTGTTTCTACATTGATCAAACTTCCAAGTAGACTTAAATATCGTTCACCTTACAAACTATTCCCATGGCGAATTCTACCATTCTGAAACCAACTTTGTCCCATGCTGAACTGTGTGCCCTTTTTGCTTGCATGCCTTTTCATCTCTTGGGCTCTTGCACTACTTTGCATAGACACTTTGTTCACTGCACCAGCCGATACCAAAGGTAAATTCTGCAACATAATGTCATCTTCTTTCAAAGACAAACTATTATCAGACTGAGACATATCATGAGAAACATCATGAAAAGGTAAATGTACAAAATCTTGTTGTTTAAACATCAACAAAGTCAGACTTTGACTTGCGTTAACCAGCCTTTTCAATTGACCTGCATGGAGTAAAGAAGATTCCAGCTTCTTCTTGTGTGTTCTCACAATGTACTCGTTCCCATCCTTGAACAAGTGATACTTGTTTTCATGGCAATGGAAGATGTCATTTCTGTCAAATAAGTAGGGACTTCCCAAAACAATCCCTGAGATATCAAACAGCAGCACATCAAGTTAAACTGTGTCAATAAAATGTGCAGTTATTGCAAAGCGCAATATGCACTTTCTTGAGACTTGTAAGTTTGCATCCTTGCATATCCACCCAAGTGGATAAGGCTTTGGATGTGGAATGGTCTCAAGTTTTAATTTTTTGACCAAATATTCTGATATGAGATTAGCTTGTGACCCACTATCAAACAGTGTGTCAATTTTTGTATGTTTTGAAATTACCCTCACATGGAAGAGCTCTATCCTCCTCTTTTCATCTTGAGTATCTTTGTGACAATTTAATGAGCTAGAATTGGGAATTGTGTCTTGCACCACTTCTTTCCCCTTAATGTTCTTTAAAACCATGGTGATACTTTTTGTCTCATCACTCGAGTCTAACCCTAAGTCTTGCTCAACTGTTGCTACAATTTTCCATTTTTCTTTGGTCTTGTTTTTGTTTTTGTATTTTTCTGGTTTCAGCTCAGGATGAAGCTTCCAAAAGTGGTCTTCATCATCGTTTTTTCTTGAACAATTTTTGCAAAATAACTTTCCTTTTTTTTTTCTTGAATTTGCAACTCTTTTTCTTCCTTTGTTTTTGAAATCACTATCCTCATTGAAGGCATCAAAAGTATTCTTTCCTCTAGCTTCTAAATGTGTAGCTTGTACACAGACTTCATCAAAGCTGGTAGGATTAAACATAAGAATAGTGTGTTGAAGGTAATTGTGCAAACCACCTATGTACTTTAACAAAGTGTCTTGGCTTTGTAAATCTACCCTAAGTAAGAGTGATCTTCTCCTAAATTCCTGGGTATAGTCTTGCAAATTTTGTCCCTTAATCTGTCTAAAGTTTTTCCAGTTCATTATAGCCTTCTAGAGATGAGCAAGAGGATAAAATTGCTTCTTGATTGCAGTAATAAAGTCAGTCCATTATAAAGAAATCTTACCATGTTTCTTGATTTCATCCCTGGTTTTGGCTTCCCACTAAACCAATGCTGCTCCATCCATCCTTAATGAGGCTAATTGTATTTTGGTGTCATCATCATGCAGATTTTGAATCCTTAGATAGACCTCCAGTTGTCTAATCCAATTATCTAATTTCTCTGCATTAACATCACCATTAAACATTGGAAACTCAAATTTGACATCAAGCTTTAACAAAGGATTTTTACCAGTTGTTTTTGACTTATGTGACTGATTTACTAAAGTTGAAGAGGATGATGTTGAGGAAGATGATGATGATGGAGATGGTGGATCACCATTTCCACCATTCCCTTTCTTTAACTTATCATTGTCCTTCTTTCCTCTGGAAGAATTTCCTCGTTCTCTCTAGTTTTTAGATCCTTCTCCAACAATCCTATCATTTCTTTCTTGATAGAGGATCCTTACCATTTCAGTCATATCCAAGAAATATTTTCGAAAAACCCTTTCTTCTTGCTTGGGATCCATTTCTTCATGATCTTCACCTTCTCTTGAAGACATGCTTGTGGCTGCTTCTAAGGCTATTGAGGGTGAGATAGAAGGTGGAGATAATGGCACCCTGGCCCTCCTTGGTTGTGGATTAGTTTCTGCACTAACCAATTGTCTTTGCCCTCTTTTCAGTTTCAGCCTAGTAAGCATCAAACTTGCAAAACAGTAAAATAATTCTTTACACACAAATCAAAATTTGAACTCAAACCCGAGTTTCGATACCTATATGATCTAAAAATGTGAGAACTTATTATTTCAAATACAGAGATAGACTGTTGGGGAATTCACTGGTTATTTCACCTTTCAAAAAAAGGATGAAACCAGAGGCTACCTAGCCCACATACAAACTTTGTCTAAAGAAATAATCAGTAAACACTAATGATCTGGTTATGAAAGTATTTTCTTCTGGTTCAAAGTATTCATTAACCATAAAAAAATGTACGCAAGCTTTAAAAAGTGTTTTGCAATTGGAACAAAGTGACTTTGATGAGTTTATGTGTCTTATAGATGTAGGAGGTTTGTTTCATTTTACTGCTTAACATATAATTATGAAAATAAGCAGAAATAAACACACAACATATAACTCAGCATATGATGAGGTAGTTCACCCCTCCTGGGCTACATTTGCCAAGTCCAAGGCTCCCAAATGGGCATGTCCTTGCTATTATTCTGCTCTTAAATTGGTTATACAAAGTGTAGAAAGCCTAAACAGGCGAAATTAGCTGCATAAATGGATTCAGAGTGCTGAAAACAATAATAATCGACTATAGTTTCACCTTAAATAGATAACTATAGCCTAACACAACTCTCCAATCCCCAAGCCCTAGTGGTTCTTCAAGCTTCCACGCTGATACAAAACCTGAAGAAATGCCCTGATGGCTCTGCAACATGCTCCAGTGGCTCTGTAATGCTCCATAACCCCCAAAACAAAACAAAAATTCGCTCCAAATGGAATCTCCTAGCAAAAGTTATGACCAGTGCAAGTTTTTCCCAATCGGGACTAGAAAAGCTCCTCCAATTCTGGGAGGACTGCCAGTTAGAGCCACTAATTTAGGGAAACATGCCAATTTTGGCTCTCTGCCAATATTCCCGCCAACGGTTGGGGCTAATGGATAAGGTCCACGGTGGTCATGTGACCGTGCCAGTCGGAACCAACGTTTAGAGTTATCCGTTTTTCACGTCCAAACTTTATGTCAAGTAGTGGAGGCATTAAGGTTTAATTAAACCTCTGCTCCACATCATGTGACCATTGCCATATGTAATTCCCACCGGTTCATTTGCCTAGCCCGTGGTTGTGGGCACGGGGTTTTATGAAGGATGGGCTAGCCCCCATGCTTTAAACACTCCGCTCCACCATAAAGAACCTTGCCACGTAACAGTATTAAACCATGAACTTTAGAACATGTGGGTTTTTGAAACATTTTTCATATTTCGACTTTGTATTAATATACATGTGTGGTTTTAATATTTAGATTTTAATAATGTTTAAATTTATTTATTTTTTAATAATTAATTAAAACATATAATTAGTAATATAATATATGATTAATAAAAATAATATAAATATTAATAACCATATAATTTAATTAATTAGTTAAACCTTAATAAAAAAGTAAAATTATCCCAACACATAATATTAAAAAAATTTCCTTTCAAAATTGAAGGTTATTGGGCGATTTCAAAATGCAATATCTTCTTCATATGGTAACGGATTTAAGTGTCGTTCACGGCTACAGGATCGTTTTGATGAGATATTTCCCATCGTTCTAGTTTGAACCAATTATAAGAAAATAATTTTTTGAGCATTTTTCCAAGTAGGACATGATCACCTAATCACACCTCCCAAATGGGAAGCTTTTGGACCCACAAAAGCTCTCTTATTAGTGAAACTGATGATGTGGAGACTGATTCTTCACTTTTCCACCCTTGAATAACTGAAATCTACTTGATCTCATCAAATGGAGCTTTTCAGAAAATAATAAATTGTCTCTGGAATTAACTGATCAACCATTGCTAAAATTGACTCAGTCATGATGCAAATTCTTAAAATTTGCAGAACCACAACTGTAATTTGTAGAAAACAAACTGTTTCTACACTGATCAAACTTCCAAGAAGACATAAAATATCATTCACCTTTCAAACTGATCCCATGGTGAATTCTACCATTCTGAAACCAACCTTGTCCCATGCTGAACTGTGTGCCCTTTTTGCTTGCATGCCTTTTCATCTCTTGAGCTCTTGCACTGCTTTGCATAGACACTTCGTTCACTGCACCAGCTGATACCAAAGGTAACTTGTGCAACATAATGTCATCTTCTTCCAAAGAAAAATTGTTATCAGACTGCGACATATCATTAGCAACATCATGAAAAGGTAAATGTACAAAATCTTGTTGTTTAAACATCAACAAAGTCAGACTTTGACTTGCATTAACCAACCTTTTCAATTGACCTGCATGGAGTAAAGAAGATTCCAGCTTCTTCTTGTGTGCTCTCACAATGTACTCTTTCCCATCCTTGAACAAGTGATACTTGTTTTCATGGCGATGGAAGATGGCCTTTCTATCAAATAAGTAAGGACTTCCCAAAACAATTCCTGAGATATCAAGTGACACCACATCAAGTTCAAATGTGTCAATAAAATGTGCAGTTTTTTCAAAGCGTAATATCCACTTTCTTGAGACTTGTACGTTTGCATCGTTGCATATCCACCCAAGTGGATAAGGCTTTGGATGTGGAATGGTCTCAAGTTTTAACTGTTTGACCAAATCTTCTGATATGAGATTATCTTGTGACCCACTATCAAACAGTGTGTCAATTTTTGTATGTTTTGTAATTACCCTCACATGGAAGAGCTCTATCCTCCTCTTTTCATCTTGAGTATCTTTGTGACAATTTAATGATCTAGAACTGGGAATTGTGTCTTGCACCACTTCTTTCCCCTTAATGTTATTTAAAACCATGGTGATACTTTTTGTCTCATCACCTGAGTCTGACCCTATGTCTTGCTCAACTGTTGCTACAATTTTCCCTTTTTCTTTGGTCTTGTTTTTGTTTTTGTATTTTTTTGGTTTCATCTTAGGATGAAGCTTCCAATAGTGGCCTTCATCATGGCTTGTTTTTGAACAATTTTTGCAAAAGAACTTTCCTTTTTCTTTTCTTGAATTTGAAACTCTTTTTCTTCCTTTGTTTTTGAAATCACTATCCTCATTCAAGGCATCAAAAATATTGTTTCCTCTAGCTTCTAAATGTGTAGCTTGTACACAGACTTCATCTAAGATGGTAGGATTAAACATAAGAATAGCGTGTTGAAGGTAATTGTGCACACCACCTATGTACTTTAACAAAGTGTTTTGGCTTTGTAAATCTACCCCAAGTAAGAGTGATCTTCTCCTAAATTCCTGGGTATAGTCTTGCACATTTTGTCCCTTAATCTATCTAAATTTTTTCCAGTTCATTATAGCCTTCCGGAGATGAGAAAGAGGATAAAATTGCTTCTTGACTGTAGTAATAAACTCAGTCCATGATAAAGAAATGTTACCATGTTTCTTGATTTCCTCCCTGGTTTTGGCTTCCCACCAAACCAATGCTGCTCCATCCATCCTTAATGAGGCTAATTGTATTTTGGTGTCATCATCATGCAGATTTTGAATCCTTAGATAGACCTCCAGTTATCTAATCCAATTATCTAATTTCTCTACATTAACATCACCATTAAACATTGGCAACTCAAATTTGACATCAAGCTTTAACAAAGGATTTTTACCAGTTGTTTTTTACTTATGTGACTGATTTACTGAAGTTGAAGAGGATGATGTTGAGGAAGATGATGACGATGGAGATGGTGGATCACCATTTCCACCATGCCCTTTCTTTGACTTATCATTGTCCTTCTTTCCTCTGAAAGAATTTCCTCGTTCTCTTTGGTTTTTAGATCCTTCTCCAACAATCCTATCATTTATTTCTTGATAGAGGATCCTTATCATTTCAGTCATATCCAAGAAAGATTTTCGAAAAACCCTTTCTTCTTGCTTGGGATCCATTTCTTCATGAGCTTCACCTTCTCTTGAAGACATGCTTGTGGCTGTTTCTAAGGCTATTGAGGGTGAGATAGAAGGTGGAGATAGTGGCACCCTAGCCCTCCTTGGTTGTGGATTAGTTTGTGCACTAACCAATTGTCCTTACCCTCTTTTCAGTTTCAGCCTAGTAAGCATCAAACTTGCAAAATAGTAAAATAATTATTTGCACACAAATCAAAATTTGAACTCAAACCTGAGCTCTGATATCAATTTGATCTGAAAATGTGAGAACTTATTATTTCAAATATAGAGATAGACTGTTGGGGCATTCACTCGTTATTTCACTTTTCAAGAAAAGGATGAAACCAGAGGCTACCTGGCCCCACAAACAGACTCTGTCTAAAGAAATAATCAGTAAACACTAATGATCTGGTTATGAAAGTATTTTCTACTGGTTCAAAGTATTCATTAACCATAAAAAAATGTATGCAAGCTTTAAAATGTGTTTTGCAATTGGAACAAAGTGACTTTGATGAGTTTATGTGTCTTATAGATGTAGGAGGTTTGTTTCATTTTACTGCTTAACATATGTAATTCTGAAAATAAGCAAAAATAAACACATAGAATATAACTCAACATATGATGAGGTAGTTCACCCCTCTTGGGCTACATCTGCCTGGTCCAAGGCTCCCAAATGGGCATGTCCTTGCTCTTATTATGCTCTTAAATTGGTTATACAAAGTGTTGAAAGCCTAAACAGGTGCAATTAGCTGCATAAATGGATTCAAAGTGTTGAAAACAATAATAATCGACTATAGTTTCACCTTAAACAGATAACCATAGCCTAACACAACTCTCCAATCCCCAAGCCCTAGTGGCTCTTCAAGCTTCCACGCTGATGAAACACCTAAAGAAATGCCCTGATGGCTCTAAAACCTACTCCAGTGGCTCTGTAATGCTCCAAAACCCCCCAAAAAAAAAAATTTCGCTCCAAATGGACTCTCCTAGCAAAATTTTTGACCAGTACAAGTTTTGCCCAATTAGGGCTAGAAAAGCTCCTCCAATTCTAGGAGGACTTCCAGTTAGTGCCACTAATTTAGGGAAATGCACCAATTTTGGCTCTCCACCAATATTCCTACCAATGGTTGGGGCTAACGGATAAGGTCCATGGGGGTCATGTGATCGCACCCGTCGGAACCAACGTTTAGAGTTATCCATTTTTCGCGTCCAAACTTTATGTTAAGTGGTGGAGGCATTAATGTTTAATTAAACCTCAACTCCACATCATGTGACCGTTGCCATATGTAATTCCCGCCAATTCATTTTCCTATCCCATGGTTGTGGGCGCGAGGTTTTATGAAGGAGGGGTTGGCCCCCATGCTTTAAACAATCCGCTCCGTCATAAAGAACCTTGCCACGTAACAATATTAAACCGTGAAATTTAGAACATGTGGGGTTTTGAAACATTTTTCATATTTCGACTTTGTATTAATATACATGTGTGGTTTTAATATTTAGATTTTAATAAGGTTTAATTTTATTTTATTTTGATAATTAATTAAAACATATAATTAGTCATATAATATATGATTAATATAAACCATATAAATATTAATAACTATATAATTTAATTAATTAATTAAACCTTAATAAAAAATAAAATTATCCCAACACATAATATTAAAAAAATTTCCTTTCAAAATTGAAGGTTATTGGGCAATTTCAAAATGAAATATCTTCTTCATATGGTAACGGATTTGAGTGTCGTTCACGGCTACAAGATCATTTTGACGAGCTCTTTCCTATCGTTCTGGTTTGAACCAATTCTGAGAAAATAAATTTTTGAGCATTTTTCCAAGTAAGACATGATCACCTGATCAGGTATGCCCACAGGGCTTCCGGAAATCTTGAAGCCCAGTCACGTCTGTGTGATGCAACTGTTTTTTTAAGTATTGCTTCTATCAACTTATTCATGCTCTCTACTTGGCCATTTGCCTGTGGGTGGTATGGGGTTGTAATTTTGTGCTGAATGTGGTAATTTTTTAATGTTGTAGTGATTTTATTACCTACAAATTGCAGTCCTCCATCTATAATTATGTCCCTTGTGAGGCCATATCGCACAAATATTTGGAAAAGGAACTGTATTACAGAGTCCTCTATAGCTCTTGGAAGTGCCTTTGCTTCAACCCATTTAGTAACATACTCTATTGCAACTAGTATGTATGTTTTCTGATTTGATGGTGGGTTAATAGGACCAAAAAATCAAGCGCCTAGTGTTCAAATGGCTCGATTACTAACTGTGGATTCAAAGGAATTTCATTGTACTATCCAGGGCATCCCGCCCTTTGTCAACTATCATAGGCTTGTACAAACTTTTTAGCATCTTTAAAAATTGTAGGCCAGTAATAGCCTATTTGTAAAACCTTCTAACCAGTCCTGCGATCTGCGAAATGTCCGCCACATGGCTCATCGTGGCATGCTTTCAGGATGTCAAATATTTTGTCTTCTCAGATGCATCTCCTGATGTGCATATCTTCTCTTGTATGAAATAGGTAGCCCCCAATCCAAGAGAATTGGGTACTGCGCTGTACTATCTGTTTTCGTTCATTGGGGATTAGATGCTTAGGTAGTCTACCTACTTCTAAATAATTTGCAACATCATCATACCATGGGGTTCTGGCAGTAACAACAAACAAATGTTCATCTAGAAACTGATTTTTGACTGCTGCTGTGTCCGTTGGTTTTGGCATTCGTGAGAGAAAATCAGCTACAGGATTCTCTTTTTCAAGTCGGTCCTTTATTGTGATGTCAAATTCCTAAAATAGAATCAACCATCTTGTTACTCTACCATTTGTAACAAGTTTATTTTCTGAAAATTTTATGGTAGAGTGATCTGTATATAAAACTACAGGATACCCAGTTATATAATGACTAAATTTATTTGCAGCGTGTATTATAGCTAAAAATTCTTTCTCAGTCACAGTATAGTTTAATTCAGTAGGAGATAGATTCTTGCTAATATAATAAATTGCATATGGTTTTTTATCTTCTTCTTGCCCAAGGACTGCTCCAATAGCTGTGTCTGAGGCATCAGATGAAATTTGGAATGGCAAATCCAAATTTGGGCCCCTTAGCACTGGGGCTATTGATACAAGCTTTTCCAAATCCTCAAAAGCATGGTCACATTTATCTGTCCAAATAAAATCAACATTCCCTGTTAATGCATATAGAGGTGCAACTATTTGAGAATAATGATATATGAATCTTCTATAATAACCAGAAAATCCTAAAAATCTACGTACCTCTGTTTGTGTGGTAGGAGTAGGTATTAACAAAATTATCTGAATTTTAGGTGGATCTACCTGTATTCTAGTTGCTAAGATATAATGACCTAAGATGAGTCCCTCAGTCATCGTCATGTGACACTTCTCATGGCTTAAGCAGAGCCTGGTGGCAATACACCTTTGCAACACCTTTTCTAATGCTGGCTCAAAATCATCTCCATAAGGTGTGAAATCATCCATATATACTTCGAGCCCTTCATTTATTAAATATGAAAAGATGCTGAGAATGGCCCTTTGAAATGTGGCAAGGGCATTGCATAGAACAAAGCGTAAAAATATGTAAGAAAATGTTCCCCAAGGATAGGTAAAAGTAGTCTTATCTTGGTCTTCAGGGGCAATCTGAATTTGATTGTATCCATTGAAGCCATCTAAGAAAGAAAAGAATTTCTTTCCTACTAATGTATCTAATACCTGATCAATAAAATGAAGGGGAAAGTGGTATTTCTAGGTTGCTTTGTTTAATTCTCTGTAGTCTACACATATCCTCCACTTTCCATTCTTCTTTGGCGCCACTACTAGTGGAGAGACCCACTTGCTATCAGATATTGGATAAATAATGTTTACATCCAAAAGTTTTTGTAATTCATCTTTCACAATATTCTTAAGATGAGGGTTTAATCTTCGTTGGGGTTGGCGAATGGGTCTAGCATATTTTTCTGTATAAATGTGGTGTGTACATAACTGGGGATCAATTCCTTTCATGTATGGGTAATCCCATGCAAAATCTCCCTTATATTTTTTCAGTAGTTGGACCATCTTCTCTTCTTGTTCAACAATCAGATTTTTGTTAATGTTTAGAGTTTTTCCTGGCTCAATTTCTATGGTTTTGCTATTGTAAATAGAAGTTGTAGGTATTGATTGATCTTGAATGTCTTTCAGAGGATCTTCTTCTTCTTCATTATCAAATGCTACCTTGATCATGTGACATTGCAAACGTGATCTGGTTTTTGGTTAGTTAATGAAACTGTTAATGATGTCAGCCTCTGTTTGGTCTTTAAAGTCGAGGGAATCTTCTACGGTTAATGGTGATCTAATGTTTTCTATGAGGTATGATACAGGCTATTTCTTTGTTTTTATTATCATTAGGCTTGGCTGGGCTGGAGGGTATAAGGCTAAATTCTTGACATAACTCCCTCTAGTTATAGTCATGCTGCCTTGTCGGCAGCCAATGTAAGCATCAATAGTTGCTAGCCAAGGTCTACCTAAGATTAAACGGTGTCCATCTAGCCGGTTTTTGGGGTTAATAATAAGGAAGTCGGTAGGGTATTCCTAGGAGTCTACAGATACCATTACATCATGTAGTGTGCCTTCTGGCTTGACTACCGATCGGTCAACCAATTCCAATAAGGTTGTTGTTGGATCTAATGATGTAATGCAAAGTTTTTGACAAGTGGTGGTTGTTAGGATATTGATTGCAGCTCCCAAATCAACTAAGGCATTTGGAAATGATTTTCCATTGATTTTCAAAGTAACTATAGGATTTCCTGGGTCCTCATACTTTATAGGTGCTTCTCTTCCTAATAGTAAGTCAGATAGAGTGCCGACTACTTGGACAGTTGGGTTAGTTGTTGTTCTCCTCTTTGGCTTTCTTATACATAGTTCTTTGATGGTCTTTGCATAAATGGGAATATCTTGGATAGCTTGGAGGAGTGGGATTTTTATACACAAATTTTTCAGTTCTCCCAAAAGATCAAAATCAGGATGTTCTATTGGATGAGGTATGATTAGTCATTATGGGAATGGTGGAGAAGAGGTGGTTGCTTGCTTATGAGTTTTATTGTCTAACCACATTCTCCTTTTGCAATGTTTGTTCCGAAGGTAACCGATTTTCATCCTGAACATTTTTGTCTCCCTATGATTCTATTATGCGCCCAGACCTTAGTTGAAGGTCGTTGCACTCCCTTAACTCAGTTTCTAGTTTTGGTGCTTCGATTATTTGAATAGATTGAACCGGCCTATTATTAGGGTTCGGGTTGGGTTGGGCTGGGAGTTGTGGTCTTAAGTTGGTCTGGGGATTTGGTTGCAATTTATATGGTGCTGGCAGTGTAGCTGGAGGGAGAGGAATCATTCCAGTTGGTTGATTCATAGATATTTTCCAGTTCAACTGCCAGGTCTGACTCTGCGAGGTGGAGGGGGACCATTGTGTTGGATATGTATTATTTTTCCAAAATCGTGGACAGTAAGGAAGTTCGGCCAATTGGTTTGATTTGTTTGATTTGGCCATGGTGGTGTAGGAAATGGCTGTTGTGACCTACTGGGGAAGGGTGGCTAATTTTGCCACATTCCATTATATTGCTGAGAATTATACTAAGGAGACTAAAAATAAGAGGATGGATCAATGGGCATACCTATTTGTCGTGGTTGCCATTGATGGCGCTGATTGAGTAGGTATACCATTTCTGTTTCTTCTTCTACTTCTTTGTAGACTTCTTTCAATCCTAGGAGTGAGAGGCAACTTTATGTGTAGTGATCTTTCGTGCAGATGGCATAGACTTGGACTGTATCTAGCAGGCACTCTTTATGGCTATGTTTCTTTCTGCATCTAGGGCAGAATATTGCCAAATTTTGTTTTGCTTCTGCTTGCTTTTGTTTAGCTTGCATGATATCAAGCTGCGTTGTCATAGTCTCTAGAATATCAGTTTGAAATCTTCTAGTAGCTTTCCAATTTCTATGCAGGTTATACCTCCATCAGAGGTCTTGCTATCCCTTGTGATCATGTCATGTTCTGCTGGTTTTAGTCTTGTGCTACCTCTCGAACTCCTGATACATAGATTAATAATGTCAACAAAATTTTCCTGATATATGTCACCTTTGCCCATGATGTTTAATGTTTCAACCCATTGTTCCTTCATCCCTTTAATTAATGTAGTTTTTAACACATTATCAAGTAAGGGTAAAGATGCATAAGGTGATCTCTGGAGGTTGTATTGAAAGCATTCTACATATTACTCCAATGTTTCATTAGGTTTTGTTGTCATTTGAAATATTTCATCCTTTAATTACCTAGACCTACAATAATCCTGATATTTCTTTAGAAAATACGCTTTCATCTAATCCCAATCATTTATAACACCTCCACCTAACCCCATAAACCATCGTAGAGCTGCTCCTTTTAATGTGGAGAGGAATAATTTTAGCTTTTGGGGATCGATGGGATAGTCATACCCCCTGCATAATACATCAAATTTAAACAGAAATGCATCTAGATCTTCCGATGTTAAGCCATGGAATGTAGGAATATGCTGGAGAGGAATGGCCTTCATAGGTGCATTAACTGCAGTGTCCACAATGGGATATTGCAGTGTCGAAGTTTGGGGTGGTTGCTGGTTCTAGGCCATTTGATCAAATATGTGCCAATATCCTTCTGGGATTTCTAGGGAATTATTCCTAGGCTGACTAGAAGGAGTAGGGATGACCTTAACAACACTTCCTTGGTCTGGGATAATGAGTGTCCCTTGCTGAAATATTATCTGAGGGGATTTTGGTTCTTCAGGTTCTTCAGCTTTGTTTTGGATGATTTTGACAGCACTTCCCTTATCTGGGCTGCTTAGTGTTTGGAATACTTCAAGAGGGGATCTAGGTTCTTCTATTTCCCTTGTTTCTCCTCCCCCTTCGCGGAGATTACTAGAGTTCCCTCCTTGTAAATAAATTGGGCAAGAATTCTCAATTTCTTGAGAATCTTGCTCAGTCTCTTTTGTTTGGATATGCACCTCAACAAAAGCTACAGATGGTGATTTGTGGCTCGAAGGGAGCTAGTAGGTTGTCTAGAAGCAATTTTTCTAGGGCCTACTGATGGCTGAGATTCAGCTTTCTTAATGATATTCTCGATGAAGGTTGTTCGCCCAAGGGTCACCGGTCCCTTAGGTTTTTCAGGTCTGGGAGGAATTTCGTTTTGTTTAGATTTTCTAGTCATTCAAAAAATGGAAGCATTCATTCCTACCTTAAACTTCTATGTAGTTCTACTATGAAGCGGGCAAGTGAACGAGCATGTTCCTCGTTCATTACGCAGGTTCTTCCTTCCATTTTTAATACCCAGTTCTTCCTTAGCAGAGAAAATCAAATATACATTACTCTTTCTAAATAACTACACTCTCCCCGGCAACGGCACCAAAATGTTGATGTATAAAAGGTGCCTTTTAAAACTCCTATTTGTCCCACATTATTTATCAATTCAGGTATGCCTTTTTATCTCAAGAGTGTACTCAGTCTGAGGCGGAAATTTAATCTAAGAGTAATACTCTCCAATTTGCAGTACAGTGTTTCAAATACAAGAGTAAACGGATGCTTGAAAATGAAATCTAATTGCAATGACATGAAACTTAAAGCTCTAAAATCCAATCACTCACTCGGCAATCATCAGTCAAGGATGCAGTAGCAATAATTCTTTCCTCTGTCAACTGATGTAAATGAAATCAATCATAAACAAGATCCTCAATCTGAGAACTTAGACAGTAATAGCCAATGTCCTTTACATTTGATGATCTTACACTCCACAATAAAGCAACTAATTGGAAATGGTAACTCAGTTGAATCAATAATGCTGGTAATGGAAATAAAATAAACACGCTCTCTACAATAACATTATAAAGCAAACCAAATACTTACAGGAAAGGAATAAACAGTAAAGCTAGTTATCAGAAATGAACAACAAAGCTATTTAATGGAAATGAACAGCAAATTCTGAACAACGAAACTTTATATCTGTGAAGCATAAAAATAACAGTTATAGAGGAATAAATAATCTTGTTATGTTTGGAAAGGAATAGCAATGCAATTCACTCACAACTGATGCAACAAACCGATTTCATAAAACATTGAAATAGTAAGCTATAAAACATGGAAACTGTGAAGCAATGTGACTAAAGGAAATGAGAACTAAAGAAAACCATCACACAACTGGAATTGGAAAGTAATGGTACATACAGCAAGTGGATCCACCAAGCTCGGGCCCTTAGCCACTATTGAAGCACCGCCAAACTACTCCAGTATCAAATAATGGAATGACAACCGGATTATATATTAATCATATGTACCAGAGTTTACAAGCAATCACACTCTGTTTTAACCAACGAGAATCGATGAGTAATCGTGAAAATATAACAGGAAATCTGAATAATCATAATACATCTTTGATTTCTAAAAATGTTGTCCTTTTATAACAGCCAGCGGACGAAACAAGAAATACAGATAAGCTTTGAGCAGCGATCCCTCAGGATCGAGAGATCCTGAGGGATTCGCTCTATCTTCTATCTTCAATTATCGTTTTGTCTTCTTGCACTAATGTCTTTTATTCTTTTCCTTGCATTTGGTATTAACTCAGGTCATCCTTCTTGTCTAGATATGGTCTTTTTGAAGGGACAGTTATTTGCTGTCACACTGCTGAATGGTGGCTTCCCACTTCATCTATTTTCTGCATATTAGAAAAGATAATCTTTAATCAATTTGCAACAATCACTAATCTCCTTAATTCTATTATAATTCTTCAATATATTACCATTCTAGAATATAAAGGAGTTATGATTAAAGGAAAAAGATAAAGAAATACATGGCAAATTCATACCTTTTCCACTGCTCAACACGAAGTACACCATGTAAGACCAATTTTACCATAAAAAAAGTTCTTTCACTACAATAATTAATTTAATAAACCATATTTTATTAAGTTATTTTTGGTTTAAACAAGAAACCCCATAAGGAATAATTAAATAAATCCTTATTTATTTTATTTTCCTCTAGGAATAATTAATTAAAGCTTTGTTGAAATAATATTCCTAGTCATATTTAACCCAATTATGAGAAATAATTAGATAAATCATTATTTGTCATAGTTTTCTCTAGGAATAATTAATTAAATCATTATTTAGTTACTATTCCTTGTTAAATTTGACTAAATCACCTAAGAATAATTAAACAAATAATTATTTGTTAATTATTCCTTAACCACATTCTTGAAATGATAAATAAGTCATTTACTTGTTCATTATTTCTAAATAAAGGTATTTAACCAATTTAAATATATTTTCCCTCCAACAAAATATAATAAAATATTCCAAGTGGTTAGATCTAGATCTTGGTTAATAATATTTTATTATTCTCCATTAGCGAGGATAAAACAATATTTTGTTATAAATAGGAAGGCTTTTCCATTCATTCTAGACTTTGATCACTTTCATTGTCACGCTTTGATCATTCTCATTGCTGCTACTATTTTCTTTTCTTCTTGAGCTCCCATAGAGTTCAACACATGTTTGGTTTTCTGCACCATTGAGAAAGAGAAACTTCTAGAACTGAACTATTGAGGACAACCAAGAACCCATCCCATTGAGGGGGACTGGTTACTTGTATTCATTCCATTTTACCAAGTGTTACAATATATTGAAAACTATTTAAATCTTGTCTTGTCTTTTGGATGCATGGAGTAATTACTATTTCTTTTTACTATTTAACTTATTTTACTACATAGATTTGGTTTTTTGCAGTATTTGTTTGAACTATATATCATAAATATAAATAAGTTAAGGAAACATTTCTGTTGTTAGGGTTGTTTTTCACACACAACTGAAGTGATCTCTTTTCATACACTTGAATTAAGAATTTAAGCTAACAAACATTATGCAATTTTTAAAAACAAATACACACGTTTTTCTTGATTTTTAGGAGGTCGATAGTGAACCTGAATTATGTCTGCAATTTTATATCTTCAATATATGAAATTCAGTCATGTACTATCCCTATGCATCTTCTTTCCAATGCCATAGGTCAAAGCTAATTTGGATTCTTCAAGACCAAGTTATGCCTGATCTCCCATAATGACCTAATTATGGGCTGGTTCAATAAAGAAAATTGTACGACATGCCACATGTCACTATTTCGACCTTTGGCGCTGAAATCGATACAAAAGAAACTATAGTCCCTGCGATTTCGACCTCTTTTTACAAAATTCCAATCTGGTGCTTGAAACACGAGTTATGATGATTTTCCCTCGGTCACCTGTTTGAGATGAAATTCCAGAGCCTGCAAAAACCCTAACTTCGACAAATCATATCTCTGAAACTATTATAAAATGATATTTTCAAGTTTTACATGACGCCCCTCAGGATTTTGGCTCAAATATGATTTTTTGTTAGCTTCTGAACCTTTGTAGAAAAAATGTTATAGTGAAAATTCCACGATGACCATTTTGCAGCTGCGAAACCCTAAAATCCAAAGCTTTGATACCAAATGTTATGAAACTAGCTCACAAAATAGACGAAAAGAGAGATAAACTACTTAGAATTAGCCTCTTTGAGGGGGAAGCCTCCTTTACATTACATAAATAAACAATTTTTTGATGATACAAATGTAAAAACGTCATTTCTATATTTAGGAGTCCATGGGGTCACAATATAATCCTAGCCAACCTAACGATAATAATGTAAGGATACAACAATAAAAAAAATGGGATTTTATGGGACACAATAATAACAATATGGGGACTATAAGGGTACAAAAATAACAATAAGGGGGCTACACTAACAACAATAAGGGACTACACTAATAATATAGGGACCTAATAGTAGTATAATCCTTTCACCTTTGCTGCATCTTATTTTTTTTCTTTCAAATGCTTAATTTATTTTTACAATTAGTTTCATAGTCTTGATAATTGTTTTATTTCTATTGTAGTTATCCATAATATAAGATCGTTCTTTTCTTTCCATAGATTATGTTTACTTCTAAGTGAAATAGATCAAATTTACTTTCAAGCTTAATATATTAGGATTTTTGTCAAGTCCAATATATTAGAATCACTTTCAAAATCCATAGATCAAATTTATAGATTAGATTCATTTCCATGTCCAACAAAATAATATTTTCCTTTATGTTTAATAAAACAAAATTTCAAAAGCTTTCATAGTATAGAATTAGAATAACTTATTCTTTCAAGTTTTAAATTTGATGCTTTGATAGATATATTATTTGAGAAATAATGTATGTTTTTCATAAATAGGTTTCATTTAAGCCTTGTAATAATTTCCATAGGTTAATTTCCTTTTTGATTGAAAGGTTATTTTCTATCATATATTGTGCTAGTGTACTTCACAAGTTCACAAACCCTAGTTTGAAAATTTAATGAATGGAATTTATTTCATAATTAAATTACCTAACACATTGTGATTTCTATGACCTTGTGAATCCTAGGCAGATTTGTAAGGGAGGTATGGTAATAAGTTTCCGTAATATGAGGCTAGGAATATACATGGAAACTCTTGAGGGTTGTTGTTATAGCTCAAAACACCACCCCCTTGGGTCCACTAGAAAAGAAAAACATATCGAAATAAATGATATAGAAATTTGTCTATGAAAGCTCTAGGAAACACATATTTGATGCCTTCAACGCTCCCCTGATACTAAAATCCATCACTACTAGTCTAAAAAATGCTAGATGTATGGTCTAACAGGGAAAACTAGAGGGCTAACAATGCACCAATTGAACTACAAAAGAGAACTAGAATGAATTTTTGCATGGATAAGCTCAAATGGATTCAAAGTTGATCACTCTGAGGGGATAAGGATTGAATTACCAAACATGGTCAACATAATTTTTAGATTCAATATGATGTCTCCTTAGAGACATATATTAAAGCTTTATCTCCATAACTAAAAGAAAAAGAGAGGAAAGTATCGTATGTCAAAATTTCATTGGAACTCAAAATCAAAACGCTTCCATGTGATAAGCCACTATCATTCTCCATATCAACAATGACTTGTGGTGAGAGAAGGAAAATAGGCAAAGACTGCAAAAGGCAAGACATTGTATCAACTAATTGTGGTATAATATAAGCATTTATTTTTTACCCACTTTATCACTATCTCTCTTTTTGTTTTTTATAATAATGTGTTGGTCGTGGTCATGTAATAATTCTAACAAGTTATTTTATAGCACAAGGTTTGGAAAAATTTTTGTTTGTGTAGGAATTTACCATAGGATAGAGTATGTTTAAAATATTTATAGTGATCCCTTAAGTTGGATGTGTCAAATAACATACTTCTCTTAATAGAAGGTATGAATCCTTCTTCCTTTATGTGACATCCTAATATGCATTCTTTTACGACTGGATTGAATGTAACCTTTGTTGTAACCTTTATTGTCCGGGCAAGTCTCGTGTAGGCTTGCTAGAATAGAGTACCCTACTATTGTACATGTGTAATATTCCTAAATTAGCATGTAGCTAATAGGAATATTAATTTTTATCTTAGCACCTAGTTAGATGAATAAATGGGTAATGAGGCCCACACATGTCCTAAATAGGCATAAAATCCCTCTTGATGTGAAAATGGATCATGATAATAAATTGATCTAGCACCCTCATGTGTGAACAAGGGCTAATGCATGTGGACAAAGTAAAGCTTGACCAAGTCAATAACACTAATATGGGAGGAGTGGATCATTAATAAAGACAGTTCAATATGAATCTGGATTAGTTTAGATAACTATATAAAAGCTGGATTGAAGACCCTTTGGTGTGAAAAGGGGTTGGAGCAGGTTGAAGAGGTCAAATTTGACCAAATCAAATAGCATTGTTATGCAGGAGTGACATTAATGATGGGACAGTGCAATTTTTGAGGGAGGTTAATTGTGTGATGGTGGAAACCCTAATGAGTGGGACCCAAGGTGAGAAGGCTCACATTTTTTATAAGGAAGAGGATGGCAGCCATATGGGGTTATCTTATGAATATTATTTTGATATATTTGTTTAGACTTATGCTTTCTTTAGCTATTTAGTTGAGATTGTTGGTGTTTTTTAGCACAGGGTGTTCCTATTCGGGAATCCCACCTCTTCCCTTTGAGTAGCTCTTGGGAGAGTCCTAATCTATCATTCCACATATTTGGCATTCTGGCTAAGTTTCAGTCTTCATCTAGAGCACAGTTTCTGCAAAATATTGTGTTGCGTTGCAGGGTTTTGCAGTGGAGGGTTCTCAAAACCACTTTTTGAGCTATTTTTTCATAGGAGGAAGTATTCATTCTCTTGGGAGATCAGTTTGGAGGGTTCTTGAGAACATTTAAGATCTTTTGCATTAGGCCAACTTATCCCCATCATTTACATTGTAGTTTTAGCTGGGAATTGTGTTATTTTGGAGGGCAGTTTCAGAGGAGGATCTATTGGCTCTTTTAGAGTGTTTTCCTGTAGGTGAAGGGCTCAGCCTTTCATTGGAGGAGACCTTTGAGGAGATCTACATCAGATCTACATTATTTCAGCCTTATATTTCAGGAGCTTTAGTTTGCAGTAACTCTTCAGTCCTAGGGCTGTAGATCACCATTTGTATTTGGGTGCATTTCCAGAAACCCTTCCTAGGTTCTCTTGGAATGGTATAAAAGAGACTATATCTCAGTTTTTGAGCATTATTGATTAATATAATAGCAGATACATTTATATCTATAATTTCAGTTTATAAACCCTCATTAGACTCCATTTTCACTTGTTGCAGTAGTTTTGGGGTTGCAATGTTTCTGGGCTATTCTAGGTGTGGGAGGCTTGTTTATCTCATCTATCATGATTTGTTTCTGATCTCCTTTTGCATTTGGTTAATATAAAGAATAAAAAAATGGATCTATGGGATGTTATGTGTTATTATAGCATAGATTTTTGAAAAATGCTTTTTTTGTGCATGTATTGCTGATTTTCCCATTTGGGAATATTACAGTGGAATCAGAGCATAATATTTTCTCAGCCTGTGAGTTTTCAACCAATATGCTATAAGAAGAAGAAGATAAGGAGAAAATATCTAAAATGATAGAAGGAATGAGATTTGTCTCATCACTTTTCAGATCTATGAGGAACCTCTCTAAGGAGGTTAAGCAGATGAAAGGGGAAAAATATAATGAGACCTCTAGAGGGTTTCAAGAAGAGGAAGGTCCATGTACTTCCTATTATCAGAAGAAAGAACTAGTGTTGCAGGGAGCTCCAAAGAAATACACTATGCCCTTTCCTTTTAAGGAATAAGACAAGAGGCATGGAGATGGAGGGCACTTGCAACATGAGATCCTAAGTGGATACCTGCAAAATATAAGTCTCAACCTAGAGCTTTCAAGGAGACTCTAACTCTCCCATAGTTCATTCAGCTTGAGGAAGAAAGTAGACCTTGCAGCAATAGAAGAATAAAGGGAAATAGATTTCTATTTTCTACTTTTGATGGGTCATCCACATTTACAGCAAGGGCTTGGGAAATGAAGGTAGATGCATTATTCCTACTACATCTAGTGGTGGAAAGAGAAGTTGTTGAGATTGCAGCACTGCACCTTGGGGGTGAAGCAAAAATTTGGTGGTTCAGCCATTTGATTCATGCAAGAGTGATTGCATTTGCAGATTTTACTCAAAAGTTGATCAAAAAATTTGACAAGAAAAAATCATAGGAGGAGAAGCCTTCACCACCACTTGAGGAGACTTGTACCAGTGTTGATACAACTATGGAAGAGAATCCATCATCATCAGCAATTGGGGGAGCCAACACTTTGGAGGAAGGAACCCTTGTAGCCATACAAGATGTTCCCAAGCTTCACCAACGTAGCATAAGTTTCCACTTTCTGTTATTTCAGCACATCTTATGGAGGGTTGTGGAAATATGCCATTGCATGACCAAGGGTCAAAACATATTGCTGATTTGGAGCAACAAACTTTCACTGCATTGTGCAACCTTGAGTTGTTCAAGGAAAGGATAAACAATCCTCCTGACTATTCATTATTGAGATGCACACAACTCTTGGGGTTGGGGTGTGGATTTTTGGAGGACAGGATGAGATTTTTCCTAAACAATCCAATGCAGAACTATATTTTCAGTATTGAGCTTGAGAATGATATAGAAAATACACCATTATGGAGATCAACATTGTTGTCATTGAGCAGCAGTGATGAGTTGGGGGCCCAACTATTACGAGAGAATTATAATGACCATTACACGTGTGACATTGGATGAGTAGATTATTGATGAGAGTCCTCTTATCTTTCAGCATTGTGATGGATCTTTGTTGATGAGCATTGTACAGCTCTATGGGGAGACGTTTCTTTCAACATACTTGGATCCCTATGGATTCAATATGGTCATTGGTGAGGGGTCTTCACCGGGAGATCTCCAAGAGATTGCATTTCAATATCCCATGAAATGCAAAGGTAGAAATCTGATATACGAGGATAGTGTTCTCCATTGGAGGAATACCAAGATGGAGCATGGTAGGAGACACCCACTGTTGGATGAAAGGGTGTGGATGGTAAGCAAGAGGTTGATGAGTCAACTACATATCTATGACATAGGGCAGCAGGAGGCATGGCTGGATTGGCTACTCTTGAAAGAGTTTGGCCATCATGTGAGATATACTTCTTCACAAGGTATGTTGGTGGAGGGAACTTGGCAGGGCACGTACATCATATGGCAGCAAGGGGTTTGCATGCATTATGTTGATATGTAATTCTTCATATCAATCATCATGTTTTCATATCATGATTTGTTTGATGGAGGTGTGAGGAGGTAGCATGAGCTATTGTTGCTTTGGATACTCTTGGGAGAGTACGGGCAAAATTTTTCCCATACTTGGCATGATATTTCAAGAGAAAGGGATGGCATAATCAAAGTCCAAAGAGGCTACCCTTCAGCATTAGAGGATCAGGAGGTACTTCCACATAGGAAGGAGACTCCCACACATAGCAGCATGATTGTGGATGACTTTGGCATATAGCCTATCAAAGAAGGGAGTCATGGAGTGACAAGAGCCTTATCACTAAGGCTAACAATGCTGTCACTTGGGAGTATGTTTCTATTGATGGAGTGTTCCAAGGGGAGTATGAATCCCTTCATTCTGCAGATTTTTATGAGGAGATTCTCATGGGAGGACTCATCCATGGACCTCACTCTAAGCCTACTCACTATGAATGGTAAGAAATGTATTTCTGTACTTATTGATCATTTCATAAATTATTTGCATCTTCTCACCATCTATGTACAGTGCATTGCTCCACAAGAGGGCAAAATTTATCTTTGGGTTCCATGGTCATTCTAGGACCAACATTTGTGATGGAGATAAATTTTCTTTGCATGACCTTGGGCAAGTGTGTTTTTATTATTATTATGCTCAGTTGATATATAATGCTATTTACTACCTCATAGTAGATGAGAAAACATGCACAACTAGTAAGTTGTTGGAGGACCACTTGCCACATGATGTTCTAAAATAGCAGTTGGTAAAACTGCACTGTATCCACTAGAGAAACCATCGATACCATCCAAACTTGCACATAACCTTCAACATTTTTCTGATTTGGATACCATATGGTGATGATGTACTATTCACTTGTATGGGATGGATTGGGCCAACATTATTCATGGTTCTATGGAGAGGATCTTTGAAGATCCAGTATTCTTCTTGCCTCTTGAGGGAAACATTGTTGCAACCCAAAATTAGCAGCTCCTCTACACTTATCATAAGTGGAGAGAGAGACAACGTGGAGTAGGATATTTTATCTACCATGTTCAATTATGCAGCCCACCTAGATTGCAGGAGCCAAACGTGGAGGATATTTTTCATGAGTTACCATTTTGGAGGGTGGCTCATTTTGTATGGATGATAGCTTGGAGATGGGAGATTCAAATGGGGATGATAGCTCCCAACATATATCAGATATCATGCCTCAAGAATGCCTCTAGACAACACGTTTTGGCCTCCGTGGGTGTTTTACTTCTACATGATGATAGCGATTTGGGATGGTCACCAAAAGCTAACTTGCATACTTCGGAGGGGAAACTTGGAGATGTATTGATGAGACAACATCTTGTTCCTTGGAGGAGCTTATCATATGAGGATGCTACAGGAGGAGGAGAGGAGGCTCTTCGGTTCTATCCTTGCAATTTCTTGAGGACAAGCAATGTTTGGGAGGGGAGGACTATAATATTCCTAGATTAGCATGCAGCTAATAGGAATATTAATTTTTCTCTTAGCACCTAGTTAGATGAATAAATCGGTAAGGAGGCCCATACATATCTTAAATAGGCATAAAATACCTCTTGATGTGAAAAGGGATCATGATAATAACTTGATCTAGCACCCTCATGTGTGAACAAGGGCTAATGCATGTGGAAAAAGTCAAGCTTGACCAAGTCAACAACACTAATATTGGAGGAGTGGATCATCAATAAAGACAGCTCAATATGAATGTGGATTAGCTTAGATAGCTATATAAAATCTATATTGAAGACCCTTAGGTGTGAAAAGGGGTTGGAGCAGGTTGAAGAGGTCAACTTTGACCAAATCAAATAGCGTTGTTATGGAGGAGTGGCATTAATGATGGAACAATGCAGTTTTGGAGGGAGGTTGATTATGTGATGGTGGAAACCCTAATGAGTGGGACCCAAGGTGAGAAGGCTCAAATTTTTTATAAGGCAGAGGATGGCAGCCATATGGGGTTAGCTGATGAATATTATTTTGATATGTCTCTTTAGACTTTTTCTTTCTTCAGCTGTTTAGTTGAGATTGCTGGTGTTGTTTAGCACTGGGTGTTCCTGTTCATGAATCCCACCTCTTCCCTTTGAGTAGCTCTTGTAAGAGTCCTGATCTATCATTCCACATATTTGGAATTCTTGCCAAGCTTTAGTCTTCAGCTACAGCACATTTTCTACAGAATATTGTGTTGTGTTGCAAGGTGTTGCAGTGGAGAGTTATCAAACCCACTTTCTAAGCTAGTTTTTCATAGCAAGAAGGATTCCTTCTCTTGGGAGATCATTTTGGAGGGTTCTTGAGCACATTTCAGATCTTTGACATCAGGCCAACTTATCCCCATCATTTACAGCGTAGTTTCAGTTGGGAATTGCATTATTTTTTAGGGAAGTTTCAGAGGAGGATCTATTGGCTCTTTTAGAGTGTTTTCCTATAGGTAAAGGGTTCATCCTTTCATTGGAGAACACCTTTTAGGAGATCTACATCAGATCTACATTATTTCAGCCTTCTATTTTAGGAGCTTCAATTTGTAGTGACTCTTCAATCCTAGGGTTGTAGATCACCATTTGTATTTGGGTGCATTTCCGGAAACCCTTCCCGGGTTCTCTTGGAATGGTGTAAAAGAGACTAGATCTCAGTTTTTGAGAATTATTCATTAATATAACAATAGATAAATTTGTCTCTATAATTTTAGAGTATAAACCCTCATTAAACTGCATTGTCACTTGTTGTAGATTTCTATGTTGTAATAGTTTTGGGGTTGCAGTGTTTCTGGGCTATTCTAGGTGTGGGAGGCTTGTTTATCTCATCTATCATGATTTGTTTCTAATATCCTTTTGCATTTGGTTAATTTAATGAATAAACCAATGGATCTATGGTTTTTTATGAGTTATTATAGCACATATTTCTAAAAAATGTGTTTTCTATGCATGTATTGTTGATTTTCCCATTTGGGAATATTACAACATCAAATATCTCCATAAACATAATTGGGGACTACACTGGGGATATCCTAGTGGGTTATTTTTTGTAGTATTTGTATGAGTTTTTAACAACTATTGTTTAATTTCCTATTGTACAATGTCCAGGAGTCATAAGATAATTTTATATCTTAAGCCCTTGTGATAAAAAACTCAATATTTGGGTTTTTCCATACAAATTCTCCTCTTCAATTTAGACCATAACATTTTTTACCTCAAAAATACCATGTCGTTGATCCATGACAGAGCGTTGTTGGCTCACTAGCAGTTATAAACTTATGTGGTAGAGCATTAAGGCCTCTAATTAGGGATTTTTGTAGGGTTTCTCCTGCAAATTCTTCATTTTACCTAAAAAAAAATTCCTAGTTGGTGTTTCTATTCATATTTTATTGTGTCTTCTTTTTTGTGTAAAATATTGAGATATGCTTCCAATAAGTGGATTTGTTTTCCTGTTCTATGGCTTTTAATCCTCTTTGGTTTGATTCCAAAAAGAGACATTGGTGGATAGATACCTCACTATCACCATTTTGTTGTCAACCATTTTCTTTTTTGTTTTCTTGTGAGTGTGTTTGAATGATTGGATATTTCATCCTAGTGCATGCTTGTTTTCTGCTAGTGTTTTTGTTTTGAGTATCTTTTTTATGTGTTTCATTTGGTTTTTTTTTTCTTTTTTTTCTCATCTATGGTTCTAATATCCATTGTATTTCTGAGCGATCAATGAGAAGGTGTAAGTATTGTATAGATCTTTGTGTTTGAAAAGTTTGTATCTTTCTTTAATTAGGTTTCATAAAAAAGAAGAGCTTGCATGAGCATTTTTATGCACTATTTTCCTTAAATACAAGTCATAAACACTATGCATGTTTCATGCCATACACCTTTGAATTAATAAGTAACCCTTAAAATCAATGCATAGTAAAATTAATTTGAGATTTTTCTTTCCTCTAGTAGCACAACCATTGTAACTTAGGCTAGAGCCTTGAAATAGGTTGGTGAGGTAAACTCTCTAAGGCCATTGAAATAAATATAGAATATTTAGAAAGGGAGGGAAAATCCAATTGCAGTTGCACATTTCATAGGAATCACTTATAACACATTGAGGGTCAATCATGAGGCCACATTGTTGAGTGATCTACCCCACTTCACTTGGTCTTAATGGTTTTGGTCTAAACATACTTGGGGGGTCTCCTTAAGGAGGATTCTGTCTCGATACCTTACCATTGGGAGTAGACCAAACTGCTGACTATTCCCCTAGGTCGGGTAGTTGTATGTAGTAACCTTAGTAGCCATAATATTAGGGACCTTACGTGGGTGATAACGAGGGATACGTCATTGCTGTACTTGGGGCATACATTAGTGAGTACTCATTTTTTTCCCTTGGAGGGTGTCCATGCATAATTAAGGGTACTTGAAAAAGGCATAAGAGTAGTTAAACATGATCTTATCGTAATTTTCCCAACACATATTCATAGTTTACCTGGAATACTTAAAAAAGCTCTGGTTGCAATAAGATCCCTTTTATCATAGGTTTTATTGGTTTCTCCTTTGATTCAATAGGTGTGTGCTATTTTTTCATGTCTAGTGGACCTAGGATATTTAGTTTTTGATTTCATATATATCTTTGGCTACCATTATGGTGGAGTTTATTTTTTTTCATTCTCATTTCCTTGAGAGCCTTTCTCCCCACAATGAGGGTATGCTTACCCATATATGTAGGCTTAACCCTTCCAATACCATAGGCACACTTTTTTCATGGGTCACTTTTGGTGATACTAAAAAGGCTAACTTTGTAATTCACTAACTAGTTGGAAATGGGCTTCCACCTCATCTTCATTCCCCCATCACTCCTACCTCGTCACCCACCTTATTAGGTGGGAGTGTACACTTTTATAGATCTTTTCATAGTCCTTACCTTGAGTCCATTATGACTAGTACCACATCCATGGAAAAATATAGTGTGTCCACACCTATTGTTACTGATGGTCCCCTCGAGACTACTTCTATACCTTCCTCTACAACCATAGATTTTGTCCACACTACATCCATTGGGACTACCTTCTCATTCTAGTTGAATATTCTCAGATCCTTTTTTCCTCCATATCACACATCCAATATGGTTACCTTCACATCATCGACCATGCCCCCAATGTTCATCTTTGGAAAAGGCTCTAATTCAACTACGAATAGTATTCCTATGTCACAAGTAAGAGTTTCAAACTCCACATTCACATCTACATCCATGAGGCCCACTATAGGATCCATTGCTTTAGTAGGGAGTATGTCCGTACCTATTGGTAGGATTCCATATGTTTGGAATCATTTTTATTCAAGCCTTGTCATTCCCTAGATTAACTAATGGAACTTTCATTTCTAGTGGCTCTAGATCTTCTTGTAGGAGTCAAGTGTTAGGGTGATCTATGTTCTAGGAGAGAACACCTTTTCCTTGGAATTTCCAAGGGGTTGGGAACACTTTCCCTAAAAACATGTTGAATACCTGGGGTACCAATACTTTTAATTAACCTTTTGGCACACCATTTCACTCAAGAGATCAATAACATTTTGGAAATAATTTAACCATTGGGTCCATCCAACCTAGGGGAACTAACCTTCATTATGTTTACATGGGTATTGGAGTTAACACCCCTAGTTAATCCAATTCCTCGAGTCAAACCTCCACTGGGACCCATGCTATGTGCATAGAAACTCCTACACTTGGGTTGTAGGGGAACCTATCTCCCCAAGAATCATTCAAATCACCCTTTGTAACAACCCTTGCATTTCCTTATCTTTCAATATTGAAAAATGATCCCATAATACACAATCTTTCTTGCCCCTTGGTCCGATCTAAACTTCCAAATGTCATACCTAAGTTCGATGATGAACTGTTAGATCCATATAATACTAGTTTAGCCCACATTTGTTTATTGTTGTTCCCTATAGAATCCCACTATATTTTTCCCTCATAATATTATTGTTATGTAGGCCCTAATTATTTTTTGACCCCTTCGACTCATATATATTCTAAGGAGGTCTTGTAATTTGAATCTTCCAATAATTGTTAATTTATGTGATGTAAAAGGAGGTTTCACCCTCGAATATGCTTATTTTCAATACATTGATTTATCATTTCTTCTTTTTTGGGATTTGGTCACATAACATTTGGTATCATAGCTCTAGGTCCTAGGTTTTCCCTACTTTAGAGAGGTCATCTTGGAATTTTCTGTATTGTTTTTTTTATATGAGGCTTCAAAAGATAATATTCCTACCACATCCATTAGACATATTTATGAACATATTATAAAAAATTTAGACCTTGGTTTGGTATATTTTCATAGATATGGTCCAAGGAATTTAGGGTTTTTGCATGCTCCAAAATTCAGTCTCAAACAGGTGTTCCAAGGAAAATATTCATATCTTTCTCTTCAAGCATCAAAGTTTAATTTAGTAAAAATTGAAAGAAATTGCTCAAACTCTATTTTTTCTTATATCATTTTCAGTGTTTAAGGTTAAAAAAATGGCACATGGAATACCATGCATGTTCTCTCTATTGAACTAGCACATTATCAATTCATCGTGTGATATTTGGAATAACTTAATTTTGAAGAATCCAATATTGCTCTAACTAGTGGGGTTGGAAGGAAGACATAGATGAACACCTTAGAGCGCAATTTTAGAACTTGGGAGAAAAAAATTATAGAGATACAATAGTTTCAAGATCAAGCTCCTAAAAGTAATAAAAGGTGTGTATTTTTTTAATTTTTCATAACTTTTGTTTGAAAAAACAGTTGGAAGTGATTCAAATAGAATATTGAAGCATATATATCATTATTTCCTTTTAAAATTCCTCTAAACAAAAAATTTGGATACACCTAGTAAGCCAACATAAAGCTTGAGTATGTCGCATGAAGAAGAGGAATAAATGAAACATTATATATCAGAAGTACGAGACCAAGTGCAACAAATTTTTCTCTCACAAAGAGTAACAAAAAATTAATTGAAAGTGATAATGAATGTTAATATGGATGGTTTAAAAGGGGACATGGATGGTTTAGAAGAAAAAATAAAATGGGACATGTAAGTTTTTAGTGATGGTTGTTATAGGTCAATTTGGGCATCTGATCAGGAGCTCACATCTGAGCTTGGGAAAAATCTCAAAAATGAAAGTGCTCAAATTGATTGGAACCTAAGCGACGGGATAGGCCTCGGTGATACGATCCCAATGCCATGAACGACACTGAAAACTGATGCTGTATGAAGAAGTTATTCAACTTTGAAGTTCTTCAATTTCAGTAAAAAAAAGGCCAGTTTGACTTTAGAAATTGGCAAATATTAAAAAAAAGAAATTTCCAGGAATATTCCTCGAAATATTCTGAGAATATTCTTTGGAATATTCCATGAAATATTCCCTGTGGACCAATTGCATTGCAACAAGTGGCAATCTGTCACTTGATACAAGTTTGACTTTTCATAAGTTTGACCAATTACGGGCTGCCACATGGCAGGCCCGGAGAGCACCACGTGGCACCCTGGTCGGTGAAATGGCATATTAAAAGTTATGCGTATTTTTGGTTTGAACCCATGACCTATGATTCACAAGTGCAACATTTTACCATTGGCCCACCGCCTTTGTTGTTGACATATGAACCACAAAAATTATATTTGACTTTAATGTGGCAACGTTGAAATGGTTAAAGGTTAGCTAAAATTGTGCATGCGAACGCGGAGATTGTTAACTGCAACATTTAATGCTACTACCAATTTATCACCGGTTCCACCAAATTAGGCAGATGTGCCATTTTAGTTAAGTTAACTTGCAGTGTCTCCACATTTAGTGGAGCTTGTTTAGGCCAAACTGGTAGTCTGAGTAAATGTGCCATAACTTTGGCTAGGAAAGGCCTTTTGAAGTGAATTTTATTTATTTATTTTGGGTCTCTTCAACATTCTGGACTCAATGGAGCAGGTCTGAAATCTAACAGAGATCGTATTCAGAGGTTTAAGCATCGAAGAAGATGAAGGAGCCATCAGGGCCTGGAAGGAGAAGGCTGTGTATTGGACTGTGTTTCTCTGTTTAAGGTAAATGAATAGGCATTATTAGCTATTTCATGCCTTTTGAATCTGTTTAGATGGTTTTAAGAGCCTTTTAAGAACATTAGAAAGCCAAAAAGCTTCATTTAAGTTCTAGAGGCCATTTTCTAAATAGAGTGTGTAGGCGAAACCGGAGCAGCCGGAGGCCGTTTCTGATGAAAAAAAACTCTATCTTGACTATTTCAGTCATTCTAGAACAAATGGAAGTGGTTTCAGATCATTTTGAGTATTTCTACAGCTCGAGAAGTTGATATGAAGTCGTGGGCAGCCTTGGGCAAACCGTGGAGGAGAGCCATTTTTGGGGATGTTGTGCTTAATGTAAGAAAATTATCAGTTGGTATTTGATATATGAAAATTATTGGATGAAGAAGTAGTGGTTTCAGGAGCAGAAACAGAAATCTAAGGGATTTTGTGCCATTTAGAATCTCAGAGAAGCTTAGTGCACCAACAGAAGGATGTGCGTCCATGGAAGCCTAAAGCTGTTTGCAGGAATTGGACAGCCATTAAAGGGATTTAAAATGGTATTCTCAGCCCTTTGAATCATTTTCGTATTCATTTTGGTTAAGTGTGGAGCTTGTAAAAGAATTTAAGTACCTTAATCCCAAAGAGTCTAGTCATGTTGACGAAGCTCAAAGGAGATGTAGCCCAAGAGTTGGGGTGAACTCCTATATTATATTGCTGTTGTGTTTTGTTATTCTATGGCTGAATTATGTTGCTGATATACATGTTAAGTTTCAGCAAAAACAAATAAACTTAAAACACATAAACAGAAGAAAAGACATACACCTCTTCCAAGCAAAATTTTTGCATAATGTCAAGTTTGAGTAAGGTCATTTTAATTAAGTCTGAGTGTTTACTTCTATTATTTCTTTAGGCAGAGTCTGTAAGAGGGCTAGGTAGCTTCTAGATTCATCCTTTCTTTGAAAGGTGACATATCTGGTAAATGCCCCTACAGTCTATCTCTGTATTAGAAATAAGAAGTTCTCACATTTTCAAATTTAAAATTTGGAGTATTTGCACTCATTTACATAAATGAAAATGGATACCTTGCACCCTTTTCAAGTACATCCATTTTTAGATCGGCATCATTCCAAATGACCTGGTTAAATGGGCATCATCTCTAGGACTAATATATAGGGTCTATCATCCCCTAACATTTCAATTGCTATATGCCCTAAGGCAAAGAACAAGACAGATCAATCAAAGACTTTCATTTGCAAAGGTTTCCAAGGTTTGAAGTTTATAATATATGATATGAGAGCTCATCAACGCTGCCTCTAAAGGGACTAAGTGCGTTGCATATGCAGGTAGCCCCATGCAAGGCTGCTCTGCAAAGCACTTCCCGACATCTATGGGTGTGCTGGTCACATTGGGAGCGAAATTCTCATTGTTCCAGAACCTCCACTTGGCCAATGCCTTCTAGAAAAGTTCACATGTGTCAAACTTCGAATCCATGTGTCCATTTGACATATACAAGATTGGGAACATGTCTTGCCTATTATTAGAAAGTCATTGATTGTAAAAATACCTCAGCCTCTCTATAAATTGAGCACGGATCTTAGTGTTTGATAAGGAATAATTTGTGTAGAGAAATGTTGGTGGATTTTTCATTGAGGAGATTGATTTGAGTGACAATTTTCTGGAGATATCTGCATTGTGATGAGGTTGGGATGCTGCTGGAGATGGTGACACTAAATCAGTCATTTGGTTGTAACCTCCCCTTCTATCATTAATAAAGAGTACAAATTACTTTTCCCTATATGTATCTGTATTGGCTTTGATTTTCCATATTGCAAGATCTTAGTTGATGTATATGGTTTATGATTTACTGATTTAGCAAACTAACTTGAATAGACATTTGTATTATTGCTATCTTTTGATGTTTAGTGTTCATTCTTGCAGGAAATATTTTGCACAGCTGGTTGGAATTTGAAGCTACAATGGAAGCGATAGAAGGAGTCATTTGGAAGTGCTTGGATTCCAAGTAAGCCTCTAATATATTCCGTGTGTCTGTTCTTAGTTAGGAAAGGTAGTCGTATAATCTTTAACCTGTTGTTCTAGAGTAGCACCTGTCTAGGGAAGCGTGTTTTATCTTTAATTCATAGTGTATGCGATGCGAAATTGTGAGAATAAAGTATTTCTTATCTGATTGACGGTAGGGGGCTTTACTCGTTATTTCACTTTTACTAGAAAGGATGAAGCAGAAGCTTACGGCTAAGCCCCAGCTCTCTAAAAATAAAATGTAAACACTAAAATAGATCCGATCAATGAAAGTATTTGTTTATGTGCAAAGTATTCATTAATCAAAAATTTATGTGTGAATAATCAAGTTCAAGTTTTCTACAAATGAAGTAATGTGGTTTGAAGTGAAACTGAGGAGTTGTGTTCACTGTATAAGTTTGATTGGGATAAGTGTACTTATGAAAAGTTACTGTTTAATGTAGTATAAACTGAAATATAACAGCAAAAATGCACAGCATAACAATAAGAATTTTTTTAAGCAGTTCACCCCTCTCTTGGGCTACCTCTGATGGGTCCAAAAGCCTCTAATTAGGCTTTTCCCTTTTTCATTAATGCTCAAATTATGAATTACACTGTGTAGAAAGCCTCAAAAGGAAAAATTAGCTGCATATTTAGAAATTGAATACTGAAATCAGTATAAATTGACTATTCATTCACCTCGATTGGATATAATTAATATTATTTTATATTAATGGAGAAATGGTTACACAAGTTGTAACATATCTCCTTAGTTTAGGATTAGTTCCTATAATTTAGGAGTTTGTTTGCAACTTCCTAATTCCTAGTGTTGTACTTAATGATGTAATTTCTCATTCATGAATGTAGAATCCAAGAGGTGTTCTCATCTGAGTCAGATCACTCACATGTTGCAGCAGCTGCAACTCCTTTTCAATTCAGTCTGATTTTTATCTTGGTATCAGAGCACGGAGTAGGGAGAGCCTTAATTTTATTTTTTTAGGATGCATCATTGATTACAGAACTGTAGTGGCAGAGGAGTATATAGAAGCTTTCAGGTGGACTGCAGTAACACCTGAAGCATAGGTCTCAGATGACTGATCATCTCTGACCGGAAGAAAAGGTTGGCGCAGTTTTGTCGCGAACAGACACGCTATTGGCGCGAGTTTGAGGGAGATACCTGCGCTAGTGCGCCAAAACACCCTATTGGCACGGAAATACATGCCATAATCACGCTGATTTTGGGACTTACGTGCATTTTATTTTGGGCACGGATTTTTCGCCTTAGAGAAGCGCTAACCTCTTTCTCTTTGGGAAGGTCTGCAATTTTTTGCAGATCGCCCCTACCTGGTGGTGGCACATTGAAGTTCCTGATTTTCTTGGTGGCAGTAGATCGGACTTGCCCAGTGGTGGCACATTGAAGTTCCTAATTTTCTCGATGGCAGCAGATCAGACTTGCCCGGTGGTGGCACATTGAAGTTCCTGATTTTCTCGGTGGCAGCAGATCGGACTTGCCCGGTGGTGGCACATTGAAGTTCCGAATTTTCTCGGTGGTAGCAGATCAGACTTGCGTGGTGGTGGCGCATTGAAGTTCTGAATTTTCTCGGTGGCAACCAATCGGACTTACCCGGTGGTGGTGCATTGAGATTCCTGATTCGCCTGGAGGAGGAAAATTGGACTTGCCCGGTGGTGGCGTATTGGATTTACTTGGTGATAGTAGATCGGATTGCCCATTGGTGGCACATTGAAGGTACAATTTTTTTTTTCAGCAAAACAGTGTTCAGGATCTGGTATGTGGTGATTTTTTTTTAGTGTATCCTGCAATTGTTTAGTTGGGTAGAATTAGTCATCAGAGGATCAGAAATCTTATTAGTCCAATATGAATAACAGTTTAGAATCGTATCTCCACGAGTCTGGCAAACTCGATGGATGTAATTTCACCAACTGGAAATTCAAGATACAGACATTAATTGAAAGCGCAAATGCATGGTCGATTGTTATAGGAAATGATTTGAGACTAGGAACAGCTACACAAGAACAAGATTGGGATAAAAGGGAGACCAAAGAAAAGGTCATATTGAAGATTTCCGTCAAGGACAATATTATCCCACATATTAGAGACTGCAAATCATCCACTGACATTTGGACAACGATCAAGAACCTATACCAGATGCAGAATAGAAACTGTGTCTTGTCACTCAAAGGCAAGCTATTTGCGATGAAGATGGAGGAGAATGAGTCTGCTGCTGGATTCATTGCTAGAGTCAAAGACCTAAAGGAAAAATTGGGAGATATCGGAGAGAAATTTTCTGATTCTGATCTAGTCACGATCACATTGAACAGAATGACAGATGAATATCAAATGTTCATCACAAGATTGGCAGCCAAGGAGAAAGCCCCTGCATTTGAAGAGCTGTCAGGGATTCTGCTACAAGAAGAAGAGCGATGACAAAACTTGAAATCACAGAGCAATGATCTTGCTCTGATGGCGAAAAGGCAATGGTATAGAGGGAAGCAGCCACAACAGCAACAACCACCGCAGCAGCAGCAGAAAGGAGCCAACACGTTTCAAAAGATATCGTTTAAAGGTATGTTTGCTAACAATTTTCCCAGCAAGAAATGTTTTTACTGTGGAAAACCTGGTCATCATATTAAAGAATGTTAGAAGAGGTAGGTAGACGAAGCAAGAAATAAACAGAGAAAGCACAAAGGTTACTTTGTTGAGGAAGATGAGGACCATAGCCACGAACTACGACTATTTACAGTCAATTGTGCCCTTTCAGCTTCAAAGGGAGATGAGGATGACATATGGTATGTCGACTCTGGTGCATCCTCAGATATGACAGGTAAGAAGGAATGGTTTGAATTTCTTGAAGAAACTTCATGTGGGTCAAAAATTTATTTAGGAGATGATAGCAGATATGAGATCAAAGGATATGGTGATATTCCGATAAATTTACCTAGCGGTGACATTAGACGCCTTAAAAATGTATTGTATGTGCCCAGAATTAAGAAAAATTTGATCTCTGTCTCAATGATAACTGATCAGGACATGCAAGTTCAATTCTTTAAGACTAACTGTGTCATAAAGGATAGCCAGATGGAAACAGTTGCAACAGGAGTGCATGTGGGAAGCCTGTACAGACTAGATGTGAAAATTATGCCACAACAAATCATGGTCGCAACTGGATCGACAGTTGTAAATCTCTGGCACTAGAGATTCGACCATCTTAATCTGCAATACCTCATCCTACTTCAGAGAAAAGGTATGGTCGATGGAATCCCTATTTTCCATAATGTTCAGTTGGATTGTGATGGATGTGCATTAGGAAAAATGCATAGAGAAGAGTTCCCTTTGCATGTTAATAGAAAGGAAAGAAATATCTTAGAACTGGTGCATACAGACATATGCGGACCTATGCAGACTAGGTCACTAGGTGGTGCATATTACTTTCTTTTATTTACAGATGATTGCACTAGATTCTCTTGGATATACTTTCTGAGTAAAAAGAGTCAGACCTTTCAGTATTTTAAAGAGTTTAAATCCATGGTAGAAAACCAGACGGGAAAAAGCATAAAAATTCTCCGCTCAGATCAAGGGGGAGAATACAGGTTGGGAGAGTTCATGAATTTCTGTAAGCATCATGGGATTGTGCAACAGTTTATAGTGCCCCACACTCCACAGCATAATGGAGTGGTAGAACGAAAGAACAGAACTCTTGTGGAGTGCGCAAGGAGAATGCTTCAAGGTAAGGCTCTATCAAATGGTTTTTGGGCAGAAGCTATTAACACAGCTGTCTACTTAAAGAATAGGAGTCCTAATAAATGTCTAGGCTTCAAAACCCCTTTTGAAGCATTATTTGGATTCAAACTAGTAGTGATTCATTTAAGAATATTTGGGTCAAAAGCTTATGCTCATATACCTAAGGCAGATAGGAAGAAGTTAGATCCTAAAGCCTTGAAATGTATATTTGTTGGATATGGCACTGAGTTCAAAGCATATAAGTTATTTAATCCTGTGACTCATAAAGTCTTTGCAAGCAGAGATGTCATATTTCATGAACAGGTTGAATAAGGAAAGGATGATTGTAACAATGATTGGCACATTCCATTTCTAATGGAAGAAAAAAGTGAGGATGGTGAAGAACAGGAGAAGAAACAAGAAGAAGTAATAGGTAATGATGCAAGCCCGGAGAAGGCTGAAACAGACAGATTTGAGGTAAGTCCCCTACTAAGGAGATCAAGTAGGAAGACTCGATTACCATCCATATTGAAAGACTATGCATTAATGACAAACATTTTAAACATTGTAGAACCTTCAAATTATGAAGAAACAAGTAAATCTGATGCATGGAGGGTTGCAATACATGAGGAAATTGAACCAATTAATAGAAACGATACTTGGGATTTGGTTGAACTTCCTGAAGGTAAAACCCCCATAGAATGAAAATGGATGTATAAACCTAAAATAAATGTAGATGGGAGTGTAGAAAAACTTAAATCTAGACTGGTAGCAAAGGGTTACTCACAGCAAGAGGGAATAGATTTCGATGACACCTTTGCTCCTATAGCCAAATTATACACCGTTAGAATGCTAATTTCCTTAGCAACAAAACATAAATGGGAGCTACACCAGCTATATGTTAAGTCTGCATTTTTGAATGGTGACTTGAAAGAAGAAATTTATTTAGTTCAGCCTGAAGGTTTTGTGAAAAAGGGGCAGGAACACCTTGTTTGTAAATTGAAAAAGGCACTTTATGGTTTAAAACAAGCACCCAGGTCATGATATGAGAAGATTGATTAATTTTTTGTATAGCATGTCTTTCATAGGAGCTTTAATGATCCAAATCTGTATACCAAGTTTAATAAACAAAGGAAAATTATTTTGATTTCTTTGTATGTAGATGATATGATCATAACAGGGAATGCTAACAATCTGATCAAAGAAATCAAATGGCATATGTCACAAGTGTTTGAGATGAAATATCTCGAAAATCTCCATTATTGCTTGGGATTGGAAGTATGGAGAGATTCTGGACAGAATTTTCTTACTCAAGTGAAGTATGCTAGAAGCTTGCTGGAAAGGTTCAGAATGGAGCAGTGTAGATCAGCAGCAACACCATTGCAGCAGAACTTAAAGTTGAGCAGTGATGATGGTACTAAAGAGGTGGATGCCACTATGTACAGACAACTAGTTGGGAGTTTGATATATCTTACTACAACTAGACCAGATTTGGCATACTCTGTTAGTATGTTGAGCCAGTTTATGTCAGAACCACTTGAAAGTCACTGGATTGTAGCAAAAAGTGTGTTGAGGTATCTTAGTGGTACTAGTAATTATGGAATTTTGTACACTAACACATCTAATGTTACTCTAGTAGGTTTTTCAGATTCAGATTGGACAGGTAACTTGGATGATAGAAGGTCTATCACAGGTTACGCGTTCAACATTGGATCCGGGTTCATAGCATGGAGCGGCAAAAAGCAAAGCACTGTAGCCTTATCTTCATGTGAAGCTAAGTACCAAGCATTGTGTGTAGCCACATGTGAAGCTATCTGGTCTATAAGACTTCTCAACGATGCAGGAGAAGAACATAAAGAATCAACTATCATCAAAACTGACAACCAGAGTACCATCAAGCTTGCATACAATCCAGTCTTTCATAAAAATACCAAGCACATCGATACTCAGTTCCATTTTTTTTGAGAGAAACTACAGTCAAAGGAGATATGTGTTGAATATTGTAAAAATTGTGACAATATGGCTGATATTTTTACTAAGCCTCTTGGGCGTGTAAAGTTTGAATTATTTAGAGGGATGCTAGGAGTTCAGGGTAATCCTTTCTCCATTAAGGGGGGGAGTTGAAAATAATTAATATTATTTTATATTAATGGAGAAATGGTTACACAAGTTGTAACGTATCTCCTTATTTTAGGATTAGTTCTTAGAATTTAGAAGTTTGTTTGCAACTTCCCGATTCTTAGTGATGTACTTAATGATGTAATTTCTCATTCATGTATGTAGAGTAAACTCAGAGTGTTCTCTCTGTCTGAGTGTAGTCTCCAGGTGCAGTACTCACCTATGAGCTGCAACTCCTTCTTTTCAATTCAGTCTGAATTTTATCTCCTCCAATGGATGAGTATAGTCCAACACAGCAGATCTTTCATTAGGCCCTGGTGGCTCCACAACAAAAATCACTGGTAAAATCACTGATAGAGCACCCTGATGGCTCTGCAACCTATCCCAACAGCTCCAGAATGCTTCAATACCCCAAAATCAAAAACAAATTCATCCCAAAAGGACTTTCCTAGCCAAAGTTATGGCTAACTGAAGTTTGCCCAGTGTCACCTAGAAAAACTCTAGCTAAGTCTGGTTAACTGCCAGATAGCCTGACAAAAATAGAGTGGTTGCTAAATTTAGGGGTTCCGCCATTATTTCCGCCAATCATGGGGGGGGCGGGGGGGGGGGGTAACGAATAGCCCACGTGATCGCACCGATCGCATTACATTAAATAACTTAGAGTTATATGCGATGAAACATTAATACAAAACATATATTAATTCGAACTCCGCTCCGGGCGCTGCGTCGTGTGACCATGACCCCGCCACCTACGCGCTAATTGAAATTTGAAAATTTAAATACAAATTTGTGCGGCAAGATTAATAACAAGCACCCTGTGGCCTAACGGTTGGGCCTCTCCGTTGTGTCCGCCCCGACCCGAGGTCGAACCACACCATGACCAAACAATAATTTTAAACGCCATTTTCAATGAATCTTGGGGCCACGTGGCGGCCTCCAGGTTGGCCACATGGCGCCCTTCCATTGGTCACCTGCGAAATATTCTACAGAATATTCTGTGGAATATTTCGTGGAATATTCCTAGAATATTCTGTGGAATATTCTTTTTTTAATAATTTTTTTTTTATAAAGTCAATTTTGGCCATTTTTTAATTGAAATCGACAAACTTCAAAGTTGAATATCTTTCTCATACGGAGTCGGTTTTCAGTGTTGTTCACGTCTACAGGATCATTTTTCTGAGCTCTTTCCAGTCGTTCTGGCTCGGACCAATTCTAAGCAACTTCATTTTTGAGCATTTTTCTACATTGGACTTGATCTCCTGATCACACCTCCCAAATGGGAAGCTTTTGGACCCCAAAAGCTCTCTGATTACTAAAACTGATGATGTGGAGATTGATTCTCCACTCTTCCACCCTTGAATAACTGAAATCTACCCAATTTCATCAAATGAAGCTTTTGAGAAAATGATAATCTGTCTCTGGAATCAACTGATCGACCATTGCTAAGATTGACGGAGTCATGATGCAAATGATTAAAATTTGCAGAAAAGCAATTGTAATTTTCAGAAAACAAAATTTTTCTACACTGATCAAACTTCCAAGAAGACTTAAAATAACTTTCACCTTGCAAACTGTTCCCATGGCGAATTCTACCATTCTGAAACCAACTTTTTCCCATGCTGAATGGTGTGTCCTTCTTGCTTGCACTGCTTTGCTTTGACACTTCATTCACTGCATTGGCTAACCCAAAAGGTAATTTGTGCAACATAACATCATCTTCTTTCAAAGACAAACTGTTATCAAACTGAGACAAATCATTAGCAACATCATAAAAAGGCGAATGCTCAAAATCTGGTCATTTCAACATTAACAAAGTTAGACTTTGACTTGCATTAACTAGTCTTTTCAATTCAATTGCATGGAGTAAAGAAGATTCCAGCTTCTTCTTGTGAGCTCTCACAATGTACTCTTTACCATCTTTGAATATGTGATACTTGTTTTCATGGAAATGAAAGATAGCCTTCCTGTCAAATAAATAAGGACTTCCCAAAACAATACCTGAGATATCAAGCGGCATCACATCAAGTTCAACTGTGTCAATAAAATGTGCAGTTATTGCAAAGTGCAATATGCACTTCCTTGAGACTTGAAAATTGGCATCCTTGCATATCCATCCAAGTGGATAAGGCTTCGAATGTGGAATGGTCTCAAGTTTAAGCTGCTTGACCAAGTCTTCAGATATGAGATTCGCTTGTGACCCACTATTAAACAATGTGTCGATTTTGGTATGTTTTTAAATTACCCTCACGTGGAAGAGCTCTATCCTCCTCTTTTCCTCATGAGTATCTTTGTGAAAATTCAAAGAGCTAGAACTGGGTGTTGTGTTTTGCACCACTTCTTTCCCCTTATTGTTCTTTAAAACCATGGCTATGTTTTTTGTCTCATCTCCTGAGTCTGACCCTAAGTCTTGCTCAACCGTTGCTACAATTTTCTCCTTTTCTTTGGTCTTGTTTTTATTCTTGTATTTTTCTGGTTTCAGTTTAGGATGAAGCTTCCAACAATGATCTTCATCATGACTTGTCTTAGAACAGCTCTTGCAAAATAACTTTCCTTTTTCTTTTCTTGAATTTGCAACTCTCTTCTTTCCTTTGTTTTTGAAATTACTATCCTCATCAAAAGTATTCTTTCCTCTAGATTCTAAATGTGTAGCCTGCACACATACTTCATCTAAGCTGGTAGGATTGAACAATAGAATAGTATGTTGCAGGTAATTGTGCAAACCTCCTATGTATTTCAACAAGGTGTCTTGACTTTGTAAGTCTACTCCAAGTAGAAGTGCTCTCCTTCTAAACTCTTGGGTATAATCTTGCACATTTTGACCCTTAAGTTGCCTAAAATTTTGCCAATTCATGATTGCTTTCTGAATATGAGAAAGAGGATAAAATTATTTCTTAATAGCTGTAATAAACTCATTCCAAGTTAGAGTTATCTTACCATGCTTTTTAATTTCCTCCCTGGTCTTGGCTTCCCACCAAACCAAAGCTGCTCCATCCATTCTCAAAGAGGCTAATTGGATTTTTGTGTCATCGTCATGCAAATTCTGAATTCTTAGATAGACTTCCAGCTGTCTAATCCGGTTATCCAATTTTTCTGCATTCACATCACCATTAAACATCGGCAACTCAAAATTCACATCAAGCTTTAACAAAGGATTTCTAAGAGATGTTTTTGTTTTGTGTGACTGATTAACAGAAGTTGAAGAGGATGATGTGGAGGAAGAGGATGACGATGGAGATGAAGGATCACCATTTCCTCCATTCCCTTTCTTAGACTCATCTTTGTCTTTCTTTCCTCCTAAAGAATCTCCTTCTTCTTTTTGGTTTCTATACCCTTCTCCAGCAATCCTATCATTTCTCTCCTGGTATAGGATCCTAACCATCTTAGTCATGTCCAAGAAAGCTTTTCTAAAGACTCTCTCTTCTTCCTTGGGATCCATTTCTTCATGTACTTCTCCTTCTCTGAAAGACATTTTTGTGGCTGATTCTAAGGCTAATGAGGATGAAATGGAAGGTGGAGATAATGGCACTATAGCCCTCCTTGGTTGAGGATTAACTTGTTCTCTAACCAATTGACCTTCCCCTCTTTTCAATTTCAGCCTAGTAAGCATCAAATTTTGCAGAATAACACAATATTCTTGCACAAATTTCACAAACTCTTAAGAAAAATCTAGAGCTCTGATACCAACCTGATCTGAAATTGTGAGAACAAAGTATTTCTTATACAGAGATTGACACTAGGGGGATTTTACTGGTTATTTCACCTTTACTAGAAAGGATGAAACCAGAAGCTTCTGGCCCACAAACTGGCTCTACCTAAAGAAATAAAATGTAAACACTGAAATAGATCCGATCAATGAAATTATTTGTTTATGTGCAAAGTATTCATTAATAAAAATTTTATGTGTGAATAAGCAAGTTCAAGTATTCTGCAAATGAAGTAATGCGGTTTGAAGTGAAACTAATGAGTTATGTTCACTGTATAAGCTTGATTGGGAAAAGTGTACTTATGAAAAGTTATTATTTAATGTAGCAGAAACTGAAATATAACAGCAAAAATGCACAGCATAACAGTAAGCATTTGTTTAAGCAGTTCACCCCTCTCTTGGGCTACCTTTGCTGGGTCCAAAAACCTCTAATTAGGCTTTTCCGTCTTTCATTAATGCTCAAAATGAATTTCTCTGTTTAGAAAGCCTCAAAAGGAAAAATTAGCTGCAAATTCAGAAATATAATGCTGAAATCAGTATAAATATTCTATTCATTCACCTCCAATGGATGAGTATAGCCCAACACAGCTGATCTTTCACTAGGCCCTGGTGGCTCCACAACCAAAATCGCTGGTAAAATCACTGATAGAGTGCCCTGATGGCTTTGCAGCTTGTCCCCAAAGCTCCGGAATGCTTCAATACCCCAAAATAAAAAAAAAAATCATCCCAAAAGGACTTTCCTAGCCAAAGTTATGGCTAACTGAAGTTTGCCTAGTGTCACCTAGAAAAACTCCAGCTAAGTCTGGTTAACTGCAAGATAGCCCGACAAAAATGGAGCGGTTGCTAAATTTAGGGGTTCCTCCATTATTTCCGCCAGTCATGGGGAGGGGGGGGGGTGGGGGAGGGGGGGCTAACGAATAGCCCACGTGACCACACCGATCGCATTACATTAAATAACTTAGAGTTATATGCGATGAAACATTAATATGAAACTATATATTAATTCGAACTCCGCTCCGGGTGCTGCGTCGTGTGACCATGACCCCGCCACCTGCACGCCAATTGAAATTTGAAAATTTAAATACAAATTTGCGTGGAAAGTTTAATAACAAGCACCCCGTGGCCTAATGGTTGGGCCTCTCCATTGTGTCCGCCCCGAGCCGGGGTCGAACCACACCGTGACCAAACAATAAATTTAAACGCCATTTTCAATGAATCTTGGGGCCACGTGGCAGCCTCCGGGCTGGCCACGTGGTGCCCTTCAATTGGCTACCTGTATAATATTTCACATAATATTTTGTGGAATATTCCATGGAATATTCCTAGAATATTCTGTGGAATATTATTTTTTTAATAAAAAAATTTTATAAAGTCAATTTTGGCCATTTTTTAATTGAAATCGGAAAACTTCAAAGCTGAATATCTTTCTCATACAAAGTTAGTTTTCAGTGCCGTTTGCGTCTACAGGATCATTTTTTCGAGCTCTTTCTAGTAATTCTAGCTCAGACCAATTCTGAGCAACTTAATTTTTGAGCATTTTTCTACAAGGGACTTGATCTCCTGATCACTGTCCAACAAATTTGTGACTCCACTAGGGAAATTACTCTTTATCCTAGGTGTTTTAGCCTCTAATTTTCTCTATTTATTTGCGATTATTTGTTACTAAAAAATATTAGGCTTTTTAAGATCCAAATTTGAAAAAGAAGTGTGTTAAACAGTTGTGTTTTTCTTTATACACTGCACCCAACGCACTCCTAGATAGGACACAGTGCTTTGCATAGCACTGTCTCCCTTTTAGGCCTATGTTGCAAAGCACTGTCTCTCTTTAGAGACTGCGTTGCCTCTTGAAACCATCCAAATTCCCTTGAATTTGTCTTTGCAGTCTGTTTCAGTTTGTTTGCTGATGTGTTTTGAAAAGCCTGAGCCTCATATTGACCAGTGAATTCATCTACCTCTTCCTACTTTGAAAGAAAATTTGTTCAATGTTTGTTTAAAGAATTTTTCTTTATCATTGGCAAGTTAATTTCAAAGTATTTTTATTGTCACATTAGATCCATTTGATTTTGAAAAAGGAAATTGTCGTAAATTCTTCGTTTCCTGATAGGAGAAATTGTTGTTTATATTCCTCATTTCTCAAAAGTAAAAGCCATTTGATTTTATTGATTTAGTGCACTTAGTTTATTTTCTGCATTCATAACATTAAAGGAACTGAAAAGAAAAATCTTCATTTGCATGTAGTGGTTTGTGTTTTTTTCAAAAGGAACAATTAGAAAATCTACATTTAGTTTGTGTTCTTTGATTTGTTCGCTCGAAAATTGATTGCTCTTTCCCTCTAGTAGCTAGGATTTCCAATAAAAAAATAAAAGCGAAAGACTGCTTATCATTCTTAGTTGCATTTTAGGAAATTTCCAATACATCATTGTAGTGAACCTTTGAAAGGAAAATTGTTAAGCAAGATCAACATAAAATTAATCTCAATTTAGCTAACTAAGCATTGGAACCATAACGATAACATTTAGAAGGTCTAGGCTAGAGACTTTTTCTGGCATCGTAAAACATAGCAGCTATTGTTAACTTGTTTGTAATACATTCTGAGTGTGACACCTCACTCCACGTGCATAAGTATATCGTAGCTCATCCATGTACTTTTAGGTATATTAGGCAGTGTTGCAATACGATAAGTATAAATGGGTGCTCTCACAGTGCAGTTTTGCATCAGACAGCTTGGGCCTCCACGTACCTTTGGGTATATTTGGGAGCACAAATTTTAGGTGTTATCCATCCATAGTGAATTGAATCAACCACCTTGTAAATTGTGATACACCGAACACATCATTCGGGGAGATTGCTTGCCCGTACTTCTTGGTTCGCCAGGAGGTATTCTGCAGTTCACAGTTTCTTGGTAAACCCTTTTGCCTAGCATTACCATTTTATTTTGTTTATTTTTTTTTGGTTAAAATAAATTAGTAATCATGGAAGAAAAAATTCCTTTCCCTTGTCATTCGCATATACTAGCGTTAAAACCACCTTTACCACCAGAAGTTACTTCTGGTGGGAAAAGGCGATCACAATCTGCCGAATCAAGTACAATTCGTACCTTTGGTGAGACATCATATTTCCATAAAGAAGAGTTAGCTCAAGTTGTTTCTACATATTCTGGTTCGTCTATTGTTGTCGAAACAGAGTCTTCACAGCTACCCATGGTCACGATCCATCCAATCAGTGAGACCATACCTCTTGGACCCCATGTTTTTCAACCAGAAATTGATCCAAATCCTGTCTCTTCTTTGCCAAAAAATTTGAATCCTAAATTCATACAACCATAAGTTGTTCCTAACTTGTTCATCCCACAAAGTTCTATAGCTTTTGAATCTCCCATATGACACAGTCAACCACCTGAAATATACTTTGGGCCTGATGGTAAAATACTTCCACCTGGTTTAATTGCGATTGAAGAAATCCCACAAGACAATACACCTTTAACTCTAGCCCATTTTGGGGAGGACCTTTACCTGTATGAGTATTTTTCTCAATCGACACCCTCTTCTTTTGTTGATCTTGTTCCTTTTCAAACTCCCATCGATTCAAAAGGGTATACATTTGGTCAAGTAACCATGATTGAACCAACATCTTCTGTTGGGCCATCTGTTCCAATTATGTCAGCTCCTGCCCTAGCTACCCCTTCGATGTTTACAACTTCAACAGTGTCATATTTTCATGGTGGTCCTTTGGATCCATCAGGTTACAAATCATTATCTAGAATTTTCTCTGGTGCATCTTCAAATCCATGGACTTTACCAATGTCATCATCTGGTATTTTGACTGGTAATCCTATAGTAAGTACTGAATGACTTGATTCATTATACACATCTTCATGGAAATATAAAGCTGGTCCTTCTAGGTCTATTCCTTTAAGTACCATATCAATTGGACTCCCAACATTTGGAGAACAATATTTTCCATCTTATTTTCTTCCTCATGCTGGGGGGAAACCTTTGGTAACCCAATATGACAGTACTCCGTCACTTTTTGGTCAACCTAATGTCGAAATGAATCTTTGTCAATGGCAACCCACTTTGCCTATCCAACCACAAACGGTTGTACAATCGTATCAGCCAGTTCAACTTGTTACACCCACATCATTACCACTTGCCAATACAACTTTACCCCTGTTACAGAATCAAAATGTTTTACAAACTTATCAAGCGGGTCCTTCAACTCAATATCATCAAATGTTGGGTCCACAGACTCCAAATCCTTCGGTTAATTTACAACAACCTGTATCTGGAATCATCTATTCACAAGTTGGTTTACCATTTTATGGGATGTCACAACCGTAACCTGGTTATACCTATCAACCGAATCCAAGTTATCCTCATTTGGGATATAAAATTGGTGGATAAACCCCTTGGTAACTACAAGCGCAAATTCCTCAAACTTCATTTCAACAAGTATCATATCCAGGTTTTGGTGAACAGAATCCTTAAGTGTTTGCTTTTCAAAACAACCCCTATCTGGGTTACTAGTAGCAGATTCCTTATGTTGGTGCTCAAAGGCCTGTTGTTCAAGAAATTCCATCTTACCCTAGCTATGCTCAACCTGACCTTAATCGACAGTTGCCCTTTGTTGCAACTTTAGAGTTACCAAATTTAAATCAGCTAACTAATGATCCAATCAACTATTCTCCTTGGTAGCTGCTGATACCTCATAAATTACCCTCGGATATTCCTAAGTTCAATGGAAACCCTGGAGAAGATCCATCGAATCATGTCATGACTTATTATTTATGGTGTTCATCAAACTCCCTGAATGATGATTCAGTTCGACTACGTCTTTTCCACCGTACGCTCACAGGCCCGGCTGGAAAATGGTACATTGAATTACCTAGAGCTTCTTTTGATAATTTCACAGCCCTAGCTACTATCTTTTTTACTCATTAGGGGAATTTTGAGGTCTAAAATGGGCCTCCTAAGAACAACGTATAAAAAAAATAAAATTTATAAGAACCAATAGGATTCAAGATGATGATGTCAACTATGGGGGATGACTCACAATTTTTTAAGTAAAAGGGTAAAAAGTTTAAAAAATAATAGAGCTACTTTTTCAACTCGTATTTTCAACTTATTTCCCAACATTTTTACTCAAATTTAGAGCGGGAGTACTCGTTGGATGAAAAACTTAATTCCTCATCCAATGAGTACCCATGTTGCATAATTTCGATGGACCTTGCAACACGAAAAATGAGAAATACATAAAAAACATGATTGTAATCACATTTTTCATGTATTTCTCAATTTTCGTGTAGAAAAACCCATCAAAGTATTCAACATGGGTACTCCTTGGATGGGGAATTAAATTTTGCATCCAAACAAGTACTTCCGCTCAAAATTTGAGTAAAAAATTTGGGATATAAGTTGAAAATATGAGTTGAAAAAGTAGTTTTTTTTTTTCGTAAAACATTTGATGATGTAATCAAATATTATTTTATTATTTCCACTATTAGTTTATAATTTATTTAGGAGGCCCATTTTAGACCTAAAAATTCCCCTAATTCATTTCCAGTTACCCATCAGATATGAAAATGGAACAGAACTCTTGAATTTTTTTAAACAGACTAATGCTACTCACATCTCTGATCATATTCATGAGTGGTGTCATCGTTGTCCAATGGTTAAGACCTTTGTTACGGATCATCTCCTTGCTGAATGGTTCATTAAGTCCCTGTTACCATCTATAACTAAGGATGTGGCTAAGGGTGGCGTCATCACAAAAGAGCAAGTTATCGCTCGTGCCCAATATTTAGACTTGATTTACACTCAGTCTGGCACGCCCAATGAAAAAATTCCTAATGCGCCGAGATCTAATTTTACTGTTCCTCCTCAATTAAAAGATTCTCATGTTGGAGATGGCTTGATCGGCACTACAAGCACACACCACAGTACTACATCTGATCCTACTTCTTCTTTTGAGATTAATGTCATGTCATTTGACAAAGGAAAAAGTGACAAGCAACGTGGAAGTAAGAAAAAGGGGAAATCTAAGAAAAAGAAAACTTCTAACCCATAGGAAAGATCATCTGATCAATCGTCTGGACCTAGGAAACCTCGTTATGCATGCATAATATTTAATGAAGAACACGTTGTTAGGGATTTTCCTCACCGCACTAAAGTCTCAAAAATCATTAAGACTTCCCATGCGTCAGCTGTGTTGACAAACCCATTTCCAAATCTAGACACAAACATGGTTGCTACGGATCCAAATCCTAGTTCCCAAGTGTTAATGTTATCTATCAAAAAACCTTCAACAGATATTTTGGTGTCAACGCATAATAAAGATTATGGTAGTCAGGCCACTGATCAACCTACTACCTCGACAACGAATCCGTCTAAGGAATCAGTACCACCTCTGCTATTCCTGAATTGACAATCAAGCCACCAAAGGGAGTAATTCATAAATCGACATATAATCCTCGAGCAAGAGCTACACAAAATTATAATATAGTAGAGGTTTTGGCTCAATCCCCTTCAGCTAAGTCTGCTCTTGAGTTATTATAAAATTTTCCCTCCCAAAAACAGGCTTTATTGTCGGCTATTGGTGGAATTGATCCAACTAATTCTAATCTTGTCGTCTTTAATCATACGACCTATGTACCGCAACTACCAGCAGAATTGACATTCTCCATACAGGTAAATTTCCTCAATCACCTTGTTCGTTGCACTATTATTGATGAGGGAGCATCTACATGCATTATGTCTCTAAATTTTTGGAATTCACTTCGCTCGCCACGCTTATCACAATCATCAACGACATTGAAGGCATTTGATGGACGTACATATAAACCTTGTTGTATTACCAATAAATTCCATGTTGAACTTGGGGGGAAAATAATGAATATTGATGTTGAGGTTGTTGACGAACCCCTTGAATATAATATTTTACTTGGAAGGCCATGGGTATATGCGATGACTGCAATTGTTTCCACATACTTTAGAATGATTTCCTTTCCATATAAAGGTACAATAAAAGTCATAAATCAAATATCCTTATTTGCCTCTTCTTCGTATGTAACTGGAATCAGTCTGTTCATTCACATACCCCAACTAGAACTTCAGAACATTGGTGTAGGACTCTTAAAGGATTCCACTTTAATGGGAACCTTTGCATTACCGCCGCCTGCAATGTCGGTAGAAATTGAAAGTATAGAGACCTGCTACATGATATCTTCCACTCTATCTGGCTTAAGGGAGAGTACAGGTGATTCTGATATTTCTACGTTGGATGAATTTCTATTGCCCAACTCTATTGAGTTGGCATAGAAATCAATCTATCTCACTTGGGCAGAAAATATGAGATCAACGTCACTAAATTTTTGGGTTGATTGTTCCTTAGATTTTGAAACTACATCTGATCCATTTTCCTCAGTGTTCTTGAGAGATGAGAATATTTTGGAAGCCATGATGTCAGAAGGAGAACCATGGGAAGATTATCATAATCGTTCCCATCTTCCTGATTATGAAGAAAATAATCTTAGTGAACTATATCACCCATCCAACAATTTTTTTTTCTAATTCTTTATCCATTAATGCAATCAATTCTGAGTGAAATCTGTCAAATATTGAAGAAACCATTTCTATCGATATTTCGACTAATCCTGGCATTGTAAAAAATATTCATGTCGGTGTATCTTGTTCTCCATCAGAACTAAAATCATATCGCTCTCTCTTTCGTGAATTCTGTGATGTATTTTCTTGGTCTTGCGAGGAAATGACAAGCATAGATACTAGTATAGTTGAACACACTATTAATATGTATCCTGATGTAAAACCGGTGCGTCAATGGCTTCATCCTATTCATCCGAAGAAATCTGTTTCCATCAAAGAAGAAGTTGAAAAACATTTGCGTGCTAGTTTCATATAGCCTATTCCACTAACTGAGTGGGTTTCCAATATCGTTCCTATCATGAAAAAACAAGGAACTATTAGAGTGTGCGTCTATTATCAGGATGTCAATCTTGCATGTCCAAAAGACAACTATCCTACTCTCTTTATCGACCAGATTATTGACGATTGTGCTGGATGTGAAATACTTTTGTTCATGGATGGATTTTACGGCTACAATCAAATCAATATCCTCCCAAAGGATACACATAAGACATCATTCATCTATCCTTGGGCACATTATCTTATAGGAAATGACCATTTTTTTAAAGAACGCTGGGGAAAATTTTCAAGGGCAATGGATTATGCTTTCAATGACATCAAGCACATTTTTCAACCATATCTAGATGATTTACCGGCGCATTCATGAAATCAGACTGATCACCCAATGCACTTTAGAGTCATTTTCTAACGATGCTGACACTACAAAATATGCCTCAATCCACATAAATGTGTGTTTTGTGTTTCTTTTCTTGAGGGGTCTTGACCCAGGTTCGGAGGTTAAGGTTTGCCAACAAACCCCTATACTACTGGCCCTTTCGGTAGTGACCTGCTTCCACAAGCCAAAGTCTAACCTAAAGTAGTATGGGAGGGTGCAAGAACCAGGTTTTCGCACCCTGGGAGATGGAAAGTAATTCAGGTAGAGAAGCGTTCGAATTCAAAAATATCAGATCACATATTATATAACCTAGATCTATCAGTCCCTTCGCATCCACATGCGTACTACCATTCAACGAATAACAGATATAGGACAACAAAAAACTTGTCGCATAAAGTCTAATAAAAAAATTCAGATCATTTGTCAACGTAGCATAAGTACTTAGCACAGTTACTTGTGGAGCTCAATATAGACTTATGCATACCATAACAGATCTATATCACTGTATAAGCAAGTAGCACAAGTACTTTCGCAACTTAAATCAATGACATAGAGCATACATAATCAGATATCATAGATCCAATAGATTTAGAGATTTCAATAGCCTTCCGCATTCGTTAACCCTTCAGATACTCTTAAAATACCCAAAACCAAACCTACGCACACAACAGCAGGGTCCACACACAACAGGACTGAGGATCTCCACGCACACATCCAGCAGGAGTCCTTTCCCCAAAAACCCAAAACAGATCTACTAATTCGCCAATTGCACCAATCTTAGTTCAAGTATGTCTTTCAACTCAAAAAAGGTTTGATTACTTATACTACTTTAGCCTACGCATCCAATGGTCTGCAAACCGTGGTTTGCGAACTCTTAGTCTACCCTTGACCCACTTACAATGCATTAGGGGCTTTAACCCACCCAAAAACCTGTGCGTTAGACTAAATATAATCAAAGATATACAAAAATGGACCAGATTCACAGCTCATTAGGGGAATTTTGAGGTCTAAAATGGGCCTCCTAAGGAAATTATAAAATAATAGTGGAAAAAATCTAATAAGATTTGATGACATCATCAAATTTTAGAGGGAAAAAAGAAAAAACTACTTTTTCAATTCATTTTCAACTGCATCTCCAAAAGTTTTTAATTAAATTTCAAAGTACTTGGATGCAAAATTTAATTCCTCATCCAAGGAGTACCCATGTTGCATACTTTCGATGGGTCCTACTACACGAAAAATGAGAAATACATAAAAAAACGTGATTATAATCACGTTTTTTATGTATTTCTCATTTTTCGTGTAGAAGAGTTCATCGAAAGTATGAAACATGGGTACTCCTTGGATGAGGAATTAAATTCTGCATCCAACGAGTACTCCCGATCGAAATTTGAGTAAACATTTTGGGAGATAAGTTTAAAATACGAGTTGAAAAAGTAGTTTTATTATTTTATTATTTTTTAATATTTTTAATTTTTTACTCCAAAAATGGTGAATCATCCATTATGGATGACATCATCATCTTGAATCCTATTGGTTGTTATAAAGTTTATTTTTGTTGTACATTTTTCTTATGAGGCCCATTTTAGACCTCAAAATTCCCCTAATGCTTGTAGGAGACCTTGTTCCAACAATTATGGTTCTGGTCGTTTGCTTGGATTCTTAGTCTCAAAAGAAGGAATTTGAATCGACCCATTGAAGGTTCAGGCCATTCTTGATTTTCTTGCACCATCAAACTTACTTCAGATACAGAAACTTCAAGGAAAGGTGAACTTCCTAAGAAGGTTCATTTCAAATTACGCCGAAATGGCTAAAGGATTTACTCAACTATTGAAAAAAGGGGTTCCCTTCCATTGGGACCAAGTTGCGCAAGCTTATTTTGATGCTGTCAAGGACACTCTTGTCCGAGCGTCATTAATGTAACCCCCTAATTATTAAAATTATTATTTCCTATATATCGTCGCGGCTGAAACAACTATTGCTATGGTATTAGTCTAGGTAGAAGATGGAATTGAAAATCCGATCTATTATTTGAGTCGTAATCTCAATGATATGGAAGTTAAGTATTCATACGTAGAAAAGCTTGCCTTGGCAGCTATTCAAGCTGTCCAAAGATTTCACCATTATATCCTGCTCTGAAAAACTACTATTGTTTCAGATTGCAACCCCATGACTTATATCTTATCACGTCAATTGATGGGGGGGAAATATTCAAAATGGATTGTCATTTTGCAGGAATTTGATTTGGAATTCATCAAATCCAATTCAAAGAAGTCTTTAGTTCTAGCTGAGCTTCTCTGTGACCTTCCCTATGATAGTACTGCAACTACGTCAGAACCATCAAGTCCTGACGAGTCTCTGATCGAATCATCTGATCCTTGGTATGAGGATTTCATCATTTATCTCCAAACCCAAAATTTTTGACCTGATACCTCTCACTCTGAACAACGACGTATTCGATACCAAGCCAAAGATTATATGATCGTCGGTGATACACTTTATCATCATGGTGTCGATACCATTTTAAGGAGGTGCCTCACTCATGAGGAGGCCGAAAAAGTGTTAAATGATTTTCATGTTGGGGCTTGTGGTGGAAATTTATCTGGTTATGCTACCACACAGAAGATACTCCATGCCGGTTACTTTTGGCCAACTATTTTTCGAGATTGTATCCTCGCAGTCAGAAGTTGTCATGCATGCCAAGTTTTTGACCGTAAAATCCACAAACCTCCTGCGCCAATGCATCTTGTTATCTCTGTGGGACTATTTTCGAAATGGGGTATTGACTTCATGACTTGTAACCCTCATTTGTTCGGGGGGCATGGTTATATTATTGTCGCAGTCAACTAGTTTACCAAATGGGCCAAAGAAATGCCTACATTCAACAACATGGGACAAACAGCTGCATTTTTTTTCTTTAATCATGTTATTGCACGATGTAATATCCCAAAATGGGAATACATAGCAAAGCCTGCTGGAATAACTCTCTCTACACAAATTAGTGCACTGAAATGAGTTTGCAGCTCCTTGATCCCTTAGATCAGTGGATCTAATGTCTAAATCCAAAAGGAGAGTAAAAACAAATCAAACTAGGTGAGGTAAACATACCTCCCACCGCCTAGTATGGCAGAAAAACACCCAAAGAATGGGGCTACAGTCATGCACAATAATTCTAATTCATAAATAACGCAGTCCCACTGAGTCAAAGCAGAATAACAATATGGAGGCTAAATATTCACATGTACATCAGTAAAATAGATCTATAATGTGGCCCATACATTGTACAAGAGAAAAATAGCGTTGGGAAAAATACTGAGAGGGGGGGTGAATTAGTATTTAGAGCTTACTCAAAACTTTTAATTTGTCTTTACATAATTCTATACGCGACTTTAATTAACCCAACTCGTGTATATACGCGAATATCTTTAAGAAAACTTGCGTATGTCCAAAGAGCTTATTATGCAGATAATTCTTTACTTAGATCATTGCATCATTCATTCATCAGATGTTTAGTGAGCAATAAAAATGTGCAGTAAGAACAGAATAAATCATCACACATAAGCAACACACATGAACACTAGGATTTAAGGTGGAAACCCAAATCGGGAGAAAACCACCGTTGTCGTTGTCTCTGTCTTCAATATTTATTATAAAGAAAACTTCTTACAACCATGTACTGGTGCAGACTCATACCAGCACGTAGGCAACCACCTTTAGAAGGCTGCAACCTTCTCTTGTTCTCTAGCTACTACTGGAAGGGAGCTTCAACCCCTTGATCTCGTTTACCAGCTGCTCCTAGAAGGGAGCTACTACCCCCTGATCTCGTTTACCAACCACTATTGGAAGGGAGCGACCACCCCTGATCTCATTTACTAGCTACCACTGGAAAGGAGCTACAAACCCCTCACTAAAGGCTTCGACCCTCAGCACCACCATGGACCACGTTTCATCAATTTTCATACTGGATCCAATAGCTTCAACACAACATAACTTGTAGGCCTCTTTTCATCATATTTTTAGACTAGACTCACTCCACACATTTCAGCTCAAAGAAAATCAAACTGAAACTTATAACTCCATCAATTCATTCATTGAATCATCAACCAATCAACCAACAACTGATCTTTAATCATAATCAACTAGTAGCATAATCAGTATTCAAACAACTCAGATCTGTATGAAGACATCATTGACAGACAATAGTAATACAGCTAAACAGATCAGAGATTTCCTTCTGTACACTTTAGCAAAACCCTAGATTCCATATGTGCTTTTTCTTTACTGAACCCGTGTATATATGCGCTTTCACAGAGAAAAACTTGCGTATATATCTGCAACTATTTCAGGACTAACCTTAGATTCCATGCGCACTTTTGATGAAACCAACCCACGTATATATGCTCTTTCTCTGCCACGAACCTGGATATAGATCTATAAACATTGCAGGGCTGTGCAACTCTTCAGAATAGATAAATAGCTCAGATATTACCCTTCACTCTAGAAAATATTTTGCCTCATCTCAGATCTAAACATTCCATAAACAGATATAGAAGATACATAGTCATTTTAGGTCAAGAGATCTTCATCCATCATTGTATTCATAGGTGCATTATTTATTCAGTTCTATTAATGAACTGTAACCCATTCCATGCAGATATACTTCAAAGTGAATTATTCATTCAATACCCAGACACATGCACACCTAGCACTATGATCTTCTTCTCCTTATATAGATTTATCTTTTACCAATACCATGAGTCAAAACCACTCAACTGCTGATGGTATTCTTGGACGGAATCAAATAGAAAATACAACGCTCAATACTGTGGGCTAATACCATGTTAATGCCCCTTGGTATTATAATTTTGGAGCGCAAAAGGCATACACGACTTGGGACATACTTATCTGCGTACATACGCGACTTGACCTTTACAAACCCGCGTATACATTGTGACATATTATATTGATCATTTCTCTGGCACTTCTTGTCTCTATCACATCTAAAATAATCTATAGCTACATAATTCTTACATCTTTAACACATAGGTTGCTTATCATAGGCAACTCATCAAGTAGGTTTTCATCAAGGACAACACATTACATCATATTGCCAACAATCTCTCCCTTTGGACTTGATGGAAACCACGATGGTGTTTGATCACCACAACAGATAGATACATTAATAATAACCATTATTCAAACACCATGATATTCTCCCCCTTTGACATCAAGGGAAAAGGGCAGATCAAAACCAAAAAAAGGTTTCTCTTCCCTTGTAGAGAGATGAGCTCTATAGATCTGAAGTGCATTAAATTTACCATGCTCCCCCTGAGTTCATGCTGAATCTTTAGACAGATTTTTCAATGAAGTACATGACTGTATAACTCAACCAAGTATGACCATTCCTATCATCAATGACTCATAATTACATCAATTATCCAACCTAGTGGATTTACATATTTGACTCAAGTACCCAACCAAATGGGTTTAAAAATTTTGACTGAACTACCCAATTAAGTGGGTTTACAAACAAGCCCTTACATGACTGAATATGACAATTTTACATCATAGGTCTCAACATAACCTTTTCATCAAATTACAGATATGAATTTTTATAACCAAAACCAAAAATACCTCAAGAGAGAGATCATATTTCAGAACCATCATAATGCCAACAATGCATTACTCTTAGCAAGGCTAATTCTCCCCTTGAAATTGTTCTCCTATTCTTGAGTTGTCTCACTATTTTTCTTATCAGAAAACATACGCTACTGTCTCCAATGGAAATTGCATGTATATGCGGCTTTATTTCATGAAACCCATGTATAGAAAGTGAAATACATAAAAATTCACAACTCCATCTCCTCCTGAACTTATACCACCTGTACCTGTCTTCTTCACAACAGATGCACTGTTAGAAATAAAAATAACTATAATTAACAAATGAACCATGGGAATCACCATATACTGCTCCCCTTGTGATGATACATTATTGATTCCTCTAATGTATCTCACATCACTCTTGCAGTCATTATGAGAAGTAAGCTTTAGAAGTGGATGATTGCAGTAGGGTCAATATTTCCTACGTTTTTGACCAGTGCTTCTTCTTTTTCCAGCTTTTCTTGAAATTTATTATTGTGTGCTGGAACTTCTCCAATTTCTTAGATCTGTTGATCATACTTAACCTGCAATCAATGGCCTTATGCCCAAATGAGTTACAATAGAAAAAACATCCGTGAAAACATCCTTTCTTTCTTGTTCTATGCAATTCTTTAATAACCAAATCCCTTCCTTTTGGGAAATTATCATCATCCATGGTACATGCCGTGAGCACTTGTAGATCTTGGTCAGAATCTTCTTCATCCTCATTTGACAATCCATTATGATCTTCATTTATATAATAACTCCTTCCTTTTTCAAACTAATTTCCTTATCATGATTTTCTGTATAAGGACATTTAGCAGCATAATGACCAACTCTACCACAAGCAAAACACTTGAAGGGAAGCTTACCTCTGAATCTTCCAGTACCTCGTTGAAGTCTTCTCACAAACTTTTCTTCTTCTTCTTCTGATATATAGCTTGATTCCTTGAGAACTTCCTTTTCCTTTCCTTTTGCACAAACCTTAAAAGCAACTTCTTTGACTTGTGAAAGACCTCCTCTTCTCATTTCAAAAGCAATTAGGATGCCATGTAGTTGAATAAAAGTAAGATTTTGTAGATCCTGCTTTTCTTCAATAGCTAACACTTTTGACTCGAACTTTGAAGTTAGAGATCTCAATATCTTTTCTACTAAAGTTATGTCTTATATATCTTCACCCATATTCCTCATAGAATTCACAATCTCATCTAATATTAGGAATAAACTTGCAATACTTTCATCATCATGCATTCTAAAATTTTCATATTGCATTCTAAGAGTTTGAAGTTTGGCACCTTTTACCTTTACATCACCTTCATAGCTCTGAATGATTTTTTCCCATATTTCCTTTGCTGAATTTAGCTGCATCACTTTAACAAATTCTATTTCTGATAGACTTCCAAATAAATTATTGACAGCTTTGACGTTGATTTCATATTTCTTCCTTTCTGCTGCATCTATAGGAACACTTGCTAGATATTGATAACCTCCTTCCATGATTCCCCATAAGTCTTCTCCAAGAATTTTCAAATACGCTCTTGTTCGTATCTTCTAGAATAATAGATTACTTCCATTGAATAGTGGTGGCCTTATAGAAAATACTCCTTCATGACTTCCCATTGTGACAGATCTCCTTCAAGAGATCAAGCTTCTTTTGAAGGACCTGCTTTGATTCCAATTGTTGGGAAAAATATTGAGAGGGGGGGGGGTGAATCAGTATTTAGAGCTTACTCAAAACTTTTACTTTTTCCTTACAAAATTCTATATGCGACTTTAATTAACCCAAATCGCGTATATACGCGGATATATTTAAGAAAAATTGCGTATGTCCAGAGATTTTATTATGCAGATAATTCTTTACTTAGATCATTGCATCATTCGTTCATCAGATTTTTAGTAAGCAGTAGACGTGTGTAGTAAGAACATAATAAATCATCACACATAAGCAATAGACATGAACACCAGGATTTAAGGTGGAAACCCAAATCGGGAGAAAACCACCACTGTCATTGTCTCTGTATTAAATATTTATTATAAAGAAAACATCTTACAACCATGTACTAGTGCAGACTCATACCAGCACGTAGGCACCCACCTGCAGAAGGCTGCAACCTTTTCTCATTCTCTAGCTGCTACTGGAAGGAAGCTTCAACCCCTTGATCTCGTTTACCAACCACTCCTGGAAGGGAGCTACTACCCCCTGATCTCGTTTACCAACCACTCCTAGAAGGGAGCTACTACCCCCTGATCGCGTTTACCAGCTATCACTGGAAAGGAGCTACAACCCCCTCACTAAAGGCTTCGACCCTCAGCACCACCATGGACCACGTTTCATCAATTTTCATACTAGATCCAATAGCTTCCACACAACACAACTTGTCAGCCTCTTTTCATTAGATTTTCAAACTAGACCCGCTCCACACATTTAAGCTCAAAGAACATCAAACTGAAACTTATAACTCCATAAATTCATTCATTGAATCATCAACCAATCAACCAACAACTGATCGTTAATCATAATCAACTAGCAGCATAATCAGTATTCAAACAACTCAGATCAGTATGAAGACATCATTGACAGACAACAGTAATACAGCTAAATAAATAAGAGATTTCCTTCTACACACTTCAGCAAAGCACTAGATTCCATATGCATTTTTTCTTTACTAAACCCGCATATGTACGCGTTTTCATAGAGATGAACTTGTGTATATATCTGCAACTATTTCAGGACTAACCTTAGATTCCATACATGCTTTTGATGAAACCAACCCGTGTATATACGCGCTTTCTCTGCCACGAACCTGTGTATAGATCTGTAAAAATTGTAGGGCTGTGAAACTCTTCAGAACAGATAAATAGCTCAGATCTTACCCTTCACTCCAGAAAATATTTCGCTTCATCTCAGATCCAGACATTCCTTAAACAGATCTAGAAGATACATAGTCATTTTAGGTCAAGAGATCTTCATCCATCATTGTATTCATAGGTGCATTATTTATTCAGATCTATTAATGAACTGTAACCCATTCCATGCAGATATACTTTAGAGTGAAGTATTCATTCAATACCTAGACACATGCACACCTAGCACTATGATCTTCTTCTCCTTATACAGATTTAGCTTTTACCAATACCATGAGTCAAAACCACTCAAATGCTAATGGTATTCTTGGACGGAATCAAATAGACAATACAACGCTCAATACTGTGGGCTAATACCATGGTAATGCCCCTTGGTATTATAATTTTGGAGCACAAAAGGCATACGCGACTTGGGACGTACTTATCTGCGTACATACACGACTTGACCTTTACAAACCTGCGTATACTTTGTGACATATTATATTTATCATTTCTCTAGCACTTATTTTCTATGTCACATCTGAACTAATCTGTAGCTACATCATTATTACATCTTTAACACATAGGTTGCTTATTATAGGCAACTCATCAAGTAGGTTTCCATCAAGGAGAACTTCATCAAGTATGTTTCCATCAAGGACAACACATTACATCATATTGCCAACAAATAGAAGATTTACAGGAAGAATCCCTCAAGATTGAGGTGATGCAACAAAAATATGAGACTGCAAAGCTTGACAGTGTTATTTTATGGGATGAAGCAGCTGTATATTACATTTCAGATCTAGAAAAAATCTTTGTACAAAATGATAGATCTATATCAGATCTGTACACTAGATGAGTTCCTCTACAAATTCCCCTTAGGGTTTTGAGCAAAGCATGAGAGTACAAGAGTAGATCTGAGATCTAGAATTGCAGATCTACAGCAATATTCAGGAATTCTGTAGTAAATAGAAACATAAGTAAATAAGATATGAAATAAACATGGATTTTATGGACAATCCATGGATCACCACAGTGAAAAGGGAGAATCCTATCACCAGAGATCTATCCTCCAAAAAGCAGTCAAAAAACCCTGCAACTGAATACTTGCAAATAACGCAGTTATGGAAGGAAAACTATGTTGTAGGCTCTAGCACTAGTTTGGCCTAATGCCAAGATCTGAAATGGTAGCTCCAAGGTTCCAGAATCCTCTTTCCAATGGGATAGACAACTTCCCCACTGAAAAGAGCCTCTAGATTTTCCTAGATCTGAGTAGTCTAGCCTCCACTTGCTGCAGCTTACAAAAACAATCAAACCCTCAACATGAATTGAAATGTGGTTGGAAGATGAAGCTTGGCGAATTGCCAGATAGTGGACAAGATGCAACAAGACTCCTCCAATAGCTACTCTAGGAAGGAGGTGGGATTCCCGACTAGGAACACCCAAGTGCTAAACATCACTATTCTCAACTAAATAGCTAGAGAATAAGGGATGTCTAAATAGATAATACCTTCAGCAATATCAAATGATCAACCCCCTCCTTGGTGTCCTCCTCTTTCTTTTATAATGTGGAAATATTTCCAAACCCTAAACCATCTTGATGAATTAGCTTCATTCACATGAGTGGCCTCCAACATGGACTGCGTTGTGCCTCTAGGAGATACATTGCATCTAGACAATGTTGTTGATTTGGTCCTGTTGACCCAGTCAATTGATCCAGCCTCTTTCCCACTTAAGGGTGTTTATGAAAATAGCTTAGATTTAGCTTTATTCACATTGAGCATTGACTTATTTTTCTTTTTAGGATTTTTATTTATCCTCCTTAACAATTTTATTCATGAGACATAAAAGTCAAAGAAAAATTTTATATTCCCATTAGATTGGCTAATTGGGAATATTACAGTCCTCCCCTCCAAAAATTTTCTTGTCCTCAAGCAACTGATAGGGTGAGTGCTGCAACACTTCTCCGTCCCCATTGGTGACACCATCAAAGATCCATCTCTCTGCATAAGCTGAGTGTTCACCAATCCATCCTTCCATGAGTTTTCCCTTCAAAGTCATTATGAGATGTACATGATCCATCCCACAAGGAGTCAATAATTTTGCTGAAACAAACAACATGGCTGAACCCTTACTCTCCCGAAATATGTAGCAAAGTATACAAAGAGAGTCTCCATCCCATGTGGTACACACTTGCCTCCTATTCTTCCTCCATACAAATCCAAAAATAGAACAAGTACATCATCCATGTATGGAAGAAAAATTACAATTACATAAACAGAAATTTGAACAAGAGGAGGTGGGCCATAGTCCTGCATATGGTACTAGCACAGGGCATCTCCTGCTTACATCAGATCAAGATGTGGTAAGTGGCCTTCCCACCACTTACTTGTTGACCATGTTACCTCAATATGGCTGAAAGTGTGAGATAATTTTGGTGCCTTAGGGAAGCACCCATCATGATAGAGAATCTCCCTTTGTTCATCAATGGAGTGGCCAAATTTAGAAATTTGAGTGGCCCACTGTTTTCCATGAGATTTACATGATATATCACTCCTCCTTGGAGCCATGGCCTGCATAAAAATGGTGAAAGAATATCTATAATCAGAAAATAAAACTTGACTTACATAATCAAATTCCTCACCATCAATATCTCTCATACACATGGAGTTGTGCATGGATCTCCCTCCCCTTCCCAAAGAAGGAAGAGATGGCTGAAATAACCCCTTTATGGAGTCATGTTGCTGCCCCAACTCCACATACTTCATGCATCTTCAAAAATACTGATACAACTCTTCTTTCAAGCCTTCCCAATCAAAGCTTCTTATGATGATGTTGTATATCCTCATGGAGTACATATGGCTGAAACAAAACTCTTTGTAAGCTCTGTGTAGTATCTTCTGCTTGAGCTTGGAGGCTCTAGACAAGAAGACTTTACCATGATGATAGATTACCTCTTCTTGGACTAAATATCCCTCTTCATGCACTTGTTAATCAAGTATCATACAAGTGTGTATATCTTTGGAATAATCCACTAGAATTTGGGATTTCCAATACAGATCTAGACTGCTCAATAGTGACAACACAGATGATGCATCAACAGAAATATCTGTCATGTTGCTGATTTCCTCCTATACATCTCTTATGTCAAAGATGTGTGTTGGAAGGCTGATCCTTCCATTGTTTTTCCTCCCACAGTGTAGATCTAGATAGGAGAATGGGTGGTGATGATAAGGGAACAAGATCTCCCTTCTTCTTAAGCTTACCCAAGCCTCCCAGCACTGTAGCTTTGTCTTCCAATGCCCCAATCCTTCTTGGATTCATGAATGGAGCACCATGTTATAGGTAAATTTGGGCTTCATTCCCAATGACCTCGTTAACTGGGCATCATCTCCAGGACCAATGATCAAGGGTCTATCATTCCTTATCATTTTAGTTGCTACATGCCCTAAGACAAGAAACAAGACAAATCAAGCAAGACTTTCATCAAGAAAAAGTTTCCATGGTTTGAAGCTTATTATATAGCATATGAGAGCTCACCAACGCAGGCTCTAAGGGGCCTAAGTGCATTGCATATGCAAGTATCCCCATGCAAGGCTGCTTTGCAAAGCACTTCCCAACATTCACAGGTGCGTTGGTCACATTGGGAGCGAAATTATCATTGTTTTGGAATCTTCACTTGGCCAATGCCTTCTAGAAGAGTTCACATGTGTCAAGCTTCAGATCCAAGTGTCCATTTTACATATACATGAATGGAAACATGTCTTGCCTATTTTTGGAAGGTTATTTATTGCAAAACAACCTAAAGCTCATCTATAAGTGTTTGAGAAGGAAGAATTTGAGTAGAGAAATGATGGAGAATTTTCAATTGAGAGCTAGATTTGTGAAGCTACTGCTGGCGAGATTTATACTGTGATGAGGCTTGGGAACTTTGCTGGAAGGTCACTTCAAATCACTCACTAGGTTGTAACCTCTCCTTCTATCATCAATAAAGAGTACTTCTTTTTTTTCCCTACATGCATATGTATTGGCTTTGATTTTCTATATTTTAAGATCTTGGTTGATGAATGTAGTTTATGCTTTACTGATTTAGCTAACTAGCTTGAATAGATATCTATATTATTGCATCTTCTATTGTTTCAGTGTTCTTTCTTGAAGGAAGAATTCAGCTCACAAACTACTTGAATTTGAAGCTGCAACATAAGCGACAGAAGGATCCATTTGGAAGCGACTGAACAAGTAAGCCTCCAATCCTCTCTGTATATCTGTTCTGAGTTAGGATAAATAGTAGTATAGCCTTTCATATGTTGTTCTAGACTAGCACCTGTCTCTGAACAAGTAAGCCTCCAATCCTCTATGTATATATGTTCTGAGTTAGGATAAATAGTAATATAGTCTTTCATATGTTGTTCTAGACTAGCACCTGTCTAGGGAAGCGTAATTTATCCGTAGATTAAAATTCTAGCCCAAAAAATTGGCGACTCCACTGGGGATAATTTCTCTTAGTTCTAGGTGTTATAGCCTCTTATTTTCTTTGTTTATCCACCCAGTAGTTGTTACACATAAAGATTAACCTTTTTCAGAGCCTAATTTGCAAAGAAAGTGAGTTAAACAGTAGCATTTTTCTTTGTTTACTGCGCCCAATGCACCCTTAGACTGGACATAGTGCTTTTGAGAGCACTGTCTCCCTTCCTAGCCTACGTTGCAGAGCACTGTCTCCCCTTGGAGATTGCGTTGACTCCTGAAAGTGACCAAATTCCCTTGAATTTGACTTTGCAACTTGCTTTAGTTTTGTTTGCTGTTGTGTTCTGAAAAGTTTGATCCTCAATTGACCAGTGAATCTATATACTTCTTCCTCCTTTGGCTGAAAATCTGTTCAATGTTTGTTTAGAAAATTTTTTCTTTATCATTTACAAGTTGATTTCAAAGTACTTTTTATGGTCACATTAAGAATCATTTGCTTTCGAAATAGGAAATTGTCGTAAAATATTCATTTCCTTGATAGGAGAAATTGTTGTTGAAATCCTCATTTTTCCTTCAAAAGAGAAATTATTGTTTGTATTCTTCGTTTCTCGAAAGTAAAAAGCATTTGAATTATTGATCTAGTGCACCTAGTTTATTTTCTGCATTCATGAAATTAAGGAAACTGAAAAGAAAAACTTGCATTTGCATGTAGGATTGTGTGTGTTTTGCAAAAGGAACATTAGGAAATCTGCATTTAGTTTTTTATTCGTTGATTTTGTTTTTTGTTCATTGATTTTTTTGCTCATGAACTATTTTCTCTCTTCCCTTAGTAGCTAGGTTCTTCATTGAAAAAGCTGAAACTGGAAGTTTTTTTATCATTATTAGATTGCATTTTAGGAATTTCATATACATCATCGCGGTGAACCTGAAAGGAAAATTCTTAAGTAAGATCAACATAAAATAAATCTCAATTTACTTAACAATGCATTGGAACCATAACGATAACATTTAGAAAGTCGAGGCTAGAGACGTGTTCCAGCGTTGTAAAACATAGCAGTTGTCTTTAACTTGTCTGCGATACATTCCGAGTGTGATACCTCACTCCACGTACGTAAGTATATCGTAGCTTGTCCATGTAATTTTGGGTATATTGGGTGGTGTTACAGTACGATAAGTATAAAGGGGTGCTCTCACTATGCGGTTTTACGTCATACAACGCTAATACGTACTTGGGCCTCCACGTACCTTCAGTTATATTTGGGAGGACAACTTTTAGGTGCTATCCATCCATAGTGAACCAAGTTGGCCACCTTGAAATTGTGATACAACGAATGAAACATTTAGGGAGATTACCTGCCCGTACTTCTTGGTTCGCTAGGAGGTATTCTGCAGTTCACAGTTTCTTGGTAAACTCTTTTGCCTAGCATTACCCTCTTTTTGTTTATTTGTTTTTTGGTTAAAATAAATCATTAATCATGGACGAAAAAAATCCTATCCCCCGTCATTTGCGTAGATTAGCTTTAAATCAACCTTTACCACCAGAAGTTACTTCTGGTAGGCGAAGGCAATCACAATCTGCCGAATCAAGTACGATTCGTGCCTCTGGCAAAACATCATCTTTTAAACCAGAGCTAGCTCAAATTGTTTCCACACATCCTAGTTCATCTACTGTTGTCAAAATGGAGTCTTCATAGCTACCCGTGGTCACAATCCATTCAATTGTTGAGACCATACCTCCTGGACCCAACGGTGTTCAATCACAAATTGATCCAGATCCTGTCTCTTCTTTGCCAGAACATCTGAATCCTGAAGTCGAACAACCAGAAGTTGTTCCTACCTTGGTCATCCCACAAATTTCTGTAGCCATTGAAACTCCTATATCACACAGTCAAATATCTAAAATATATTTTGGGCTTGACGGTGAAGTTATTCCTCCTGTTTTAATTGCGATTGAAGAAATCCTGCAAGACAATACACCTTTAAGTCCAACCCATTTTGGGGGAGACCTTTACCTATACCAGTCTTTTCCTCAATCATTTCCATCTGCTTTTGTTCATCCATTTCCATTCAGTATCCCTTTGATTTTGTAGAGTATACATTTGGTCATACAACCATGTCTGAACCAACATCTTTGGTTGGGTCTGTTGTTCCAATTACGTCAGCTCCTACCCTCACTACTCCGTCAATTTTCACAACCTCACCAAAGTCATATTTGCACGGTGGCCCTTCGGTCCCAACAAGTTACAAATCATTATCTAGCACTTTCTCTAGTACATCTTCAAGACCATGGTCTTTACCAATTTCATCATCTAGTGTTTTAACTGGTAGTATTATAGTTAGTACTAAACGACTTGATTCATTACATAAATCATCAGGGCAATATCAAGTCGGTCCTTTTGGGTCAATTCCTTTAAATACCATATCAACTGGACTCCCAGCATTCAGGGAACAATATTTTTTGTCTTATTATCCTCCTTATGCTGGGGGAAACCTTTGGTCACCCAATATGACAGTACTCAATCACATTTTGGTCAAACTAATTTTGACATGAATGTTTGTCAATGGCAGCCCACTCTGCCTATCCAGCCACAAACGGTTGTACGCTCGTATCAACCGGTTCAACCTGTTACATCCACTTCATTACCATTTTTTAATACATATATACCCCTGTTACAGAATAAAAATATTGTACATCAACCTTATCAGGCAGGTTCTTCGACTCAATATCATCACATGTTGGGTCCACAAACTCAAAATATTTTGGTTAATTTACAACAACCTGTCTCAGGGATCATTTATTCACAAGCTGGTGTACCATTTTATTGGATGTCACAAAAGCAACCTAGTTATACGTATCAACCGAATCCAACTTACACTAAGTTGGGTTATAATATTAGTGGACAGACCCCTTGGCAACCACAAGTGCAAATGCCTCAAACTTCATTTCAACAAGTATGTTTTGGTCAACAAAACTCTCAAGCGTTTGCTATGAAAAACAACCCCTATCTGGGTTACCAGCAACAAATTCCATATGCTGGTGCTCAAAGACCTGTTTCCCAAGAAATTCCATCATACCCTAGCTATGCTCAACCTGAACTTAATAGACAGTTTCCTTTTGTTGCAACCTTGGAATTACTAAATTTAAACTGGTTAACCAATGATTCTATCAATTATGCTCCTTGGTGGATGGTGATACCTCATAAATTACCCTCTGACATTCTTAAATTCAATGGAAACCTTCGAGAAGATCCATCAACTCATGTTATGACTTATCATTTATGGTTTTCATCAAGTTCCTTGAATGATGATTCTGTTCGACTATGTCTTTTCCAGCGTATGTTCACAGGTCCGGCTGCTAAATGGTATATTGAGTTACCTAGAGCTTATTTTGACAATTTCACTGCTTTAGCTACTGTCTTTTTGACCCATTTCTAGTTACCGATTAGATACAAAACTGGAACGGAACTCTTGACCAACTTCAAATAGACTAATTCTACTCACATTTCTGATCATATTCATGAGTGGTGTCGCTGTCGACGAATGGTTAAGAAATTTGTTCTCGATCAGCTTCTTGCTAAATGGTTCATTAAGTCCTTGTTACCATCTATAACTAAGGATGTGGCGTTGTCACAGAAGAGAAATTTATCGCTCGTGCTTAATATTTAGACTTGATTTACACCTAGTCTGGCACGCTCTATGAAAAAATCCCTAATGCGCCGTGATCTAATTTCAATGTTCCTCCTCAAATAAAGGACTCTCATGCCGAAGACGGCTTGATAAGCACTGCAAACACACACCACACTACTACATCTGATCCTACTCCTATTTCCAAAATTAATTCCATGTCATTTGACAAAGGCAAAAGTGACAAGCAACCAAGAAGTAAGAAAAAGGGGAAATCAAAGAAAAATAAAACTTCTAACCCGCAGGAAAGATCACCTGATCAACCGTTTGGACCACGGAAACCTCGTTATCCATGCATAATCTGTAACAAGGAACACTTTTTTATGGATTTTCCTCACCGTGCTAAAGTCTCAAAAATCATCAAGACTTCTCATGCATCAGCTGTGTTGACAGACCCGTTTCCAAATCTGGACACTAATTTGGTTGCTACGAATCTAGCTCCTAGTTCCCAAGTGTTAATGTTATCCACCACAAAACCTTCACAAGATATTTTGGTGTCGACGCGGAATAAAGACTATGGCAGTTTGGCCATTGATCAACCTACTACCTCAACAATGAATCCATCTAATGAATCAGTACCACCTCCTGTTATTCCTGAACTAACAATTAAGCCACCAAAGGGAGTAATTCATAAATCGACATATAATCCTCGAGCAAGAGCTACAAAATATTATAATATAGTTGAATATTTGGCTCAATCCCCTTCATCTATGTCTGCTCTTGAGGTATTACAAAATTTTCTTTCCCAGAAGCAGGCTTTATTGTCGGCCATTGGTGGAATTGATCCAACTGATTCTAATCTTGTCATATTTAATCATACAGGCTATGTGCGAAAATTACCAGTAGAATTGGCATTCTCCATACAAGTAAATTTTCTCAATCACCTTGTTCATCGCACTATTATTGATGAGGGAGCGTCTACGTGCATTATGTCTCTAAACTGTTGGAAGTCACTTGGCTCACCGTGATTATCACAATCATCAACAATGTTGAAGGCTTTTGATGGAAGAACATATAAACCTTCTGGTATTATCAATAACCTGCAAGTTGAATTAGGGGGAAAAATAGTAAGTATTGATGTCGAGGTTGTTGACGGACCCCTTGACTATAATATTTTACTCAGAAGACCATGGGTATATGCAATGATTGCCATTGTTTCTACATACTTTAGAATGAATGCCTTTCCACATAAAGGTACAATCACAGTCATTAATCAATTATCCTTTTTTTCTTCCGCTTCGCAGGTAACTGGAAGCGTTCTGTTTGTTCACTTACCCCAACTATAAATTCAGAACATTCGTGTAGGATCCTTAAAGGATTCCACTCTTGTGGGAACCTTTGCATTACCGCCGCCTACGACGTCAACAGAAATTGCAACCATAGAGACCTGCTACATGATATCTTCCACTCTATCTGGCTTAAGGAAGAGTATGGGTGATTCTAATATTTCTACGTCGGATGATGTTTTACCGCCCAACTCTATTGAGCTGGCATATAAATCAATCTATTTGGCTTGGGTGACAAATCCGAAATCAGAATTTCCGAGTGTTTAGGTTGATCGTTCATTAGATTTTGGTACTCCATCTGATTCATTTTCCTCAAAATTTTTAACAGATGAAAATATTTGGGAAGCTATGATGTCAGAAGGAGAACCATGGGAAGATTATCATCATCGTTCCCATATTCCTAATTATGAAGAAAATAATCTCAGTGAACTATATCACCCATCCATCGAAACTTTCTTTTCGAATTATTTACTCTGAGCGAAATTTATCTAATATCGAAGAAATGATTTCTATCAATATTTCGACCAAACTTGGCATTGTAGAAAATATTCATGTCGGTGTATCTTGTTCTCCATCAAAACTTGAATCATATCGCTCTCTTTTTTGTGAATTTCGTGACGTATTCACTTGGTCTTATGAGGAAATGCAAGGCATAGATACTATTATAGTTGAACACACTATTAATATGTAACCTGATGTTAAACCGGTGCGTCAATGGCTTCATCTTGTTCATTCGAAGAAAGCTGCTGCCATCAAAGTAGAAGCTGAAAAAATTTTGCATGTTGGTTTCATTTACCCTGTTTCGCTAACTGAGTGGGTTTCCAATATAGTTCCTATTATGAAAAAACAAGGAACCATTAGAGTGTGTGTTGATTATTGGGATGTCAATCAGGCTTGTCCAAAAGACAACTATCCTACTCCCTTTATCGACCAGATTATTGACTATTGTGTTGGATGCGAAATTTTTTCGTTCATGGATGGATTTTCTAGCTACAATCAAATCAATATCTTCCCAGATGATCAACATAAGACAACATTCATCTGTCCCTGGGGCACATTCACTTATAGGAAACTTCCATTTGGTTTAAAGAACGCTGGGGAAAATTTTCAAAGAGCAATGGATTATGCTTTCAACAACATCAAGAACATTGTTCAACCGTATCTAGACGATTTACCAGTGCATTCACGAAAACAGCCCGATCACCCGATGCATTTGAGAGCCATTTTCTTACGCTGCCGACACTAAAAGATACACCTCAATGCACACAAATGTGTGTTTTATGTTGGTTCTGGTCGATTTCTTAGATTCGTAGTCTCAAAAGAAGTAATTTGAATAGACCCACTGAAGGTACAGACCATTCTTTATTTTCCTGCACCATCAAACTTACTTCAGATACAAAAAATTCAAGGAAAGGCTAACTTCCTAAGAAGGTTCAGTCCAAACTACACCGAAATGGCTAAATGACTTACTCGATTATTGAGAAAGAGAGTTCCCTTCCATTGGGACCAAGTTGCACAAGCTTCTTTTGATGCTATTAAGGACCATCTTGTCTGAGTGTCATTAATGTATCCTCCTAATTATAAAAATGATTACTTCCTATATATCGTCGTGGCTGAAACAACCATCGCTATGGTTTTGGTCCAAGTAGAAGATGGAATTGAACATTCGATCTATTATTTGAGTCGTAATCTCAATGATACAGAAGTTAAATACTCGTACTTGGAAAAGCTTCCCTTGGCAGCTGTTCAAGCTATCCAAAGATTTTGCCATTATATCCTGCTCCAAAAAACAACAATAGTTTTGGATTGCAACCCCATGACTTACATCTTATCACGTCAATTTCTGGGGGGGAAATATTAAAAATGGATTTTCATTTTGCAGGAATTTGATTTGGAATTCAGCAAATCCAAATCAAATAAGTCTTTAGTTTTGGCTGAGCTTCTCTGTGACTTTCCCTCTGATAGTACTGCTACTACGTCAGAACCATCTATTGCAGATGAGTCTTTGTTTCTGATTGGATCATCTGATCCCTGGTATGAATATTTCATCATTTATCTCCAAACCCAAACTTTTTGACCTAATACCTCTCGCTCTGATCAGTGACGTATTCGATACCAAGCCAAATATTATCTGATCGTCGGCGATACACTTTATCGTCATGGTGTTGAAACCATTTTAAGGAGGTGCCTCCGTCATGAGGAGGACAAAAAAGTGTTAACTAATTTTGATGCTAGGGCTTGTGGTGGAAATTTATCTGCATATGCTACTGCGGAGAAGATACTCTGCACCGGTTACTTTTGGCCTACTATTTTTCGAGATTGCATCCTCGCAATTAGAAGTTGTCATGCATGCTAGATTTTTTACCGTAAAATCCGCAAACCGCCAGCACTAGTGCATCCCGTTGTCTCTGCTAGACCATTTACGAAATGGGGTATTGACTTCATGACCTGTAACCCTCCTTGGTATAGGGGGCATGGTTATATTATTGTTGCAGTCGACTATTTTACCAAATGGGCCAAAGCGATGCCTACATTCAACAACACAGGACAAACAACTGCATTGTTTTTCTTCAACCATGTTATTGCACGGTTTGGGGTCCCACAAGCTATAGTTACGGATCATGGGAAGCATTTTCACAACCATATGATGTCTGAATTGACAGCCAAGTTAGGATTGTCCCATGATAATTCTACTCCTTATTATCCACAATCAAATGGACAAGTTGAGGCTATTAACAAAATTCTTAAACGAATGCTTCAACGAATGATAGGAGTCTGTAAAAGGAACTGGCACTTGATCCTGTGCTCCGCCTTGTGGGTGTATCAAACCTCGGTGAGAAACACGACCAGATTCAATCCTTTTCAGTTGGTGTATGGTCTGGAAGCTATCTTACCAATCCAATGTGAAATATCATCGTTAAAACTCGTGATAGACTTGTTACCTAACACCTCAAATGAAGAAGCACGTCTCCTTAACCACATCCATCTAGATGAAATGAGTCGTGAAGCCCAATTGGAAAACAAAGCACATAAGATACGTATAAAGGTGCAATACGACAAAAATGTCCATCCTGACATCTTCTCAGAGGGTGACTTGGTTCTTCTTTACGATCACGAAGCTGATGTAATAGGTACAGGGAAATTCGAGCCATTGTGGCATGACCCCTATATTGTCAAAAGAGTTCTTCCTAAGGGTGCCTACGAGTTAGTTGATTACGATGGGATTCCATTGACATAGCCTAGAAATGGGTTTTATTTGAAACATTACTATGCTTAATCATGAGCGTAGTAATTTTTTTGTATTATATTGTTTATATGCTATTTATTTGCATTCACTATCTTAATTTGTTTTTAGATTTTTATTGATGTTAGTAATTTTCTTTACATTTCATCGCAGATGACTGAATCTTCAGAACCATTTGTTGGATATGTTGATGGTGCTAGTTGTAGTACATAGAATCTATCCTCTACAGCATGAGCCATTTTTGCTCCGAACGACAAGTTAGTGAGTTTTCAAGGGATTTGTATCGGTAGATCGGCGAATAATATCACTAAGTATAGCTCGTTGATCAAACTTTTCTCTGATGCCATTTCATTTGGTATTAATCACATAATCATAAGGTTATACTCACAACTTGTGGTACTACAACTTACTAGTATTTATACTGTTAGAAATCCAAAACTTCTTAGATTGTTCCTAAGAGTTCGACTTTTGGAGAGACATTTTGATTTCATTCAATATCAACACATTTCTAGAAATCTGAACACTTTAACTAATTCATTAGCTAATCAAGTTTTAGACAGACATTTGTGCCATAGGTCAAGAAAACATTCACATCATTGAATAGGATTGCGTATTAAACATAGGAAAAACTCTGAAAACATATAGATAGATAGTTATAGGTTATTTACAAAATTTGTGCCCAAGACACATAGGTCATCTGACCTCAAAATGTATGCAAAATGTCACAAGTAAACTAGTGGTACTCATGGTAACATGCTATAGATCTAGCAATCCTATGGAGCAACCGCATCCAATGGTTAGGAACCCCAATAGTGTGTCACTGTAGTCGCATGGGAAGCTCTTCGATCCGGCAATCTGGAATCCCGAAGGTCAACCCATTTATGTGCTGCTGAAGCTCAGCCAGAGTCTCAGCAATATCAAGGTCCTGAAGGACTGCTCTCCCAACAACCCTCTCTGTTGGCGCATTTGCTTCGCGCTCTGGTTCCTCTATTAGTTGAACACAACCAATATCTACATTATATTAAACATTTAGTTTAGTCTTGGAAAGAAATCAAAACACAAAAAAATTGTATAAACCTTATAAAAATCAAAAAACATGGTCGAATCATTCTTACCCATTGCACCCCAGTGAGCGCCTTCTGGTAATACTAGATCTGGATCTCCTCGTAAGTCGACACCTGCGTATGCATACTCATCGATGGCGACGATCTGTCGCCAGAACCAGGCAAAGAATGCAGGTCGAGAACACAATGATCGATTGTCCTGCATGTTGACCCATGAGTTCTACCCATCTTGGCATTTGAAGATCTCTAGGACTAGATATCTCCAATGTTACATGTTGTGGCTGCATCAGTGGAATCCGTTCCAAAGCGAAGGAGATAAGGATTGAACCATAACTGAAATTTTTCTTCCTTCCTCCCTTTTCTTTATTTTGTTGTTCCTTTATATGAGATATAACAGCTTTAGACTAGTTGAAGGCTGTTAGCTCTAAGCACTCTAGTGCATACTACATATAAGATCAGTTCGCTACATGTAGTGTAATGGTGCCTACAAGTTTAGCAATTGTGAAAAGGATGGTTCTCAAAGGCAAATCTGTTAAGTCCCTATATCACTAGTATAGTCCCTTATTATTGTTAGTGTAACCCCCTTATTGTTATTATTGTACCCTTGTAACCCCCATTTTGTTATTATTGTGCCCTTAAATTATTATTGTTAGGTTGGCTAGGATTACATTGTGGCCCACTAAGATTACATTATGGCCCCATGGACTCCTATATATAGAAAGGAGGTTTTGTAAATTGTATCATCCAAGAATTGTGCATTTATGTAATGTATTGGAGGTTGCCCCCTCGAAGTGGCTTATTTCTAAGGCGTTGATATCTCTTTTCTTCTATTTTTGAAACTGGTTACACAACATTTGGTATCGGAGCTTTGGATTCTAGGGTTTCGCTCCTCCAAACAGGTCATCGTGGAATTTTCACTATAACTTTTTTTCCACAAAGTTTCAGAAGCTGAAATTTTTAGGGTGCGAAGCTGAAATCCTGAGGCAGATTGTCTAAAAATTTCAGAGCTTGGTTCACAATATTTTCAGAGATATCATCTGTGGAAGTTAGGTATTTTTTCAAGCTCCTAAACAGGTCATCGTGGAATTTTCGCTATAATTTTTTTTCTACGAAGGTTCAAAATCTGAAATTCGTATGGTGCAAAGCTGAAATCCTAAGGAAATTCATCAAAAAATTTCAGAGCTTGGTTCGCAATATTTTTTGAGATATGATTTGTGGAAGGTAGTGATTTTTCAGGCTCCTGAATTTCATCTCAAAGAGGTGATCGTGGGAAAAGTTCAATAACTCTCTCTCTGGGAAGTGGATTTGAGTGTCGTTAAAATTGGTTGCAATTACACAGAATTTTGTTTATTTTCTATCAATTTTAGAGACAAAGGACGAAACAGTGACACGTGGCAAGTCCTACAAGTTTTCTCTACTGAACTAGTCCAGAATTAGGTCATTGTGGGAGATTGGACACAACTTTGTCTTGGGGAATCAAAATTAGATCAAACCTGTGGAATTTGAAAGAAGCTTCAGAGGGCTACTACAGAGCTGAATTTCAGATATTGAAGATTTTCAATTACAGAGATAATTCAATTTCAATATCGAGCTCCTCAAAGCAAGTAAAAGGTGTGTATTTTTTTTTCGAATTGCATAAGTCTTGTTAGAAGAATCAAGTTGAATTGATTCCAAGGGCATATTGTAGAATAGGTACCAATATTGGATTCTAAAATGGCCCCTAAAAATAATTCAACACCCATTAAGCCTTCAGAAGGCTCTACCATGACTCACGAAGATGAAGAATTGCAACATGATCTATCAAAATTACAAGAGCAAGTGCAACAAATTTCACTCTCGCAAAGAACAACAAAAATGAAATGGAAGTTTTGAAGAAAGGTGTGGAAGTGAAGATGGACGGTTTGAAGAAAGGCATGGAAGCTAAGATGTATGGCGTGGAAGTGAAGATGGACGGTTTGAAGAAAGGCATGGAAGCTAAGATGGATGGCGTGCAAGCTAAGATGGATGGCATGGAAGCTAAGATGGATGGCATGGAGGCTGGCATGGAATCTAAGATGGATTACACGGAAGCTAAGATCAATGAGAAAATGGAAAACATGAAGAATTTTCTAAAAGCAGACATGGAAGGTTTGATAAAGTTGATACAAGAAAGGTTTCCTAATGGTGAAAAGATAGTAGAAGAACCTCATGATGAGAACAAAATAAATGTTAATTGTGATTTCATAGACTCTAATGTTGGCGGGAAGAACCACCATATTCCAAAGATGGATATGAGGAAGTTTGATGGAAAGGATCCTGTAACATGGATACTACAGATGGAGCAATATTTTGATCTCCATAACGTGCAAAACACACAAAAGGTACGCATTGCAACTTTACATTAGAACAAAATACATTTGTATGGTATCGATGGCTTTGCTCCCGTAAAAAAATTGTCACTTGGTCAATTTTTACGGAGGAAATGATAGCACATTATGAGGATACAAAGAGCAACACCTTCTTTAGCCAATTGATAAATCTCAAACAAAAGGGTTTAGTGAGGCAGCACATTGAGGACTTCCAAAAATTGAATATAAGGGTAACTGATATTCCAGAGGAACACAGGATTGATCTCTTCATAGGTACTCTAAAGGATAACATCCAACATGAAGTTCGTGTGTTGGAACTTGATTCATTAGAGAAGGCATTCAGGTTGGCAAGAAAAGTTGAATGTAAAATTATGGCGACAAGGAAGCCTACCACTCAATTCTATAAAGAAGGAAGTGTTTCTACGCCTAGATATCCACAACCTACAAGGTTGACACCACAACAATTGGAAGAAAAAAGAGAAAAAGGGCTTTGCTACAGTTGTGATAGCAAATACACCAAAGGTCATAAGTGTGCTGAAAAGAAATTATTTTACATAGATTGTGAAGAAGAAGAAGAAAATGAACAAGAAGAGGATACACACAAGGAACCAACCATAGAAGAGGAAGAAATGAATCCGACCATATCATGTAATGCACTGGCAGGAATTACCACTCCTCAAACTCTCAAGATAGCAGGACAGATCAAGAAGAAAAAGGTAATAGTGTTGATTGATTCAGGTAGCACCCATAATTTTATTGATTGTAAGGTAGCCAAGGAATTAAATTGTTTCCTATACCCAGCACCAAAATGTCAAGTGATGGTTGCAAATGGAGGAACTATAAATTGCTCTAGAAAATGCCATAATATCAAGCTAACCATGGGGGAATATGTATTGACTAGTCCAATGCTTTCCATTCCTATGGGAGGTGTTGATGTTGTACTAGGAGTACAATGGTTACAATCTTTGGGGACGGTAGCTTTTAATTTTCAAGAACTTTTCTTGAAATTTTTTTCAGAAGGAAAGGAAGTTGAAGGGAAGCCAGGAAGGATAATAAGCTCTAATGTCATGACAAAGCTTCTAAAGAAAGAACAACGAGGCGTAATTGCACAATTATGCTCACTAGAAGTTCCGACATCAAAATCATCTATTTCTGCAGATCTCCAACAAGTCTTGGACAATCATTCCAAGGTGTTTGAAACTCCCCAAGGACTCCCACCTATTCGTGATCATGATCATGCTATTCATTTGATTCCAGGAAGTGTTCCTCCAAACATCAGGCCTTATAGATATCCTTACTTCCAAAAGAGCGAAATTGAACGTATGATTGCAAAAATGTTATAGGCGGGTATAATTCAACCTAGTCAAAGTTCTTTCTCTGCTCCTGTAGTATTGGTACACAAGAAGGATGGATCATGGCGAATGTGTCCGGATTATAGGGAGCTCGATAAGCTCACCATTAAAGACAAATTTCCCATTCCTGTGATTGATGAATTATTGGATGAATTACATGGAGCAATTTATTTTACCAAGTTGGATCTTCGTTCGGGATATCATCAAATTAGAATGAAGACTGAAGATATTCCAAAAACAGCATTTCGAACTCATGAGGGTCATTATGAATTTTTGGTCATGCCTTTTGGCCTTACCAATGCACCTTTTACATTTCAAGGGTTGATGAATTCCATTTTCAAACTCTTCCTTAGAAAATTTGTGCTAGTATTTTTTGATGATATACTAATCTACAACAGGTCTTGGAAGGATCATATTGAACATGTTGACAGGGTGCTCAAACTATTGCAGGAGAAACAATTATATGCAAACAAATCCAAATGTTTCTTTGGAGTACAAGAGGTGGAATATCTGGGTCATATTGTATCTCACGAGGGTGTTAAAGTAGACCCTAACAAAATTAAAGCCATTAAGAATGGAAAGTCCCCACAACCATAAAGCAGTTGCGAGGATTTCTCGGGTTAACAGGGTATTATCGCAAGTTTGTTAAGAATTATGGGAGAATAGCAGCACCTCTAACAACATTATTGAAGAAAGATGCATTTTCATGGACTCCTGAAGCAACTAAGGCCTTTGAACATCTTAAAGAGGCAATGTGCCTAGCAGCGGTCTTAGCTACGCCAGACTTCACAAAAACCTTTATTGTGGAATGTGATGCCTCAGGAAATGGAATTGGTGCAGTTTTAATGCAGGAAGGAAGACCCATTGCTTTTGAAAGTCGTCCAATCAAAGGAAAGTATTTACAGAAACCTATTTATGAGAAGGATATGTTAGCAATACTGCATGCACTAAAGAAATGGCGAACTTACCTAATGGGAAGACACTTCAAGGTAAAAACTGATCATGATAGTCTTAAACATTTTTTGGAACAAAGACTATCTTCAGAAGAGCAGCAAAAATGGGTCACAAAGATGTTGGGTTATGACTTTGAAATAATCTAAAAAAAAGGAAAGCTTAATGTTGTTGCAGATGCACTCTCAAGAAAGAATGAAGAGGTGGAAGCATTGCTTTATGCCATTTCTATTATCCAACTAGATTGGATAAACGAAGCAAGAGATGAATGGAAGAAGAAAAAAGATGTATGGACACTCATTCAAAAGTTGCAGCAAGATCCTAGTACATCTGATACATTTAGTTGGAAAAATGATTCCTTATGGTACAAAGATCGCTTATATCTTTGTAAGAATTCCCAACTAAAACAAAAGATTCTTGTGGAATTGCACACTTCTCCTTTAGGAGGACACTCGGGATTTTTAAAAACTTACCACAGGGTGAAGAAAGAATTTTTTTGGGATGGCCTTAAATCTGATATTCAAAAGTTTGTGGCAGAATTTTTGGTTTGCTAGCAGAATAAAGTGGAAACAATTAAGACCCCGGGACTTCTACAACCTTTATCCATTCCAAGTCAACGTTGGGAGGAGATTTCAATGGATTTTATCACAGGTTTACCTAGGTCCGAAGGAAAGAGTGTCATCATGGTGGTAGTTGATAGACTTACCAAGTATGCACACTTTTGTGCATTATCTCATCCATTTAAAGCAAGTACAGTTACTACTACATTTATGGACACAATTCAAAAGCTACATGGAAACCCAAGGGTTATTGTGAGCGATAGAGATCCCATTTTTACTGGAAATTTTTGGACGGAGTTATTTTCTTGTTTGGGTACTCAATTAGCTCATAGCTCATCTTATCATCCTCAATCTGATGGTCAAAATGAGATCGTAAATAAATGTTTGGAAGGATATATTTGTTGTTTTTTATCTGATAAACAAACACAATGGGTCAAGTGGTTACCTCTTGCTGAATGGTGGTATAACACTTCCTTCCATACTGCAGCAAAAATGACCCCATTTATGGCACTTTATGGATATCATCCACCATCCATCACATCATCTTAAAGAGAAAATTCGAAGGTTCAAGCAGTGGAAGATCACATCGAGCATCAGCAAGAAGTTCTCCAACTCTTAAAGGATAACCTGAATTTGGCACAAAATCGAATGAAACAACAGGCAGATCAACATCGCAGCCAGAGAAGTTTTGATGTAGGAGATTGGGTATTTTTACGGCTACAACCATACAAACAAATGTCCCTCAAGCAAGCTAAGAAGGATAATAAATTATCGCCAAAGTACTATGGTCCTTACAAGGTGTTGCAAAGGATTGGTACTATGGCATACAAATTGGAGCTTCCTGCTTCTTCGCGAGTACATCCAGTTTTCCATGTTTCATGCTTAAAGAAGGTTATAGGTGAAAATCTTCCTGTTCAAACAGTATTGCCAGAACTTGATGGGGAAGGGAAAATCATATTGGAACCTGAAGCAGTCATGGAAAAAAGAACTCGACAACTACGGAATCGATCAATTTCAGAGTATCTCATCAAGTGGAAGAACTTACCCACTCAAGATTCTACATGGGAGGATGAGAATTTTATACAGAAGCACCCAGAGCTACTCAAGCATTGAGGACAACACTTTTTTGAAGGAGAGGGGCATGTTAGGTCCCTATATTACTAGTATAGTCCCTTATTATTATTAGTGTAACCCCCTTATTGTTATTATTGTACCCTTGTAACCCCCATTTTGTTATTATTGTGCCCTTAAATTATTATTGTTAGGTCGGCTAGGATTACATTGTGGCCCAATAGGATTACATTATGGCCCCATGGACTCCTATATATAGAAATGAGGTTTTGTAAATTGTATCATCCAAGAATTGTGCATTTATGTAATGTATTGGAGGTTTCCCCCTCGAAGTGGCTTATTTCTAAGGCGTTGATATCTCTTTTCTTCTATTTTTGAAGTTGGTTACACAACAAAATCCCTGACATACCAGATGTTTATTTTTCCATCTTTGCTAGGTTCTGACCCTAGATAGCAATACTGCATAACATAATCCCTCGCTGTCTCTCCTCCAACGGTAGACCTTGTGAGAGAAATGGGAAAACCTCTCCTCGACAAACCTGTGAGAAAATACACATCCTCAACTGTTATGGACAACACTTGATTTTTTATGTGAAGTGCCTCTATTACCATATCCCATGCTCGAACTAAGTACTCCAAGAGTTTTATTTGTTGCCTCATTCCCGAGAATTTGAAGTACTTAAGTAGCCCGCAATATCTTAAGGCTCTTACAGTACCCCGATCATTCAAGGCAATTATATCTTGTTCTTCATGTTCTCTTTCTCTCAATGTAATTGTCATTATAATCCGATGGAAACCTGAAAATCAACCATAAGATCCATTAGATACCATTCATTGCAAAAAACTAGGAAAATTTTGGACACAGCATGAAAACCAAAAACTTGAACTGTGCCCAATGCACTCCCTGGGCTGAGACAGTGCATTGCACATGCAGGTACCCTTCACTATACCTGCTACGCAATGCAGGTTTCGACAGTCGTGGGTGCATTGCCCTCATTTTGGGCAGAATTTACCTAGGGGCCTTAAAACCCTAAAAATTTGCAAAGAATGGAAATGAAATGAATATTGAAGGAAAGAGGAGGTTCATGGCACTAACCTGGATCTAACAACGATGAAATATATCCACAGAAATGACCGCAATCAACGACTGAAGTTTGGGGGAAGAATCAAGTTCAGAGCTCCAAAATGCAAATGGTAACTATGGAATGGTAAAAATGAATAGTGAAACTACTTTATATAGTCTTTTAATTATTTGCAAGTTAAATTTATTGCTATGACTATGTTTTTATTATGATTTTATCATGAAACAGGTATTTTTAATCTATTTGATGTTGTTCTGAATAGGAAATACAACTGATGAACAGATTAGTCGTGCAAATTTATTTCAAAGAATGACTTGACCACAAAGCATACTTTTTCTCCTTATTTTTTGAGCTTTGTTAAAAACAAAAAAGGATTTGAAGCACACTTTTATCTCTCTTTCGAGCTTCGATAATAGCGAAAAAGGAACCCCTAGAGGCTTCTTTCAACTCTTTTCAGACTCCGATAATGTGAAAATATTGCCGAGCACTTTCCTTTTCGAGCTCGTGAAAGTAAATGAATTGATATCTACTCAGTACAAGTTTAACACTTTTCTGGACTGAGATGGATTATTTACAAAAAAGGAATACCTTCGTTAAACATGACCAAAGAGGTTCTCTTAGATATTATTTTACACTTTTTCAGATCTGAGTGACAAATTTATGAAAAAGTATGTTTGGAGTTCTCTTTCTTCCTCTTTTTCAGACTCTCTAAATATGAAAAAGGACTGGGCTATCATTGTCGTTAAGCTCGTTAAAACATAAAATAGTGATGGGCATGTCGATCATGGAAAGAATCGAGTTTCATTCATTGCTAGACACGTTAAGTTATTAAATAGCGATACTTTATTTGCCCAAAGGGTTGAATTATAGATCAAGCAAATGTTATCTTCCTCAAGCTTGTTAAAAAATAATGAGGTACTGGTTGACAAATGACCAGGGAAAATTTGGGAAAAGTAAGTAAAGTTTCTTTTTGGTAGCAAGTCGCTCTTGAACATGACACTTCTTTCACTCCATGTTCATGATTGTTTGGGTTGGGTAATCATCTTGACGGTTCATTCACACCTATGGTTAATCATAACTTCACTTAGGTTTTGGGTCAATGCTTCCAACTCATCACAGTGTCGCCGATATGTTCAAGAGAAGTCATCCAGTGATTAAAAACTCATCCATCTGCAATACTCATAAACCTTCATTTTCATGACCGTCATCCCTGAAAATTGCTATATCAAGTCATACCCTTTGTCTCTGAAATCAGTAACTCCTGTTTTGCAATAAGGTAACTTCCTTTCGACGACAAATCAATATCCAGGAAGTTCACTTAGAAACATCAGGTTCTAGTACCATGAGGCTTGTTACAGCATCAACAAGATCCTCACTTCCAAACCTTTGACTGAAAGATTTTGTTTGGCGTTCAACATCAAATCATCGCGTTTGTCAAAAATTCACATCATTGGCTAATAATCAAACAATGTCTTTCCATGTTCGACAACAAATCATATATTCACATGGCTAGACTTGTACCCAAATGATTGAGTGAACGAGATAAGAAGACCCTAGATCTAGTTTCATCCATCCGGGCTGCAATTTCAAGATTGTTGTACACATCATCTGTACGGTGACCTTACATATAGATTATCATCCAAACATGGGCTTATATCTGTAGGTGTGTCTGCATTTGGTCAACATTCCAATGTAGTCGACTTTCTGAATTATGTACATGTTATTAGATTGTTTTATGTTCTGAACATGGGAATGCCTACCCTCAACAATTATGATCAATAGAGGATATATCATGATGTAATGTGTTGTAATATTGATGAAAGTGACCACTCTCCTTCGTTTCCAGACTCATCACAGTGTAAAGCATCTCAATCAAATGTTCTTATTATTTGGATCTCATGCTTTAGGGGGAAATTGTTATAGGTCAATTTGGGCACCATTCCCAATGACATGGTTAACTGGAAATCATCTCCAAGACCAATGATCAAAGGTATATCATTCCCTATCATTTTAGTTGCTACATTCCCTAAGACAAGAAACAAGACAAATCAAGCAAGACTTTCATCAAGAAAAAGTTTGCATGGTTTGAAGCTTATTATATAGCATATGAGAGCTCACCAACATAGGCTCTAAGGGGCCTAAGTGTGTTGCATATTCAAGTATCCCCATGCAAGGCTGCTCTACAAATCACTTCCCCACATTCACAGGTGCATTGGTCACATTGGGAGAAAAATTCTCATTGTTCCGGAATCTCCACTTGGCCAGTGCCTTCTAGAAGAGCTCATGTGTCAAGCTTCAGATCCAAGCATCCATTTGACATCTACATGAATGGAAACATGTCTTGCCTATTTTTGGAAGGTTATTGATTGCAAAACAATGTACAGTTCATCTATAAATTTAACATAGATCTAAGTGTTTGAGAAGGAAGAATTTGAGTAGAGAAATGCTGGGGGATTTTCAATTGAGAGTTGTATTTGTGAAGCTGTTGCTAGAGAGATTTATACTGTGATGAGGCTTGGTAAATTTGTTGAAAGGTCACTTCAAATCAATAACTAGGTTGTAACCTTTCCTTCTATCATCAATAAAGAGTACTTCTTAATTTTCCCTACATGCATCTATATTGGCTTTGATTTTCTATATTGTAAGATCTTGGTTGATGAATGTAGTTTATGCTTTACTAATTTAGCTAACTAGCTTGAATAGATATCTATATTATTGCATCTTCTGCTGTTTCAGTGTTCTTTCTTGCAGAAATCATTCAGCTCACAAACCACTTGAATTTGAAGCTGCAACAAAATCGACAGAAGGAGCCATTTGGAACCGACTGAACAAGTAAGCCTCCAATCCTCTCTGTATATCTGTTCTGATTTAGGAGAAATAGTAGTATAGTCTTTCACCTGTTGTTCTAGACTAGCACCTATCTAGGGAAGTGTAATTTATCTGTAGATTACAATTCTTTCCCAACACACCAAAATGTGATACACCTTCCACCAACTCTGAATCAGGTGGTCTTCTATGTGGTTTTCCACAAGACAGTGATGCCTCATGGTTCATCCTCACATGGTTCTCAAATAGGATCAACATCTCCTTACTTCCACTGTGTAATTTCACCTCTGATCTATGTGTGGAAGTCCCATGATAATGTGGTGTCACTCTTAAAGATGCAAGAGTACTCTTGATTGGAACATTTTCTCCCTTCCCTTCTTCATGCACTAGTGGATCATCTCTTGCTATGACAACGTTGTGACCCTTCCTTTATTTTTTCCTATTGCCTACTAGAATAGACACTTGTTTCTCATCCTCTTCATGTATAGGATCATTGGGGCCTTCTTGCAATGATACAAGAGCCCTCTTAGTAGAAGCAATGGCTTCATCTCCATCTATCAATAGAATTAGATCTCCTCCTATTGTCACAGCGCTGGAGGAACCTTTCAGTTCTTCTTCTTTCTTCTTCCCATCAATGGAGTAGGCCTCATCAATAAGAGATCCTTTTTCTTGATCTCTCCTTGAAAAATGAACACTCATGTCTTCTTCTTAAGAAGAAGGTTCTTGCTGAAGTGGGGCCTTTGCCCTTGGAAATTCATGTAGCAGATCCTTAACCCCTTCAACAATGTTATGAAATGGAGTTATCTTCATGGATCTTTCCATCTCATGCAAAGGTTCTGATCTCTTGGGCTTAGTTTTTTCACCCACAGAAATTCTAGATGGCATAGAATCAAATATTTTCACTAACCTTCTAGTGAACTTTGCATAAGTAGGGATGTTTACATTTTTCAATGAAGAAGACTCAAATAACCACTAGGCATATGCTTTACCTTGGAGGTGCAGAGCTGCTATCTTCATGGATTCTTCTTCTGAGACTTGATGAAACTGAAAATATGTGTCAAGATGCCCTACCCAAGATTGGGCTGAGCTCTTAGGTGATCCATCAAAAATAGGTAGAGAAAATCTACCAAAAGTGGGCTGCATGCACCCTCTTCTCCTACTATAGCTGTAGGATCTCCTTTCTTCCTTAGGATGACAGAATTTTGGAAAAATGAGATTCTCTCTGAATCTCCTTGACTGAGATTCATACTCTTTGATATATTCACGAAGATTTTCCTCCTTCGGTGTCCCTTCTCCTCCTCCTTTCTTTGACATGAAAGTGGGCATGTTGCAGCGTTGTAGATCAGGTTGTGTGGCTGAATGCTCACACACATAATAAGAGGTAATGGGGCTTCCTTGATATGAGAATATCCTTGAGGGATATGCATGTATTTCCCTTCTCATTCCCCAGATTTCTTCCTTCAGCTCTTTTGTACTATACAACAACCCTCCCCATTTCTAAAATTCTAGAATTTTATTTCATTTAGAAATAGGTCCCCTTTTTATCTTGCTTTCTAGATAGAAATAAAAGATTTAGAAACAATCGGATCATTTTTTAATTAGGAATAAGAAGTTCATTGATAAGAGGACATATTGCATATCTTTATTAATAAGTGTGTATAAATAAGTACAACATTGAAAAAACTTTCCGATCCGATGAGATATAAAGCCTTTATCATATCAAAATATAACATAAAGTTTTATATTTAACAATATTTGATGTGTAAAATAATCACAATCAGAAATCGGAGAGATCTTTAAGTCTTATATTCACTTTGTAAAACTTCGATGCGATGGAACTCAATCACAATCGCAAATCGGACAAGTTTTAAGTTTTCATATTTATTCTACATACTTCTGATGCAATGCGATCCATCGCAATCATATTTCGGAGAATAATATTTCATGGACTTGTTATAATAAAACTCCAATGCGATGAGTCATATCGCAATCGCAAATCGGAAAAATTTTAAGTGATCACATCTGCTTTGAAATATTCTGATGTGACGCAGTTCATCGCAATTGCTCTTCGCAAAAACTTTAAACAAACTCTTTGTGGTCAATTGCAAAACCTCGATGCGATGTGATTTATCGTGATTTCATTAAGGAGAAACAAACGTTATATTTTTTCGATTAAAAGACTCCGACGTGGCGGACCCCACCTCATCGCAATCGGAAATCGGAGAAACTCATTAACGATCCACTGCATTTAAAAATCCCCGATGGGATCATCGCAATCAGAAATCAACATAAATCGTATTATTTTATTTTTTGTACCTTTGAAGATTCGTGATGCGATTATTACTTAATTCTCATATATTATTTATTCATCGCATCGCAAGAATTCAAAAGGTAATTTTTAACACTTATTTCAAAAATGCCAAATCCTGATTGTACGCATGATATTGAATAAAAAATCAAACGAATAATGGAAAATGATTTTGTTTTAAATACATGAGTGTGACTCCTTAGAGGGCATTTAAGTTTTAACCACAGAGATAATAAATGGAAATCAACGAATGAATCCTTTTGTATAGCTGTTCTCATTATTGTGTTTTCACCTTAGCTGAAATCTTTTCTTCGTTGCAGAATAATAGAACGTCTAATCCTTTCATTCACAGAACAAGGGAAACGTTACTTGATACTGAAATGTCGAAGAGATCTAGGAAATAAAAAGTTGTTGTCACTGCAAAAGCTCCTATTTTCACCATGGTACCTAAAGAGAAACCAGCGAAGCTTAAGTTGGTTACAGACACCTCATGCTAGGGACTTGGTAAGATGACTTGGGAAAATGTATATAATATGCTTGAAAAGGAAAACCTAAAGTTTTTGAGGCCAAGGCAACAGTTCCTGATGAAGAAGACTCAGAATCTGAGTCTAAGACTCCTCTTGGTGCATTAGCAAACTCATTCCTTCATCGAATTGCAGCTCAGACAAACATTTTCCCATACTATGATGTGATTCGGTGGGTAATTGACAATGTAACCATACAGAACAAGACGTTCATTTCAGCTTCTGGAGCAACATTCGGGCCGTTCAAAGCAAAGGAAATTAAAGTGATGTATCACCTTCCGGACCCACAGAAAATCTATAACAAAGACTTCATCAAGGAATTTTCTATGAATAATGAAAATCAGTCGGAGCCGATTAAAGAATGGAGAAGGGCTCCTGAAAAAAACAAACACGAGGCATCAGGTATGTACTCAGTGGAGTCTCTTTCACCTCCGTACTGTTATGCCGCAGTGATGATGTGCATATTGTTTGGGAATGATAACTTAGCTAGGTTTTCTATACAAATGGTGCCATTAATACATTCTTCTATAAATTCCGAGATAATGGACTGAGCTGTCATTCTCTCTAATAAGATAGCCAATAGGATTCTTGAGTATAGGAAAGACAAAAGCTCAAGAAATATAAATCCTTTTTAATTTTGTGCTTATATCCTAGATGCCCTTTGTTTCAATTGTGAAGTCCCCATGTTCGGTTGGAAATGGACCCCTAAAGATCCTGTTCCTATTCATATCTATCACAAGTTCTTGTGGAAGGGGCATTTCAAAAGCCATGTTTATAGAGTTTGTCACAGTTTTCTTATCCCGATTTATCAAACTATTTTTGGCCGATTCCCTCCTAGGTTTTCTAAGAAGGCTAAAGTTGATTTATCCTCGATTGGGGATTGGTTTGGAGAAGAAATATTCACATATATCAAAGTTTTCAGAAGTATTATAGAACCACACATTCTTCCTTTGTATCTTCCAGATAAACTGTTAGCATAGGAAATTTCATATCAGCTGATAGTAGAAGGGATGTCCAGGAATTTGAAGAACAACAAGAAGCTAATGTGGCATAATTTTCCTTTTAGATGTGGCGATTACACTCTCAGTAATTTTTTTCATGCTGAAAAAGAAGTTGGTAAGCTAACAAATCTTAAGCTTTCAACAATTCCAGGGAGGAAATATGATCCAAGGAAGGTGGAATTTGATTTTACTACTGCAGTTTCAATTGCTCAGTTCGAACATGAACCAGATAATTTTTATGATTTATTTGTTTCTGTAGATAATTTTTCCCAAGTTTTTGATTTGGCCAAGTCCAAATTCCAGGCTGAAGAATTGAATAAGTTTATGTTTTTTAGAAGCCAGAGATTTCTCAAAGTTCCTCTAGATCAATTAAGAGTTCCTATGTAGGAAATTGAGTCACAACAGAAGGAAATAGAGGATACATATGGTAAAATAGTAACAGAGACATCTACTAGCAAAGCCATCATACAAACACAGAAAGGAGTAACAGGAACTAATCTTGTTATGCAAAAGGAATATATTAGCAGCAAAGTTGATAATGAGAATAAGGAAATGGTTTCTAAACTTGATGTACATACTGATCATCAGTATTCAGCCCAGACAGGAAAAGAAAGCATTGGTACTGATACCAACGTGCATTTTGAGAAAGGAGGCAGAAACAGTAAAGCTACTGAACAGGCACCAAAAGGAGATATAAACAATAATCCAGATTCTCAACTTGGAAGAGAGGAAGCTGATAAAAAGGTAATTGAATTTGTTGAACTTATAGTTTCTCCTCATTTATTGAGCCAATATGAAAAATTTGCCTAGCAAATAGGACAACAGAATAATCCCCAAGTTAATGTTATGGAAGACTAGGATGTAGAAGTTATTCCTGAAAATCCCACAGGTGAAATTATGTTGAAAATAGAAGAAATCCCTCCTCTGGATGTATTTTAAAGTCCTAAGCATAAGGTTGTTGTGAGAAAACAAAGGAAAAGGAGGAGAACTGATTAGGATGCACTTTCGACATCACAGGTGGAGTTTATGAATATTTTTTATAAAAAAGCTGAGGTGAATCCATCTGAGGATCCCACTAAATTATCACAATACGCAGGTGCCTATAGTGCTGCAACTATAGACAAGGCCTCTGAAGTTACACAATTAATGAAACAAAAATATTTGCAAATAACTGTGTTGGAAGAACAGGTTACAGAGAACCAGCAGAAAATTATTTAGTTAGAATAGGAATTGCAGGATGAAGAGTTCAAATCCAAACAGCTAGAAGAGAAGCTTGCTGTTGAAAAGTAAAAGATTGATCAACAGACCTTAGAAAAGCAACAGCTGCTAAATGAAGAGATAACAAAATTACAAGCTCTTCTGCAAAATGAGAAGACTTCAAAGATTGAGCAAGAGAAGATGCTTCAATCTAGATTGGACAAGTTTAAGAATTATCCTAATTTGGATTAGTTCAAAAATGAAGCCCTGGAGACAAGCAAGTTATTGTCTCAGCAATTAAATGAATTTTGTCTAAAGGTTTCAGAAGCAGAATCATTGTGTGAAATTACATCTTCCTTAGTAGATGAAGGAGTGAGACTTAAACTTGAATTTGATGAAGCTGATGAAAAAATTTCTAAATTTATTTTATGGAAAGACTCAGAGTTGGGAAGAAAAGAAAACCTTCCCAGGATTGTGGAGAGACATAAGGAAAGTATTTTTGCATAATGGGAACAACGTTTAATCAAAGAAGAAGGAGCTACATCCATAGCTAAAAATATGATGAACAATGTAACACAGCTGGTAAATAATAGCCTATATGCAATCAATTTGATTTTGTTGAAACCTTAGTTAAACTGAGAGGGGGGGAGGGGTGAATCAGTTTAACACATTCATGAACTTTTTAAAACTTTCAATTAAAATTATTTACAATTAAACTTCATGATCAACTTTATATGGGAGCAATCTTAATATATGAGTAGAAATGTTAAGATAATGTAACAACAGACTTATTATGAGAGAAACAAGTATTAAGCAGATTGAATAACCATATCAACACATAAACATCACACACAGAGACAAAAAATATACGTGGAAACCCATAAAGGGAGAAAACCACATCTTATTGTTGTTGTGATGTAAAGACAAGCTCCAACTCCCTCTCACCACTGATTTTTTGTAAGCACCAACTTACAGGAGGCTCTAACCTCAAATTCTGCAAGCTACAACATGCAAGGAAGCTCCAACTCCCTCACTTTTTCATAAGAGAAACACTTGTTGATTTACTTTGAATATCAGCTTTGTTATGTACTTTATTACTATTGTCCTTCAATTTCCATGTCTTATTTATTTCTTTCTTCTGCTTCAATTTTGCATTCCCTTTTCTTTTGTCAGTTTGTTCAGAAAAATGTATTCATTTCAACTTTACAGTGGGATTTTATATTTCTTCAAAGACTTGCCAATTACATCACAAACAATGTAAAAAACAATTAGAAACCCTTCCATTCAATTACAGTATATATTTCAAATTCATTCAACAACTCTGCTCTCTCTGTTTTTTTTTTTTCTCTCTCCCAAAAAAAATTCTCTCACACCCTCTATCTCTTTTAGTTTTTGCATTTTTCTTGTTCATTGCAGTTGTATAACTATTGTATGTACAACTATCTTTTAATAGAACATAAATAACTCTCGGCGTTATTATAAAACCTTTTTAACAAAACATAATCAGATATATATCTAAACTCACAATATTCATTATGTAATATGACCTCAACCATCAAAGATATAACCTTTGGTTTCATTTTTAAAAGGAATGCTCGTACTCATTAAATATACATCACGTATTTGTCATTCTCATATAACAAATATCTGCACCCCATTCAAATGTTATAAAAAAACTTCTTAATAAACCTTGGGTTTTATATTAATGAACCACTAACTCTAACCTCTGAAAGGTTTGGGCCCCACAGCTTTATAAACCCTTATGTTCTATTTGCCGATGTGATTAATCGCAACAGAATACTTCCGATGCGATGATTCACTGTTCACTTCACTGTGCCGATGTGATGAATTGCTCCAATGCGATGGTTCACTTTGATGCCGGAACTCAAACATGTATGAATCATGGTTCATAAACCCATCGGGTCCGCATCTCAATTGAAACTTTTGTCAACATGTTTCGCTGTCATACTTTTCTCTGATGCGATTCATGACTCGGGTCCCACCTTATAAGAATTTTTTTTGTTTTACTAAGGCAAAAGATAATAAAAATTAATTCATCCTCCCGACTCTATTACTTAACATTATAACAAAGGTTCGTGTCTTTAGCCCAATATGCCAGCACTTATAATACTCCAACCAAGGCTTATACCATTAGCACGAGATTTTATGATGTATTGTATTCATGGGCCCACATATGTTTGATAAAGTCTACACTTTTAATACATTCCAAATGACAGAGCCCTTTTGAACATATATATATAATGTTTGATAAGGTCTGCACCTCCTACATACTGCTTGGTTAAATAACCCTCGTCAATAATAAATGCCTGACCTTCTTGTCACATGTATATCAAAGCCTAAGTCAATCCTTGACCATGGTTTTAACCCTCGGCATAACATAATGTATCAACGTGCATCAAACATATAATCCACACATAAACCATTCTTATATGCGCACTCAATTTTAATATATATCAAATATTGCCATAGATATCAAACCCGACACATAATTTAATACATATACGTTCCCGAGGCCCACCTCCATTAACACGCCTCTCACATCCAATGGAAGACAGTTTATCTCATCGACTCTAATGATCCAATGGATGTCATGCCATATTGCGTATTTTATCGAGCCGAGCTTTAACCGCTCAAATGAACATGATAAAAGTTGTTTTGTAAAACTACCTTAGAACACGTTCTGATTGAAGACATAGATCGCGTTCAAAATAAAAAATCCACTTACCATTTTTGACACCACACAATACTGCCAGTTTACTTACCTCTGGTTTTACTGTTCACAATTAGGGTTCCGCTTACATTCATGGTTCCGATTCAAATCCTTCGCGCCTTCGTTATATATATATATATATATATATATATACTCTATTCAAAGGTTTTACTTCTTATTTCTGCCTTAACATATAAACCCTTGTTTCATTCTTAATTTAATACAACACTACCATAAGATTTAACACCAAACTCCATTAGGTTTTCACTGCTCAAAGCTCGGTTCCACCTCTTACCCTCAGGGTTCTGTCTTGACCTTTCAAAATTTTATTATACACATTCTGTTGCACTCTTAGTGCTTCTGCATGCTAAACCAACAGTTCTATCAGAAATCTCAATGCGCATTCCAGGTTTGTATTTGAGATTATCCGAAATCCTCACTGTGTTTATATATATAAAAGTTGCCATAGGATGAGATAAAAACAGGTGGTGGAACTATGTAAATATGTCAATAGCTCTTCAACTTCGCACTGTGGCCCTGAATATTCCCCTAACAATTTGTGCTTCTTTCTCTTCTACATGCGAGCTCTTCTTCATTGGAACCCCCTCTAGATCTTTTCACTCTCTGTCTATTCTGCTACCCTATCTCTTTATTCTCGGTACATATCTTGTCACTGTATTTCCTGTATGTATAGTCTGCTGCCCTATATTCTCTCATTTTGTCTCTACAGGTTCTCATTTTGTCTCTATAAAGTTCTCATTCTGTCTCTACAAGCCTTCTATCTGCTGCTGTAGTGTAAATAACTTCTCACTCTGTTCTCCTCATGCTCCCTGTCTACATATCCTGACACTGTATTCTCCTTTGCCTCTGCTACTGTCCTTTGCCATCAATGGCAACACTTCTAACAGTCTCCCCCTTTGGAATTGATGGCAATAACATTTCCCTGTATGTTTTAACATATTCCTATCAATAGCTTTTCCTCCGCCTTTGACATCAATGGCAAAGGGCTGATATTCTGATCTTGAGGACCTGTTCCATGCTCTTTGTGGCATTCCTTGTTAAATGATCTCCCCCTGGAATGATGTTTTCTCTTCTATTCTTCCCCTAAAATTATGCTTTCTCTTTATATCAAAGAGTAGCATCTACAGACACTACACCTAGTCTGTTTCTCAGATATTCAAATGGTTCTCTAGCAAGAGGTTTTGTAAATATATCTGTTGTTCGTTCTTTTGTTGGCACATATTCCAACTTCACTACCTTCTGAGCTACTTGTTCACTGAGAAAATGATACTTGATTGGAATATGTTTAGTTTTTGAGTGAAGCACATGATTTTTTGATATGCTTATTGCACTTGTATTATCACATTTGATAGAGCTAGGTTCAGCAATGCTTACCTTCATGTCTTCGAGGGTTTGTTTCATCCACATGACCTGTGTGCAACATGTTGCTGCTACTATGTATTCTGCTTCTGATGTAGATAGAGAAATAGATGTTTGTTTCTTGCTTAGCCATGCCACCAGGCTTTATCCTAAATAGAATGCACCTCCACATGTGCTTTTCCTGTCATCAACACAGCTGGCCCAATCTGCATCTGTATATGCTGTCAAAATGAATTTTTTCCCTTTTGGATACCATAGCCCATGATGTGCAATCCCTTGTAGATATATGAATATTATTTTAATTGCTATTAAGTGATTTTGTTTCGGTGCTGCTTGATATCTTGCCACAAATACTACAACTAGCACAATGTTTGGTCTAGAAGTTGTTAGGTATAATAGACTTCCAACCAAGGATCTGTAAAGTTTTTGATCTACATCAATTGTTCCATCATCTGCACATAGCTTGCATCCAGTAGTCATGGGAGTTGACACAGGTTTGCAGTCTTCCATTTTGAACCTTTTCAGCATATCTTTTAAGTATTTTTCTTGTGAGATAAATGTGTCTGTGCTCTTTTGTTGAATTTGTAGTCCTATATAGAAGGTGAGCTCTCCAATCATAGACATCTCAAACTCTGATTTCATCTCTTCATAAAATCCTTTTGTTAACTCATCTTTTCTGCTTCCAAACATGATATCATCTACATACACTACTACAATCAGAAGTTCATTTTCATTTGATTTTATGTACAAATTGCTGTCTACTCCTCCTTTCTTGAACCCTTGCTTTTGCAAGTATTTGTCCAGCCTTGAATACCATGCTCGAGGAGCTTGTTTTAGCCCATATAATGCTTTCTTTAATCTGCACACATAGTCTACATTATCTATTAAGGAGAACCCTTCTGGTTGCTCCATGTAGACTTCTTCCTCTAAATCTCCATTCAGGAAGGTACACTTCACATCCATTTGGTATACTTTGAAATCATGATAGCAAACAAAACTAAAAATAGCTTAATAGCTTCCATTCTGGCTACAGGGGCAAATGTTTCATCATAATCAAGTCCTTCAACCTGTGAATATCCCTTGCACACAAGTTTGGCTTTATTTCTGATTACCTGTCCTTGTTCATTCATCTTATTCTTGAATAACCATTTTGAGCCAATGACATTTTTCTCACTGGTTCTTGGAACTAGTTCCCAGGTGTTGTTCTTCTCAATTTGGTCTAATTCTTCATTCATAGCAGTCACCCAATTTTTGTCTTTGCTAGCTTCTTCAAACTTCTTTGGCTCTATTTGTGACAACATTGCTTGGTATACCTCTTTTGTCTATTTAGTTAGATGTCTTCTTATCTGTACACCTACAATCTTGTCCCCAATGCTTTGATCTTTTGGATGGTTCTTTTGAGTGTATCTTTAGGAGCCTTTTGATCTCAATTCAATATCTTCTATTGGCTTGTTTATTTCATCATCATCTTGATTCTCTTCTTCATGATCTTCTAGAGGATTGCTACAATCTGTACTTTTTGTCTTGTCTGATAGTTCTTCATCAAATCTTACATCAATACTTTCCACAATTTTGTGAAGTATTTTTCTGTAGCACCTGTAACCTTTACTCTTGGATGCATATCCTAAGAATATTCCTTCATCTGCTCTTGCATCAAACTTTCCTAGATTTTCATCATTATTTTTTATAAAACACTTACTTCCAAAAACTCTAAAATGCTTGATTGATGTTGGCTTACCATACCATAATTCATAAGAAGTCTTGTTACTGTTTGGTCTTAAATGAGCTCTGTTTATAATATGCACAATTGTGTGTACTTCTTCTGCCCAAAAGGTTTGAGGAATGTCACTTTCTTGCATCATGGCTCTAGAAATATGTTGTACAGACCTGTTTTGTCTCTTTGCCACTCCATTTTGCTGAGGTGATCCTGCAATTGTGAATTGTTTCTTTATCCCATGCTCATTGCACAAATCTACAAAATCATAGTCTGTGAATTCACCTCCTCTGTCTGATCTGATGCACTTTAGCTTGCATCCTGTTTGATTTTCTGCCAAAGCCTTGAATATTTTGAATTTCTCAAGTGCTTCTGATTTGTGTTTGATAAATGCAACCCATGTCATTCTGGAAAAATCATCTATTATTAGCATGAAATAGGATTCTCCACTTGGTGTTTTAGTTCTTGAAGGTCCACACAGATCCATGTGAACAAGTTTAAGAGGTCTGCTTGTAGATAGATTCTCTTTGGTTTTGAAGGATGTACGGGTCTTCTTACCTAGCTGACAGGATTTACATATTGTATTTGAAGGCTTATTTATGACTGGAATATCTCTAACTACATTCTTTTTGCTTAGACTTATGATATGATCAAAGTTTAGGTGTCCCAGTCTCCTATGCCATAACCATGACTCCTCAAATTTGCTAAGGTGACATGCTTCATTTTTTTCTTTTACTACATAGACATTGCTTTATGTTCGAACACCTTTGATCAGGGTCTTTCCAGTGGTGCTTGATCTTACTTCACAGTCTTGTGCTCTAAAAATAACTTCACAACCTTTATCACACATTTGACTAACACTCAGAAGATTTTATTTTAGCCCATCCACAAATACTACATCCTAGGCTTTTCCTCTGCCATTATCCAGACTGACTGAGCCTCTTCCTTTGATTTTTCCTGCTTTATCATTGCCAAAAGTAACATTTACAAATTTCTTTTCATCAAAGGTTATAAACTTGCTTCTATCTCTAGACATATGCTTTGAGCAACCACTATCCAAATACAATTGGCTTTTCAGATCTTGATCTATTAGAGCCAAGTCACATTTATTCACCTTCTTTTTCCACTGCAAGCATTCTCTTGTTTGGTAACTTTTCTGAGGTGATGAACCATATTCTCTTAGAGGACATTTGGAAGACATATGTCCACTTTTATTGCATACAAAACATTTGGATATATCTTTAGCAGAATTATAAGTATGAGTAAACTCTCCATGATTCATAAACCTCCTTGAAGTTTTGAACATCAGTCTTTGTTCATATTTTCTGCATTCTATGATTTTATGGCCAAATTCTTTACAATAAAAACAGTATCCATAAAAACAATTTGCATACCTGATAAAAGGTTTTCTTCTCCATTTGTTTGCTTGAGTAAAAATTTTTACTATTTGCATCCTTTGCTGGTTTGTATTTATTCTTCTTGTATGACAATATACATCAATATGTCCCAATTTGTGGTAGGCATAACAAGTGGCATTTTTCATAGGAGGAAAAAATCTCCTTTGATGACTTCCAAATTTAACATATTCAGGAGTATATGAACCTTTTTCATTTGACAATTTATTTATTTCATCCTTTTTCATTTGAGCTTCCTCTTGGTTTTTATCTACTTTATTGTAGGATTCTTCTTCTTTAGAAATCTTCTGAGCTGCTTTGATATTCTCATCTGATTTTACAAAAATGATATTTTTGTTTTATTTTTCTTTGCCTTTTCTTGATTCTCCTTCATAGGCTATCCCAATTTTTATCAGAGGAGATATTTGAGCATCTAGAATATCATTCAACTTACCAAAGCTTGTCATTTGAGAAGTATCTATTTTCCTTGGGGAATTTTCTAATTTCTTCCTTAAGCATACTACTTCTTCTTCCAACTTCTTTTGTTCCTGAGTTTTATCCTTGATTTTCTTAAGTAGAATATCTTCTACCTTATTGGCTTCTTCAATATCTACTTTCAAATGAATGAGAACTTCTGAATTTTGTTCTTCTCTTACATATTTGAGAAGAATGTCTTTCTGTTTTCTGCACTTCAGTTTTAATCTATCAATTTCCTCCAAGGCACTTCTTAGCTCCCCCTCAAGGTCCACTTCACCTTCTTCCTCATCTTCTAGAAGGCATTCTTCCAACTCTTCTATAGCCATCAATACAAATTCTGATGTTCCTTCTTCACTTGAAAATTTAGCTGATTCTTCTAACGCACTACTGTCTTGCTGAGCATAGAAAGATTTTCTATTGAATCTCTTCCCTTTCTGCCAGTTCTTTGATATGGTTTTCTCTGATTACTGAGTCTGATTATTTGTTTTCTTATAAGGACACTTAGAAGCATAGTGTCCAACTCTTCCACAATTGAAACATTTAAATGGAAGTTTACCTTTATACTTACCTGACCCTTTATCCAATTTCTTAATAAATTTGGCCTCTTCTTCATCAGAGCAGGAGCATATATCTTCTTTTTCTTCTTTCTTCTTCTCTGCCTTAAAGGCTGCCTCCCTTACATTTGACTTTCTCTGTGGCAATCTCATCTCATAGGCTGTTAGTTTTCCATGTAGCTGATTCATGGTCAAGGTTTCCCAATTTGTTGTTTCTTCTATGGCAGAGACCTTGGGATTAAAACTAAATGGCAAAGATATTAGGATATTTTGAAAAATTACACATTCTTGTATGGTTTCACCTAGTGCTTTCATATTATTGACAATTTCTGCAACCCTTAAAAAGAAAATAGGAATATCTTCATCATCATTCATCTTTAAATTTTCAAACTGGGCTTTGTAGACTTGAAGTTTGGCTGTCTTCACCTTTTTGTCTCCCTCATGAATATTTTATAGAGTTTCCCACATTTCTTTAGCAGTATTGCTATGCATTACTTTGATGAATTATGCCTCACACAGTCCATTCAAGATTGCATTCATTTCCTTTGCATTAGCCACAAAATATTGTTTGGATTCTTTCTCTGAGACATTTGCCTTAGAGTCATATGCAAATTCCACAGCAGCCTAGACTTCTATTCCTCAGGACATTATGTATGTTCTCATTATGTTTTCCAGAAAGCATAACTTACACCAGTGAAAAAAGGGGCTTTTTTTGTTGAGGATCCTTCTTGACTAGCCATCCTGAGAACCTAGGATATCCTTTCATTTGTTAAACTGCTACAAAAAGGAACCTGCTCTAATACCAATTTTTGAAACCTTAGTTAAACTGAGAGGGGGGGGGGGGGTTGGTGAATCAGTTTAACACATTCATTAACTTTTTAAAACTTTCAATTAAAATTATTTACAATTAAACTTCATGATCAACTTTATATGGGAGCAATCTTAATATATGAGTAGAAATGTTAAGATAATGTAACAACAGACTTATTATGAGAGAAACAAGTATTAAGCAGATTGAATAACCATATCAACACATAAACATCACACACAGAGACAAAAAATATACGTGGAAACCCATAAAGGGAGAAAACCACATCTTATTGTTGTTGTGATGTAAAGACAAGCTCCAACTCCCTCTCACCACTGATTTTTTGTAAGCACCAACTTACAGGAGGCTCTAACCTCAAATTCTGCAAGCTACAACATGCAAGGAAGCTCCAACTCCCTCACTTTTTCATAAGAGAAACACTTGTTGATTTACTTTGAATATCAGCTTTGTTATGTACTTTATTACTATTGTCCTTCAATTTCCATGTCTTATTTATTTCTTTCTTCTGCTTCAATTTTGCATTCCCTTTTCTTTTGTCAGTTTGTTCAGAAAAATGTATTCATTTCAACTTTACAGTGGGATTTTATATTTCTTCAAAGACTTGCCAATTACATCACAAACAATGTAAAAAACAATTAGAAACCCTTCCATTCAATTACAGTATATATTTCAAATTCATTCAACAACTCTGCTCTCTCTGTTTTTTTTTTTTCTCTCTCCCAAAAAAAATTCTCTCACACCCTCTATCTCTTTTAGTTTTTGCATTTTTCTTGTTCATTGCAGTTGTATAACTATTGTATGTACAACTATCTTTTAATAGAACATAAATAACTCTCGGCGTTATTATAAAACCTTTTTAACAAAACATAATCAGATATATATCTAAACTCACAATATTCATTATGTAATATGACCTCAACCATCAAAGATATAACCTTTGGTTTCATTTTTAAAAGGAATGCTCGTACTCATTAAATATACATCACGTATTTGTCATTCTCATATAACAAATATCTGCACCCCATTCAAATGTTATAAAAAAACTTCTTAATAAACCTTGGGTTTTATATTAATGAACCACTAACTCTAACCTCTGAAAGGTTTGGGCCCCACAGCTTTATAAACCCTTATGTTCTATTTGCCGATGTGATTAATCGCAACAGAATACTTCCGATGCGATGATTCACTGTTCACTTCACTGTGCCGATGTGATGAATTGCTCCAATGCGATGGTTCACTTTGATGCCGGAACTCAAACATGTATGAATCATGGTTCATAAACCCATCGGGTCCGCATCTCAATTGAAACTTTTGTCAACATGTTTCGCTGTCATACTTTTCTCTGATGCGATTCATGACTCGGGTCCCACCTTATAAGAATTTTTTTTGTTTTACTAAGGCAAAAGATAATAAAAATTAATTCATCCTCCCGACTCTATTACTTAACATTATAACAAAGGTTCGTGTCTTTAGCCCAATATGCCAGCACTTATAATACTCCAACCAAGGCTTATACCATTAGCACGAGATTTTATGATGTATTGTATTCATGGGCCCACATATGTTTGATAAAGTCTACACTTTTAATACATTCCAAATGACAGAGCCCTTTTGAACATATATATATAATGTTTGATAAGGTCTGCACCTCCTACATACTGCTTGGTTAAATAACCCTCGTCAATAATAAATGCCTGACCTTCTTGTCACATGTATATCAAAGCCTAAGTCAATCCTTGACCATGGTTTTAACCCTCGGCATAACATAATGTATCAACGTGCATCAAACATATAATCCACACATAAACCATTCTTATATGCGCACTCAATTTTAATATATATCAAATATTGCCATAGATATCAAACCCGACACATAATTTAATACATATACGTTCCCGAGGCCCACCTCCATTAACACGCCTCTCACATCCAATGGAAGACAGTTTATCTCATCGACTCTAATGATCCAATGGATGTCATGCCATATTGCGTATTTTATCGAGCCGAGCTTTAACCGCTCAAATGAACATGATAAAAGTTGTTTTGTAAAACTACCTTAGAACACGTTCTGATTGAAGACATAGATCGCGTTCAAAATAAAAAATCCACTTACCATTTTTGACACCACACAATACTGCCAGTTTACTTACCTCTGGTTTTACTGTTCACAATTAGGGTTCCGCTTACATTCATGGTTCCGATTCAAATCCTTCGCGCCTTCGTTATATATATATATATATATATATATATACTCTATTCAAAGGTTTTACTTCTTATTTCTGCCTTAACATATAAACCCTTGTTTCATTCTTAATTTAATACAACACTACCATAAGATTTAACACCAAACTCCATTAGGTTTTCACTGCTCAAAGCTCGGTTCCACCTCTTACCCTCAGGGTTCTGTCTTGACCTTTCAAAATTTTATTATACACATTCTGTTGCACTCTTAGTGCTTCTGCATGCTAAACCAACAGTTCTATCAGAAATCTCAATGCGCATTCCAGGTTTGTATTTGAGATTATCCGAAATCCTCACTGTGTTTATATATATAAAAGTTGCCATAGGATGAGATAAAAACAGGTGGTGGAACTATGTAAATATGTCAATAGCTCTTCAACTTCGCACTGTGGCCCTGAATATTCCCCTAACAATTTGTGCTTCTTTCTCTTCTACATGCGAGCTCTTCTTCATTGGAACCCCCTCTAGATCTTTTCACTCTCTGTCTATTCTACTACCCTATCTCTATATTCTCGGTACATATCCTATCACTGTATTTCTTGTACGTATAGTCTGTTGCCCTGTATTCTCTCATTCTGTATCTACAGGTTCTCACTCTGTCTATATAAAGTTCTCATTCTGTCTCTACAAGCCTTCTATATGCTACTGAAGTGTAAATAACTTCTCACTCTGTTCTCCTCATGCTACCTATCTACATATCCTGTCACTGTATTCTCCTTTTCCTCTGCTACTGTCCTTTGCCATCAATGACAACACTTCTAACAGATTTCAGATTGTAACCCTGGCAAGTTACCTAGGGTAAAAGAAACTGATTACAGATGGAAGCAAGAAATAATCAATAAAAATCAGAAAATTGGCCAACTACAAGGAATATCGTGGGATACAATGTGGACCGACCTTATCAAGCCTCATAGTCAGAAAACAACAATTAAATTTCTTTCAAATGCCATCGATTGCATTATTCCTGAATTCTCTAATGCAACATACACAGGGCAGTTACACTCAAAGCTTAGTCATCTAGAAGAAGTGAAAGAAATGCTCAAAATCTACAATCTAGGCACATCAAACGCAACAGATAATCAATGAATTTGTTCACTTCAAGATCGCATTTCTGTTTCTAGATTTTTTTGATTAGATAGATTGTAGGAATAGTTTTAGCTATTTTGTTTTATTAAGTACCTATTTAAACCCCTTTCATGCATTTAGAAAGGGGTCCTGAATTTGTAATATTTTGACTTGGAGATTACATTCCTGTACTCCATTGACTCTTATATTTTTATAAAGTATCACATCTGGTGATTCTGTGCAAAATTGCCTTTAAGAATTGCATTTCTGTATCTTGGAGTTTATTTTACATTGAAGTTGTTGGATTTGGATATCGGATTGCATTGGAAAGTATCAATATGGATATGGTATTTCTATCTATTCAATGTTAGTTTTATTATGTTATGTGATATTCTCTTTTAAATTTGCTATCGTTTATGTATACTCATTTTACAATATTTCTTTATACATAGCATTTCTGAGTGTGTAGAAATATTTATCTTTTACAGTATCTACCAATGATATATAAACGATGAATGCAATATGTTATTATAACTCTGTTTAATAACTTAAACAAAGTTATCTTTATTTTTTACTGCATATTTTAATTAAGCTATAATACATTTTCATGGTTATTGGTTAGTTGAAACAATTTAAAGTTGTATTCACATTTGATACCTGGGTTAGTTTTAGAATTATTTTATTAGTTTTATATTAGATTAAATAGTTTATTTAAGTCATTTAGTCCCATTTTCCCTTTCACCCAATCATTCCATTATCAACCCATTTAATTTATTAGGAAACTGGTCCTATCAATCCAGTCGAAGCCACCATACCAAATGGAAAAGGAGTTTTCCTAAGGTCCCAACCGGGTGGTTATCCCCCAATGTTTGAAGTAGCGATTTTTGAGGCTTCAAAATTTTTGGCACTAGAAGGAGGGCCAATAGCTATGAATGGCAGATAAATCCAAATCCGCAAGCCATTCTAAGAGCACAACACCCTCATCACCTTCAATTTCTTCCACATCTCAAATCACTAGAGAAGAAATTGATAAAAGTATTCAAACACCCACTACCAAAGTTTCAGATCAATCAGATAATTCGCCTCCTGAATCTCCTGAAGTTGAGGCTTTAGTTCATAAACTTCAAGGATTCTCATTATCATTAGAAGAATCGGAGATATATGAAGGTAGTGTCACCTCGCAGTTTTTTTCTTCCAGACCTCTAACTAGGTCAGAGAGTGAAAAACTTGGAATTTCCCCAAAATAATTTCCTTTACCTAGTAGAGTCAAAACAAGAAGAAATCCATCGAAAATAGAAAGTGATACTAGTTCTTCATCGCAAATTCAATCATCTGTTTCCCAAGCTCTAAATCAGAAAAGTGTAGGAGTCTCATCATCATCATCTGCTCAGACAACATCTGTTGTCTCTTCTAGTACTTCTACTGTTACTACTCATATACCAATCGTTTCTTCAAATCCTCCCATTGTTATCCCAACAATGGCACAAGCGGCATAGAGACCATGGACTAGACCGGAAGCTATAAATATGGCTACTCCTTTGCATGATCTACCTGACCATCCTGAAAAATGGCTACCAAAATTTAGTCCAGATACTGGTATAACAGCAGAAGAACATATCAATAACTTTATACTTGCTATAAATTTAAATCAAGTAGAGCATGAAGATGTTGTAGTCAGATTATTCCCCTATACTTTGCAAGGAACAATGGGATCCTGGTACTTTTCCTTACCCTCTGATTCTATCACAAGTTGGGATATGTTTGAAGAGAAATTTTTAACTAAATATGGATATGATAGATCAATTGCTACTCTAATCAACGATCTCTCCAATTTAAAGACACAATCAAAAGAACCCATTAAATATTTTAACTCTCAATTTAATAAACTCTTGAATAAGATCCCTACAACATCTAAACCTAGTGAACAAGTTAGAAGTGAATGGTACATTAATGCTTTGCCCTTAAACATAGCAATTTTTGTAGATAGAGCTGCAAAACCGACTTTAGCTGAGAATATGAAAGAAGCTATTTCAGTTTAAAAACAAATGATTGCTCTATATAAGAGAAATGCTATCGAGGAAAGAAAATCAAAGAAAGCCACTTTTAAGGATGATTCAAAGAAAAAGACACCAAGAGATCCATATGACATGGAGGGTTTACAAAAATTTCTTAAAACCATGTCTAATTAGATGGTTGAGATCAAAAAGCAAGTAGCAGAGACTTATACAAAGAGACCATTCAGAAATTTCAAGAGAAATCAAGCAGAATCAAAACCTCCCAATGCAATTTCCAATGAAGAATTAGAAGACGAAGAAGAGGAAGATAATCCTCCAGTGTCGGATGAAGAAGATGAATGGGAAGAAATAGCTGAATTACATGGAATGTGGGATTTCATTCTCCCTAATTCAGATAGTGAAATGGAACAAGATGCTATGCGTGTGAGTAGAAGGAGAAAATCTACATCGGAACCTGTTCAACCTATTCCAAAGAATAAAACTACTACTCCGAGTACCAAAGACAAGACTCCTGCAAATAAAGCTTCTTCCTTGCCGACTCAGAATCAGCCATCATCTCCCAATCCTCCCACATCATCATCTAAGACTCTAGTGGTATCAGATCCGATGGATTATAATATTATTGAGGACATGAAAAATACTAGAGCGAATATTTCATTAAATGAACTTAGCAAACTTAAACATCAACAAAAGCTGCTATTAAAAGAATTAAATGCTACACCTATTGCTCCTCTACCAAGTGGTGTAGTTGCTAAAACAACCAAAGGAACTGGTAAGCCACCAGACAAATTAGATGTCACAAACATTGTTCTTATTGGAGAAAGATCAAATTATCAAACACCTCCATTTTTGTTGAATTATGAAATCTACAATAAGAATTTTCATAATTGTTTAATTGATTCTGGAGCATCCTCTAATATAATGCCTACTTCAGTATGTACGATATTGAATATTGAACCACAAAATTCTGCAGTTCACATTGCACAATTGGATCACTCTAAAGTTCAAGTTGTAGGAGAAATCAATTCAGTTACCATTAGACTAGCTTCCGATCCTAGGATTGTCCAAAGAATTGATATTCTAATTGTTGATATTCCTGAATTCTATGGGTTAGTCTTAAGCAAGGACTGGTCTGCAAAACTTAATGGTTATATTGCAACTGATTTTTCACATATGTGGCTTCCCTACAAGGGTAAACCAAATCAAATCAAAATTGAGTGAGAAAAACATATGACGCACACTGTAACTGAATTTGAACAACCAAACGAACTTGTAGCTTTCAACAACAATATTCTTGGAGGTTATTCTACTGAGTCATTTCTCGGGAATTTTACTACACCACAATCACCCTTTTCTGTAAATACTTTTGTTTCTCAAATTGAAAATTTTTCGCAATCTGATTCATTTGTAGATAAACCTATAGATATAACTCTATTTTGGTCATTATATTTTGATGGATCAAAATATAGTGATGGAACAGGAGCAGGATGCATCCTAATTGATCCAGAGGGAGAGAAAACCATGCTATCATGTAGATTATAATTTGAGTGCACTAATAATACCGCTGAATATGAAGCCTTGATTCAAGAGCTTTATAAGGCCATAGGGTTAAATGTAAAATACTTGAAATTATATGGAGATTCTGAAATTTTCATAGGACAAGGAATACCATCCATTGTCTCTCATGACATCTCAAACATTATCAAACCCTAGTACAAGATCTTACCACTCAATTTGTAGCATTTAATATCTCTTCTATTCCTAGAAATAAAAACACATCAGCTGACATGTTAGCTAATGTTGCATCCAAACTTCTCCCTACTGAAGATTGCAGTCCTGATAGATTTTCAGTAGAATTGATTTTTAGACCATCTGTCCCAGATAATATTACTAATTGGAGAGTATTCTATCATGATCAAGATATATAGAATTTCTTAACTTCTGAAAAATCATGTGATGAAAAAATTATTGATGAAGACGATCATGATCTGCAAATTACTTTAATGAAAATCTGATTCCTAAATCTGTCGTTAAACTTGAGGATATGTATGATATTAATGACAGATTCAAGAAAGTTACTAATGCTAAACTTCAAAGTTCAACTTTGAAGTTTGAATTAGTGAATCTTGGCTCTGATTCTAAACCTCAAAATGTTAATCTAGGACTCAATTTAACTCCAGAAGAAAGATCTTCTTTTATCAAACTTCTGAGCAAATATAAAAATGTCTTCGCTTGGAATTATGATGACTTAAAGACTTATGACACTTCTGTGATTCAACACACAATTCCAATGCTATCTGATGTTAAGCCTGTTCAACAGAAGTTAAGAAAGATTCATCCAAATCTTGAGGATCAAATCAAAACAGAACTCAACAAAATTTTTAAATCCAAAATCATTTTTCTTGTAAGCCATTCCAATTGGGTTTCCAACATGGTACCGGTCAAGAAGAAAAATTGTGATATTAGAATCTGTATTGAATTCAGAAATTTAAACAAGGCATGTCAAAAAGACAATTTCCCATTGCCAACCATGGAGCAAATTCTCCAAAAGGTAGCTGGTTCTGAACTCATGTTCTTTCTTGATGGATTTTTAGACTATAATCAAATTTTAGTACATCCAGATGATAGGTTGAAAACCACTTTCAGAATCAAATGGGGAACCTATGCTTATCAGAAAATGCCTTTTGGTTTAGTAAACGCATGAGCTACTTTCGAGAGAGCCATGGACATAGAATTTAAGGGTCTAATTAATAGATCAATTGTAATTTATCTTGATGACATAACAGTTTATTCAAAGAAGAGATCCAATCATCTACATGATCTGCAACAAATATTTGAAAGATGTAGAAGGTTTGGTATTTCTTTAAACCCAAAGAAATACTTCTTTTCTCTCGATGAAGGAAAACTCTTAGGGTTTGTTGTGTCAAAATATGGTATATATATGGATCCTGACAGAGTTAAATAAATTTCTGATATTTCTTTACCTCGTAATAAAAAGTCCATGCAATCATTTTTAGGGAAGATTAATTTTGTAAAAAGATTCATTCTAGATTTTTCTCAATTTTTTTTACCTATGCAGAATATGATTAAGAAAAATTCAATATTCAAATGGGGGTATAAAGAAAAAGAAGCCTTTGATGTAATCAAACAGGCAATCATCAATGCACCTGCATTGAATGTTCCCAATTTTTCTAAAGATTTTATTCTGTATACTTTGGCAACTGAAACATCCTATGTTGTTGTTTTAACATAGCTCAATGATCAACAAATTGAAGCACTGATTTTTTTCTTCAGCTTGAATCTACAAGGAACTGAGTTGAATTATTCCAATGTAGAAAACAAGCCTTCATTGTATTTAAGTCAATCAAAAATTTTAGGCCTTTTCTCTTAAAAACACACACAAAAGTTATTGTCCCACTCTCTGCAGTAAGACAATTATTAATTCAAAGATAAGTAGGAGAAAAAAAGGCTAATTGGGTGACAGCCTTGCAAGAATGCGATATTGATATTAAACCAGCAATGATTGTTAGAGGTCAAGGTTTTTGCATACTATTAGCAGGAGCTCTTAACGTACTACAAAATCAAGATCCATACATCACTGTTCAAGTAAGTCAGATAAGTGTTACAGATTCTGAATCTCAGTATGCTGATCTGATATTTTACTTGAAAAATGGGTATGCTCCTTCTAATCTCAGCTATAAGAATAAATGTGCTTTAAGATTGAAGGCTACTAAATATGAAATCATTGATGATGTGTTATTTAGAAAAAATTATGATTTAATCCTATTAAGATGTCTTGAAGAGACTGAAGCAAAATAGGTATTGCAGGAATTACATGATGGACTAGCAGGTGGTCATTTTGGAGGTGATACCACAGCTCACAAAATCATCCATGCTGGATATTATTGGCCTACCCTTTTCAAAGATACACATGATTATGTGAGGAAGTGCAAAAATTGTCAAACTGCTAGTGGAAGACAAAGGAAGCCAACATTTCCTTTGCAGCCAGTAAACATTGAGCAACCATTTGAGCAATGGGGGCTTGATATCATTGGTGAGATAGTACCTCATTCTTCCAAATAGCACAAGTACATTCTCACATCAATAGATTACTTCAAAAAATGGGTAGAAGAAATCCCTCTAAAGTTAGCCAATTCTGATGCAATTATTGATTTCATCGATCAATTCATCATTACCAGGTTTGGTGTACCTAACACTCTGGTCTTTGCCAATGCATCTTATTTTTCTGGTAATAGTATAATGGAATTTGCAATTAAAAGAGGTTTTAAATTGAAATATTCAGCAAATTATTATCCACAAGGTAATGGTTTAGCTGAATCCACTAACAAAAATCTCATCAGAATCATTAAAAGGACCATTGATCAAAATCAAAAGAATTGGCAAAAGTCTTTAATCTTTGCATTATGGGCTGATTGTATTACTCTTAAAGCTTCTATAGGAACTTCACCTTTCAATTTAGTTTATGGAAAAGAAGCTCTGATACCATCAAATCTAGCTCTTTCATCATTATCCCTAGTGCAATTCATTGAAGAAAATCCTTCCTCATCCATTCAGTTGAGATTTGATCAAATCCTTAAATTAGAAGAAGATAGAGAAAAAGAAAAATATATTCATGAAAAACATCAACATCTTGTAAAATTTTCTTTTGATTCAAGTTCCACCGGCTCAAAACATTTTTCAATTGGTGATCTTGTTCTGAAATGGGATAAAGCACATGAAGAAAAAGGTAAGCATACCAAATTTTAGAAAATGTGGCTTAGACCATTTCAAATTGTGGAAAATATAGGCTCATATACATTCATACTCCAAGATTTAACAGGAAAGAGAGAACCTCTTCCTGTAAATGGTCTTGTCTTAAAGAAATTCTTTTCATAAGGAGGTAACCCCTTCTTACTTGTACATATTCCTTTCTGCAATTTTTGTTTGTTTTGAATAAATGTTGTTAATAGTATTTTATTGAATTTTTACTATTAGAAAATTGTCTTAGAAAGAATATTATAAATATTTATTTTGTGTAAATAAATTTTTTTAGGGAAATGATTACAATTTTGGATATTTTAAAATAAAATGTTAACCTTTGAAAATTTGTTCAAAACATTTTCATGATCTTTTGAAACTTTGAGGAAAATGTAAATCATTATAAGTTTATTAAGCAGAGAAAGGTTACCTTTAAAAAGTAAAGACTTTCTCAAGCTTTAGCAAACAAAAAACTTTGAAAATTGTCATCCATTTATTCTTAAGGATACAACTATTTCACCCCATCCATTTTGGTTGTGATTTTAGAATGTAATTCTACGAAATTATATGACAAAATTTAGGAGATAGAGTCTCATCATCAGCCTATTTACCATGATCATAAGAAGTAAAAAAACTGACATTACCAATACTGCATAGGAAAACAGCGTAATGGCTTATAAAAGTAAGATAAGGGGTCTCATCATGAGATAGCTTGTTCAAATTAATTACAACTAGTGAATGGAATTGTTACTAACTGGCTACCAAACCAGAACAATGGCTCTTAAATTAAAAAAATAAATAAAAGATAAAAAACATGAGATAATATGTCTTATGAATTTATTTTTAAAGAGTCATAATCTTAGTTGAATGGGATAATAAATGGTTGATAGTTAAAAGGTAACCCTGTCGAGACTATGAACGTTTGCTCACAGCAGAGGAAATGCCTATGACAATAGAGTATATTACAAAAAGCTAAACTTGAAGAAGCCCACTTAATTCATTATTATCAACCAATCAAAGCTTGAGATAACCCAAAAATGTTTTTATTCTTAAAGAATTAGAAAGAAATTGTAAGTGATTTTTATTCTTTTTCATAGTTAGATTTTATTTGAGTTATCCTAAGATAGTTTTCATTATCTTTAGAAATTTTTACTTACTATAATATAGTGTTCATTTTATTTTTTCAGAGATAACTATTTCTTCCAGTGAATCCCTGATTGTTGTACTGTACAAAAACCCTCCCCATTTCTAAAATTCTAGAATTTTATTTCATTTAGGAATAGGTCCCCTTTTATCTTGCTTTCTAGATAGAAATAAAAGATTTAGAAACAATCCGATCATTTTTTAATTAGGAATAAGAATTTCATTGATAAGAGGACATATTGCATATATTTATTAACAAGTGTGTATAAACAAGTACAACATTGAAAAAAATTTCTGATCCGATGAGATATAAAGCCTTTATCATATCAAAATATTACATAAAGTTTTATATTTAACAATATTTGATGTGTACAGTAATCGCAATCGGAAACTGCAGAGATTTTTAAGTCTTATATTCACTTTGTAAAACTCCAATGCGATGGAACTCAATCGCAATCGCAAATCGGACAAATTTTAAGTTTTCATATTTATTCTACATACTTCCGATGCGATGCGATCCATCGCAATCACATTTTGGAGAATGATCTTTCATGGACTTTTTATAATAAAACTCCGATGCGATGAGTCATATCGCAATCGCAAAACAGAAAATTTTTAAGTGATCACATATGCTTTGAAATACTCCGATGCGACGCAATTCATCGCAAACGCTCTTCGCAAAAACTTTAAACAAAATCTTTGTGGTCAATTGCATAACCCCGATGTGATGCGCTTTATCACAATTGCATTGAGGAGAAACAAACGCTATATTTGTTTGATTAAAAGACTCCAATGTGGCGGACCCCACCTCATCACAATCAGAAATCAGAGAAACTCATTAACGATCCACTCCATTTGAAAATCCACGATACAATCATCGCAATTGGAAATCGGCATAAATCATATTATGTTACTTTGTGTACCTTTGAAGATTCACGATGTGATTTTTACTTAATGCTCATATATTATTTATTCATCGCATTGGAAGAATTCAAAAGGTAATTTTTAATGCTTATTTCAAAAATGCCAACTCCCGATTGTACGTATGATATTGAAAAATCAAACGAATAATGGAAAATGATTTTGTTTTAAATACGTGAGTGTGACTCCTTAGAGGGCATTTAAGTTTTAACCACGGAGATAATAAATGGAAATCAATGAATGAATCCTTTTGTATAGCTATTCTCATTATTGTGTTTTCACCTTGGCTGAAAGCTTTTCTTCGTTGTAGAACAATAGAACGTCCAATCCTTTCATTCGAAAAATGAGGGAAACGTTACTTGATACTGAAATGTCGAAGAGATCTAGGAAATCAAAAGCTGGAGTCGCTGCAAAAGTTCTTATTTTAACCATGGTACCTAAAGCGAAACCAGTGATGCTTAAGCTGGTTACAGACACCTCATGCCAGGGACTTGGTAAGATGAGTAAAATGTATATAATCTGCTTGAAAAGGAAAACCCTAAAGTTTTTGAGGCCAAGACAACAATTCTTGATGAAGACGACTCTGACTCTGACTCTGAGACTCCGCTTAGTGCATTAGAAAACTCATTCCTTCATCGAATTGCAGCTCGGGCGAACATTTTCTCATACTATGATGTGATTCGGTGGGTAATTGACAATGTAACCATACAGAACAGGACGTTCATTTCAGCTTCTGGGGCAACATTCGTGTCATTCAAAGTAGAGGACATTAAAGCGATGTATCACCTTCCAGACCTATAGAAAATCTATAAGAAAGCCTTCGTCAAGGAATTTTCTATGAATAATGAAAATCAGTCAGAGCTAATTAAAGAATGGAGAAGGGCTCCCGAAAAACACAAACACGAGGCATCAGGTATGTACTTAGTGGAGTCTCTTTCGCCTCCGTACTGTTATGCCGCAACAATGATGTGAAAATTGTTTGGGAATGATAACTCAGCTATGTTTTCTATACAAATGGTGCCATTAATACATTCTGCTATAAATTCCGAGATAATGGACTGGGCTGTCATTCTCTCAGATAAGATAGCCGATAGGATTCTTGAGTATAGGAAAGACAAAATCTAAGGAAATATAACTCCTTTTTACTTTTGTGCTTATATCCTAGATGCCCTTTATTTCAATTCTGAATTCCCCATGTTAGGGTGGAAATGGACCCCTAAAGATCCTGTTCCTATTCATATCTATCACAAGTTTTTGTGGAAGGGGCATTTCAAAAGCCATGTTTACAGAGTTTGTCACGATTTTCTTATCACGATTTATCAAACTATTTTTGGCCGATTCCCTCCTAGGTTTTCTTAGAAGGCTAAATTTGTTTTATCCTCGATTGGGGATTGGTTTGGAGAATAAATATTCACATATATAAGAGTTTTCGAAAGTATTGTAGAACCACAGATTCTTCCTTTGTATGTTCCAGATAAACTGTTAGCACAGGAAATTTCATATCAGCTGACAGTAGAAGGAATGTCCAGGACTTTCAATAACAACAAGAAGCTAATGTGGCCTACTTTTCCTTTTACATATGGATATTACACTCTCAATAATTTTTTTCATGCTGAAAAATAAGTTTGTAAGCTAACCAATCTTAAGCTTTCAACAATTCCATGGAGGAAATATGATCCAAAGAAGGTGGAATTTTATTTTACCACTACAGTTTCAATTGCTCGGTTCAAATATTAACCAGATATTTTTGATGATTTATTTGTTTCTGTAGATAACTTGTCCCAAGTTTTTGATCTGGCCAAGTCCAAATTCCAGGCTGAAGAATTTAATAAGTTTATGTTGTTTAGAAGCCAGAGATTACTCAAAGCTCCTCTGGATCAATTAAGAATTCCTATGCAGGAAACTGAGTCACAATAGAAGGAAAGAGAGGATACATCTGGAAAAATAGTAACAGAGACATCTGCCAGCAAAGCCATCATACAGACACAGAAAGAAGTAACAGGAACTAATCTTACTATGCAAAAGGAAGATATTAGCAGCAAATTTGATAATGAGAAGAAGGAAACGGCTGCTAAACTTGATGTACATACTGATCAGCAGTCTTCAGCTCAGATAGGAAAAGAAGGCACTGGTACTGATACCAATGTGCATTCTGAGAAAGGAGTTAGAAACAGTAAAGATACTGAACAGGCACCAAAAGGAGATATAAACAATAATCCAGATTCTCAACTTGGAAGAGAGGAAGCTGCTGAAAAGGTAGTTGAATCTACTAAACTTATAGTTTCTCCTCACTTGCTGAGCCAATATGAACAATTTGCCCAGCAAATAGGACAACAAAATAATACCCAAGTTAATGTTCTGGAAGACCAAGATGTAGAAGTTATTCATGAAAATCCCACAGGTGAAATTATGTTAAAAATAGAATAAATCCCTCCTCTGGATGTATTTTACAGTCCTAAGCATAAGGCTATTGTGAGAAAACAAAGGAAAAGGAGGAGAATTGATCATGATGCACTTTCGACATCACATGTGGAGTTTATGAATACTGTTTATAAAAACGCTGAGGTGAATCCATATGAGGATCTCACTAAATTATCACAATACGTAGGTGCCTATAGTGCTGCAACTATAGACAAGGCCTCTGAAGTTACACAATTAATGAAAAAAAAAGATTTGCAAATAACTATGTTGGAAGAACAAGTTACAGAGAACCAGCAGAAAATTATTCAGTTAGAACAACATATTGCAGGATGAAGAGCTCAAATCCAAACAGCTAGAAGAGCAGCTTGCTATTGAAAAGTAAAATATTGATCAACAGACCTTAGAAAAGCAACAACAGCTAAACCAAGAAATAACAAAATTAAAAGATCTTCTGAAAAATAAGAAGACTTCAAAGATTTAGCAAGAGAAGATGTTTCAATCCAGATTGGACAAGTTTAAGAATTATCCTAATTTGGATCAGTTCAAAAATGAAGCCCTGGAGACAAGCAAGTTATTGTTTCAGCAATTAAACAAATTTTGTCTAAAGGTTGCAGAAGCAGAATCCTTGTGTGAAATTACATCTTCCTTAGTAGATGAAGGAGTCAGTCTTAAACTTGAATTTGATGAAGCCGATGAAAAAATTTCTGAATTTCTTTTATGGAAAGACTCAGAGTTGGGAAGAAAAGCAAACCTTCCCAAGATTGTGGAGAGACATAAGGAAATTATTTTTGCAGAATGGGAACAACGTTTAATCAAAGCGAAAGGAGCTACATCCAGAGCTAAAAGTATGATGAACAATGTAACACAGCTGGTAACTAATAGACTGTATGCAATCAATTTGATTTCAGATTGTACCCCTGGCAAGTTACCTAGGGTAAAATAAACTAATTACAGATGGAAACAATAAATAATCAATAAAAATCAGCAAATTGGCCAACTGCAAGGAATATCGTGGGATATGATGTGGACCTACCTTATCAAGCCTCATAGTCAGCAAACAACAATTAAATTTCTTTCAAATTCCATCGATTGCATTATTCCTGAATTCTCTGATGCCACATACACAGGGAAGTTACACTCAAAGCTTATTCATCCAGAAGAAGTGAAAGAAATGCTCAAAATATGCCATCTAGGCACATCAAACGCAACAGATAATCAATGAATCTGTTCACTTCAAGATTTCATTTCTGTTTCTATATTTTTTTGATTAGATAGATTGTAGGAATAGTTTTAGTAAATTTTTTTTATTAAGTACCTATTTAAACACCTTTCATGCATTTAGAAAGGGGTCCTGAATTTGTAATATTTTGACTTGGAGATTACATTCCTGTACTCCATTGACTCTTATATTTTTATAAAGGATCACATCTGGTGATTCTATTCAAAATTTCCTTTAAGAATTGCATTTCTGTATCTTGGAGTTTATTTTACATTGAAGTTGCTGGATTTGGATATCGGATTGCATTTTAAAGTTATAATAACATATTGCATTCATTAATTTCTTAAACAGAGTTATATTTATTTGTTACTGCATATTTCAATTAAGCTATAATACATTTTCATGGTTATTGGTTAGTTGAAACAATTTAAAGTTGTATTCACATTTGATACCCGGGTTAGTTTTAGAATTATTTTATCAGTTTTATATTAGATTAAATAGTTTATTTCAGTCATTTAGTTCCATTTTCCCTTTTACCCAATCATTCCATTATCAACCCATTTAAATTATTAGGAAATTGGTCCTATCAATCTAGTCAGAGCCACCATACCAAACGGAAAAGGAGCTTTTCTAAGGTCCCGACCGGGTGGTTATCCCCCAATGTTTGAAGCAATGATTTTTGAGGCTTCAACAAGCTCATGCATAGCTTGAGAAAGAGTGTTAGAAAAATCTTCTCTTTTAATCCTTCCAGATAAAGGGGTTTCACCCTTCTCCTCTTTGTCCTCTGTGTAATATTTCTTTTGTCATCTTCTTTGGTACCTCTCCTCTGGAAGTGAGAGTTTCTTCTTACATACAATACATATTGGCTCTGCAAGAAAAGCACAGGCTGTGCCAAGAAATATGCTCTGATACCACTGTAATATCCCAAAATGGGAATACACAGCAATGCCTACTGGAATAACGCTCTCTACACAAATTGGTGCATTGAAATGAGTTTGAAACTCCTCGATCCCTTAGATCAGTCGATCTAATGTCTAATTCCAAAAGGAGAGAAAAAGAAAAATCAAACTATGTTAGGTAAACAAACCTCCCACCACCTAGTATGGCTAAAAACACCCAAAGAATGGGGTTGCAGTCATGCACAACAATTCTACTTCAGAAATAACGTAGTCCCACTGTGTCAAAGCAGAATTACAATATGGAGGCTGAATATTCACATGTACATCAATAAAATAGATCTATAATGTGGCCCATACAATGTACAAGAGAAAAATAGAATATTACAAGAAGAATCCCTCAAGATTGAGGTGTTGCAACAACAATATGAGACTGCAAAGCTTGACAACGTTATTTTATGGGTTGAAGCATCTATATATTACATTTCAGATCTAGAACAGATCTTTGTACAAAATGATAGATCTATATCAGATCTGTACACTAGATGAGTTCCTCTACAAATTCCCCTTGGGGTTTTGAGCAAAGCATGAGAGTACATGAGTAGATCTGAGATCTAGAATTGTAGATCTATAAAAATATTCAGGAATTCTGCAGTAAATAGAAAAATAATTAAATCAGATCTGAAACAAACATGGATTGGATGGCCAATCCATGGATCACCACAGTGAAAAGGGAGAATCCTATCACCGAAGATCTCTCCTCCAAAAAGCAGTCAAAACACCCTACAACTAAATACTTGCAAATAACACAGTTATGGAAGGAAAAATATGTTGTAGAATCTAGCATTGGTTTGTCCTGATGCCAAGATCTGAAATGGTAGCTCCAAGGATCTAGAATCCTCTTGCCAATGGGATAGACAGCTTCCCTACTGAAAAGAGCCTCTACATTTGCCTAGATTTGAGTAGATATAGCTTCCACTTGCTGAAACTTACAAAAAAAATCAAACCCTCAATAGGATCTGAATTGTGGTTGGAAGGTGAATCTTGGCCAACTATCAGATAGTGGACAAGATGCAACAAGACTCCTCCAAGAGCTGCTCTAGGAAGGAGGTGGGATTCCCGACCAAGAACACCCAAGTGCTAAACAACACTATTCTCAGCTAAACAACTAGAGAATGAGGGATGTATAAACAGATAATACCTTCAACAATATCAAATGATCAACCCCCTCCTTGGTGTCCTCCTCTTTCTTTTATAATGTGGAAATCTTGCCAAACCCTAAACCATCTTGATGAATTAGCTTCATTCACATGAGTGGCCTCCAACATGGACTGCGATGTGCCTCTAGGAGATACATTGCATCTAGAAAACGATGTTGATTTTGTCCTGTTGACCCAATCAATTGATCCAACCTCTTTCCCACTTAAGGGTGTTTATGAAAATAGCTCAGATTTAGCTTTATTCACATTGAGCATTGATTTATTTTGCTGTTTAGGAGTTTTATTGATCCTCCTTCACAATTTTATTCATGAGATAGAAAATTCAAAGAAAAATTGTATATTCCCATTAGCTTGTATAATTCGTAATATTACACATGGTTTGGGGTGCCATAGGCTATAGTTAGAGATCATGGGAAGCATTTTCGCAATCACATGATGTCTGAATTGACTGCCAAGTTAGGATTGTCACATGATAATTCTACTCATTATCCACAATCAAATGGACAGGTTGAGCCTATCAACAATATTCTTAAATGTATGCTTCAACGAATGATAGGAGTTCATAAAAGAAACTGGCATTTGATCATGTACTCTGCCTTGTGCGCATATTGAACCTAGGTGATAAATGAAACTGGCATTACTCATTTTCAATTGGTGTATGGTATGGAAGATATCTTACCAATCCAATGTGAAATACCGTCATTAAAACTCATGATTGACTTGTTACCTGACACCTTAGAAGAATAAGTGCATCTCCTTAACCTCATCCATCTTGATGAAATGCGTCGTGAAGCCCAATTGGCCAACGAAGTGCATAAGAGATGTATAAAGGAAAAATACGACAAAAAAGTCCAGCCTCGCATTTTCTTAGAGGGCGACTTGGTCCTTCTTTACAATCAAGAAGCTGATGTAATAGGTACAGGAAAGTTTGAGCCATTATGGCATGGCCCCGATATTGTCAAAAGAGTTCTTGCTAAGGGTTCCTATGAGTTAGTTGATTACGATGGAATTCCATTGGTGCAGCCTAGAAATGGGTTGTATTTGAAACGTTACTATTCTTAATCATGAGCATAGTAATTTTTCGTGTCACATTGTATATATATGTTGTTGATTTGCATTCACTATCTTAATTTGTTTTTAGAGTTTTCTTGACGTTAGTAATCCAATTTACATTTCATCGCAGATGTCTGAATATTTGGAACCCTTTTTTGTATATGTTGATGGTGCTAGTCGTAGTACGCAAAATCTATCCTCTGCAGTGTGGGCCATTTTCGCTCCAAACGACGAGTTAGTGAGTTTCCAAGGGATTTGTATTGGTATATCGACGAACAATATCGCTGGGTATAGCATGTTGATCAAACTTCTCTCTTATGCCATTTCATTTGGTATTAACTATATCATCATAAGGTTAGACTCACAACTTGTGGTATGACAACTTAATAGTGTTTATACTATTAGAAATCCAACATTGCATAGATTGTTCCTTAGGGTTCGACTTTTGGAAAGACACTTTGATTTTATTCAATATCAACACATTTCCAGAAATTTGAACACATTCACTGATTCATTAGCTAATCAAGTTTTAGACAGACATTTGCAATATATGTAAGAAAAAAATTCACATCATTAAATAGGATTGCACAATAAACATAGGAAAACACTAAAATCATATAGATAGATAGTTATAGGTTTTTAAAAAAATTGTGCCCAAGACACATTGGTCATCTGACCTCAAAATGTATGCAAAAATGTCACAATTAAACTAGTGGTGCTCATGGTAACATGCAATAGATCTAGCTGTCCTACGAAGTAATTGCATCCAGCAGTTAGGAACACCAATAGTGTGTCAATATAGTCGCATAGGAAGCTCTTTGATTCGGAAATCTGGAATCCCAAAGGTCAAACCCTCTATGTGCTGTTGAAGCTCAGTCAAAGTCTTAGCCATATCAAGATCCTGAAGGACTGCTCTCCCGACAGCCCTCTTTGCTGGAAAAGCTGCTTCGCGCTCTGGTTCCACTACTGGTTGAACACGACCAACATCTGAATTACATCAAAAATTTAGTTTAGTCTTGGGAAAACATCAAAACATAAAAACATTGTATAAAACTTAGGAAAAAAAAAACATGGTCAAAACATTCTTACCTATTACACCCCATTGAGCGCCTTCTAGTGATGCTAAATCTGTATCCCCTTGGAAATCAACACCTATGTATGCATACTCATCGATGACGATGATCTGTCACTGAAACCAGGAAAATAATGTAGTAGAGAACACAACAGTAAATTGGCCTGTATGCCGACTCATGAGTTCTACCCATCTCTAGATCCAAGGATCTCTACGACTAGCTATATGCAGTGTCACATGTTTTGGCTGCATCAGTGGAATCCATTCTAAGGCAACGGATATAAGGATAGAACCATAACTGAAATTCTTCTTCCTTCCTCCATTTTATTTATTCAGTTGTTCTGTTATCTGAGATAGAATAGCTTTATACCAGTTGTAGATTGTTGGCTCCATACACTCTAGCGTGTACTGCATATATGATCTATTCGCTACATGTATACACTCTAGCGTGTACTGCATATATGATCTATTCGCTACATGTAGTGTAACGGTGCCGGCAAGTTTTATGATCGTGAAAATGATAGTTCTCAAGGGAAAATATCTAACGTGTCAGATGTTTATCTTCCCATATTTTATTGGCTCTGACCTTGGATAACAATGTTGCAAAACATAATCTCTCACTGTCTCTCCTCCAACAATAGACCCTGAGAGCAAAATGGGAAAGCCTCTCCTAGACAAACCTATAAAAAAGTACACATCCTTGACTGTTATAGGAACCACTTGGTTCTTAATATGAAATTCCTTGATAGTTGGATCCCATGCTCGAACTAAGAACTCCAATAGTTCTATTTGTTGCCTCATCCCAGACAATTTGAAGTACTTAAGCAGTTCACAATCTCTTAGGGCTCTTAATGTACCTGAATCATTTAAGGCAATCATATCCTGTTCTTCATGTTCTCTTTCCTTCCATGTAATATTCATTTTAATCTGATGGAAACCTAAAATACAAGCATAAGATCCATTATATTCCATTCATTGCAAAAAACTAGGAAAAATTTAGGCATAATGTAAAAATCAAAAACTTAGTTTGCACCCAACGCACTCCCTAACAAGAGACAATTCTTTGCATATGCAAGTACCCTTCACTATACATACTATGCAATGTAGGTTTTGGCATTTAGGGGTGCATTTCCCTCTTTTTGGGCAGAATTTACCCTAGGGGCCTTAAAACCCTAAAAATTTGCAAAAATTGGAAATGAAATGAATATTAAAGGAAAGAGGAGGTTCATGGCACTAACCTAGATCAAACGGAAATGAAATCTGTCCACAGAAATGATCACAATAAACAACTGATGTTCGGGGGTAAAAACAAGTTCAGAGCTCCAAAACGCAAATGGTAACTATGGAATGGTAAAAATGAATAGTGAAGCTACTTTTAATAGTCATTTGAATATTTGCAAGTTAAATTTATTGCTATGAGTATAGTTTTATTATTTTTCTATCATGAAACAGGTATTTTTAATCCATTTGATATTGTTCCAAATAGGATATACAACTGATGAACAGATTAGTCATGCAGATTTATTTCAAAGAATGACTTGACCAAAAGGCAGACTTTTTCTCCTTACTTTTTGAGCTTTGTTAAAAACTAAAAAGGATTTTGTTAGGTCTCTGTAATAAGCAAGATTGGCAAAATTCCGATCACAGAGTTAACATCATTTCAACCAACTTTAGGATTCTAGGATCTAGCCCTCCTGAATCCAGAGAGGGATCTCTCCAATATGTACAAAGATGGATTTGTCTTTGAAAGCTTAAAGTATTGATATTAGGCTAGTTATGAGGTCCAATGGTTTGTTTGGTTTTCGGATGGTTGAACATAGTTGTTGTCTGAGGCGAAAAGATCCATATGAAAATAGGTTCAAAAGTGAGAAGTTGCAAGTAAAAAGAGTAAGCTTCGGTCAAGAAGAAAGATGATGGCAGATTTTCAGTCCATTGGGCTATGGAGTCATAAGAGGATTTAATTGGAACAATTAGGTTCAAGAATGGTCTATGGGGCAAGTCATCTATGCCTAAGGATCTCTTTAAAGTTTGATTTATGGAATGGAGTGATACAATAAGAAAGGGAAATGACAGATGCATAACAAAGAGTAGCCCAGGATCTGGTAAGTACTTTGAAACTAGCCAGCCTTTGACCAGGCACTTAAGAAAAACATAGAAGCAAACTAGGATCTGGTAAGTACTTTGAAACTATCCAGCCTTTGATACACTTCTGATAGAAAACATATAAAAAACGAAAGGGAAACTCAAAGATAACACAGAATGGTATAAGATCTGATAAGTACTTTGAAACTAGTCAGCTTTTAACACATCCTAAGGGAAACAATCAAATAGTTGAGCAAATAAGAAAGGGACTCAGGGCTAACCTTAATTTCCTCAGTTCATCTTCACACAACATATATTGTAAGTAACATTTAAAAATAACATTCAGCTAAGACAACAAGACGAGGGAACGCCAACATCCCTGCACTTAAACTAAATTAAATCATTTTCAAATAACACAGTTGAGAGAAAACATTTAAATAAAGGTTTTTCAGCCAGAGAAGGTTACTGATATACAGTAGGTCCTAACCCTGTTTAAACTGTTCTTTATAGTGGAAAATGAAACAAATTGAAAACAGAAACACAATACAAGTTACAGTGAGAATAACATCACCATCAGCATAGACTAGGATCCCATAAATCAGCTTGTATTGATGCTTCAAACCAGTTACAATCTTCAGATCCAGTGTTTTAATCCATCTCTCTTCATAACCTAACCTATCTTATTACAAGAAGAGCTCCAAGAGCCAGTGAAATCCTATCTACAATCAAGAGTTTTCAGCTCAGTCACAATTAGAATGCTTAAGTAATTACATTAACAACCAACCAAATCTAACCCTTCACTCATCTTCTACTGAAATATTTATAGAAAGATGAGGAGGTGAGATCTGATGAAAAGATCTCAAATAAAATTAATGCAGAATTAATGTCTTCTTGGCCCTTGGGGGTTCGATGAAGAAACCATACAGGTGTTCTACTGCATTAATTGGTTTACACTTATGAAGTGAGCTCGGAGGGAGCTTTTTGTTGACCTTTGAGGCTCTGTGTGATCCTAGGGTTACTCTGTAGACATTCTTTCATTAAATCATGGCAGAAGTAATTCTTCGGCTGTTTCGAGGCAGAAATTTGATCTTGTTCAATAAATTCAGCCTCTAATTGAGCTTTTTGAGGCAATAGGTGGCACTGCGGTTGTTGAGGAATCAATTGGCCTCAGATATGGCATTGGAGGCAATATGTCTGATAAAAACTTTAGGTTTTTCCTTCAATTTGTGTTTTAGATCCGGGGATTAGGCATTTGATAACTGTCTTAGCCTTAATCCCCACAAAACTGTCCACTAATATGCTGTGATCTAGCTTACTGTTGTCTTCAATCTCTGATACTCTTTCTTTGCATTTATTTTCACGGTTTCTTCATTGTGCAGGGCTGCGCAGATAGGAAAAAGGCATCAATGCTTTGTGGAAACATCGATGAGACATGAAACTGACTCTACGAGTGATTCCCTTAGAGAAATCGAAACATAGAGAGTCGTCACCCTCCCGGTCTGAAATTTCCATTAAAAACACGAACAAATGACCCTAACCCTGCAAAATACAAAAAACACGTAAAAAATCCAATTTATAGGTCAATCTACTTTGGGGAATGTGTGGAGGAACGCGGGCCGTTGGATGGCATCATCCAATGGCCGAGATCAAATCTGAGAGGTCGTGGAAAAGAGTTGTGGAGAAATTAAATCTGGACCGTCGATCTGCAGAGATCGACAGTGGAGATCGGGCAACGGAGATTCAGCGGGAAGGAGGTTGACCAGGCGATGGAATCAGGGAAATGAACATGAGTTGTCGATCTGCAGAGATTGACGGCGGAGATTGAATCTTGGCCACGCAGTGGATGAGTTAACGGGTGTGCATGTCCGTTAAAGGTCAAGCAGGTGAAGTGATCGGCAACTGTCGGATGGGAGGGCCCAGATCGAACGGTGGAGGTGGATTCCGCCCCGTGGTCTTGGTACGAAGGTTAGCGTACGAAATGATCTAATAGCGCGGCGGTTTTGAAACAATGTCGGGGACACGAGTCGGCCAACGTATGGAGTCGCTCGCCGACGAGAGAAAACCACCTTGGCTTGGAAGGCGGTGTGGAATGGAAACCGGCGATTTTCTGGAAAATGGCACGAGGGAAGAGGGGTCTACCAGGTGAGGCGTGCTCCACTCCGTCGGATCTAGGAGTAGATCGACGGCCCAGGTTTATCGTGGCAATAAAACACGTGACTTCAAATATTTCCTGTTAAACTTTATAAAATGGGTTTTTCGGGTTTATCAAAGGAAAATAGATGAAGGAAGGGGGTGTTTTCGGTTTAGCGCCCAAGGATTGAGCGGTCAGTCCTAGCGCTCGGGTATATGGAGGAAAACGGTCGGGGACTTTAGCCCGAGGGGGCTAAAGCCTTAACATCATATAGAATGTGCATTTTATAGGATTTTCCAATGTTTCCAAAGGGGAAATCAAGGTTCGGATAAGGTCAAAAAGTGAGTTTTTAACCTTAGGGAATGGATTTTATGAAGGGATAAAGGGAAAACATATGTTTTTTGTGGGGTTTTTATGAATAAAAGTAAAATGGAGAATGAGGTAAGTTGGAAGAAAGGGGAGGGAAATAGAGGAATGGAGCAGTATTTGACTTGGATTTTTGCAGGATATCAGAGGTTTGAAAGAGGAAACAACTGTGAAGATTTTAACCAGTAGATTATGGATTCACCAAAAATACTTCAAACACCAACAACTTCAGGACTGAATTTGTTTCTTGAAGGCTGCAAAAAATATTTAGCCACCAACTGATATGATAGAAAAATATAGGTGGCTAACAGTGGCTCCACTTGGGGATGGTGCCTTCTTGAAGGTATCAAGAATTCAGAATTGATTTCTCTAGGATACTGACCGGTGCCTGATCCATTGCTTGCTCTTGCTCTGAAAAATAATCTCAGTCATGAAAGAAACATGAACTTCATCAATACAACTTCTACCTACCCAATCCTACTGATCTAACATTTTTTCTTCATCAGAGTGCACTTGGATTGGCAGACTCTTTTCACAAGATTTTATTCTTTTGAAAGCATAAAAACTAATCTAATTGTACTCCTTATTTCTCCCTAAACTCAGAGTAAACAGTTGAGCTCAGATGTTTCTCTACCTGATCTACTGTCTGTTGGGATTAAACTGTCCAACAGACTTTCATTCTCTAGTTTCTACAACAGAAATTTAAAAAATAGTCAAGTCAAGATTAAGCTATTTGACTTGCTGTGATCTATGGCATAAAAACAAGCTGCACATAGACTATTATTTGTAGAAAAATAAAAACAAAATGGAAGGCTTAATATCTGAAAGTTTCTCATCATGGCCTTCTCTTTACAACTCTGTTTTTGCTTTGTTTTTTAGTTGTCTTTGCTTTTCTTCTGGTTCAGATTTTGAGCAAATTAGAACCAGTTTTTCTCTTTTATGACTGATAAAATAAAACAGTTTTGAGTCGTCTCCCTTTGGAAACTTTGGTTCAGATTTTGAGTTTGTTTGAACCTTCAATTTCTACCCTAATCTATCTACTAATAAGCCAAGATTGAACAGTTTGGCAAATCGAATTCCCTATCCTATCAGCAGAAAATTTAAAGCTAATTAGTCAAGATTAGGCTGTTTGACTAACTAGAAGTGTGTTTTTCAGGAGTGGCATTTTAAGCTTGCACACTTTCAGAATTTGTCTCTCTTTTTGGTATGGGGTTGTACCTTTATTGTTTTGTCAATCTGCCCTCTTTTCATTCTTTCTTTGTTTTTGTATTTTTGAATTCTTGATTTTTCTTCAAAGCAGAAACAACAACTAACTACGTGCTCAGAACTGAGCTTTATTGACATTCCTATCTAACCTATTCTAAACATGGAGTATTTACATAATCATATGATACAAAAGTGCCAATGCAGCCAGCTGAGTAATGTCAAGAAGAAGAAGAAACTCTGGCTGCTTGTCAGAGGTATCCATAGTATTTTTTGAAGATTAATCTCCAGAACCAAGACTATCATAGGAGGTGACAGCTTTTCATGTCTCTGGCTTCTGTAAAGGATCACTGCTTGATAATTCGAGCCAGTTGGGATTTCCACACACTCTTCCATAGGATCAACAAAGAAAAGGTGAAGGTTCTCTTCTTTTTGGTCCTCCATGTCTGGTAGATTGTCTGCTTCCAAGACTTCAACTTTGAGGAGTGTATCTTCAGAAATTTGCTTGGAAGCTTCATCATTATTAACAGAAAAGGAAGAAGATTCTTCTTGAGAAGATGGTATATCCTCAGTAGGATAGTCTTCTATTTTTTTCTCTCCCTCTTCTTCATCATCATCTGAACTGGAGGACTCATCATATTTGGCAGTGTTGTCCTCTGGTAGCCTTGGTAAGCTATGGTTTATTGGACTATACTCTATGAGGAGGTTATTATATTCTTGAGCAGGGTTATGTTCGATTGCTTCCTCCTTTTCAAGAGAAGGCTCCTTGATTTCAACCTGCTCAAAAATTTCTTCGGTTCTTTCCTCCTCATCCTTTGAGCTGAAAGTCTGCTGATTCCCAATCATATGGAAACTATTACTGATGATCTGAAATGAAAGAGAGCAAATATCCAATGAATCTTCACTTGCTTCTAGACTTTGAAAACTTTCATCATCAGTATCATAAAGAGTTTGCACTGGCTCATTACTTCTTTGAGGAAACTGATCTTCCTCCCCTAAATCTGCTAATGATGATCCTGCAAAATTAACTTCTGTTTGGGAAGCATCATCACTAGATAGATCAAAGTTAGGAGAATCACGAATATAAGTAATACTACCAATCAAACATACTGGGTTATCAGCAGGTCCTTCTTCATTCTGATTTACAAAAGAATTTTCTAAATCTGTACAGCAAAGTTCTCTATGTGAATGGGCAAGAGTGTTTGTTTTGTAGAAAATTTCAGAGACTGACTGTTTATAAATAGTCGGATCTCTCTCTTTTTATATCAAAGGAGAAAATGTTTCCATGTCCCTTTGAATAGAAGTACAACAGTTCTCTGTCTCTTGCGAAGACTGATTTTGAGGCTGGATGTCTTCTTGAGCCTCGGCTATAAGGGATGATGAATCAATATTTGAGTTTTCAGGGATATCTGGAGGAATGTTTTTTATTTCTTGGATTATCTTTTCCTCAACTGATTCATCTATATTCTTAAAATTTTTCAATAGGAGATTGAACTCATGAATGGCTGTTAAAAGATCTTCAGGATGCATCTCTTCCAATGCTTCCTCATTATCTATAATGTGTTGGGTGATGTTTTGTGATGGATCATAATATATTGCACCCAATGATAATGATGTAGTGATTTCTTTATAGTTCTCATAGAACATATATTCAAGGTCTCTTAAATAAAACAAACTACTAGATCTTAAGCCTTCATACCAATCCCTAGCTTTTCCTTCTAATGTTAACATGAACATTTTCATTAGGCAGTCTTCATGCCATTCAACTTTCAACCTCCATACATGTATATGAAATTTGATGAGATGTAATAGAGGGTCATCAAACTTTTCACCTTGAAAAACAGGCAGGTTGTCATCCCAATTCACCCGGGGCATCTTATGTGGAAACCCAGGGATATGATCTCTAATCATTGGGGCATATCTTCGTTGTATTCTTGGAATCATTTTTGTAAATCAAAAAAGAGGTCACTGTGTCTGGTCAATCAGTTCAGGGTCTTCTACCAGTGGAGTCATTTGGTCTTCTGGGAGTTTCAGAGTGTGGAGTCGCCAGGTGGAAAATTTTTAGCTCGTAAGGAGGTAAAAAGTTTTATGGTTCCACCACCATGTTTATTAGATACCAATCTGAAATATTTTTGGGTTTTTCTGAGTTTCTGTGGTTGTATGGAAAACTAAAGAGTCTATAAAAGCTGGCCAAGCAACTATGAACTCAAAAATATCCCCAGTGGAGTCGCCAGAAATTTTAGGTCTCTGTAATAAGCAATATTGGCAAAAGTCCGATCACAGAGTTAACATCATTTCAACCAAATTTGGGATTCTAGGATCTAGCCCTCCTGAATCTGGAGAGGGATCTCTTCAATATGTACAAAGATGGATTTGTCTTTGAAATCTTAAAGTATTGATATTAGGCTAGTTATGATGTCTAAGGGTTTGTTTGGTTTTTGGATGGTTGAACATAGTTGCTGTCTGAGGCGGAAAGATCCATATGCAAATAGGTTCAAAAGTGAGAAGTTGCAAGTAAAAAGAGTAAGCTTCGGTCAAGAAGAAAGATGATGGCAGATTTTCAGTCCATTGGGCTATGGAGTCATAAGAGGATTTAATTGGAACAATTAGGTTCAAGAATGGTCTATGGGGCAAGTCATCTATGCCTAAGGATCTCTTTAAAGTTTGATTTATGGAATGGAGTGATACAATAAGAAAGGGAAATGATAGATGCAGAACAAAGAGCAGCCCAGGATCTGGTAAGTACTTTGAAACTAGCCAGCCTTTGACCAAGCACTTAAGAAAAACATAGAAGCAAACTAGGATCTGGTAAGTACTTTGAAACTATCCAGCCTTTGATACACTTCTGATAGAAAACATATAAAAACAAAAGGAAAACACAAAGATAACACAGAATGGTCTAAGATCTGATAAGTAATTTGAAACTAGTCAGCTTTTAACACATTCTAGGGAAACAATCAAATAGTTGAGCAAATAAGAAAGGGACTCAGGGCTAACCTTAATTTCCTCAGTTCATCTTCACACAACATATATTGAAATTAACATTTAAAAATAACATTCAGCTGAGACAAAGAGATGAGGGAACACCAGCATCCCTGTACTTAAACTAAATTAAATCATTTTCAAATAACACAGTTGAGGGAAAATGTTGAAATAAAGGTTTTTCAGCCAGAGAAGGTTACTGATATACAGTAGGTCCTAACCCTGTTTAAACTGTTCTTTATAGTGGAAAATGAAACAAATTGAAAACAGAAACAAAATACAAGTTACAGTGAGAATAACATCACCATCAGCATAGACTAGGATCCCATAAATCAGCTTGTATTGATGCTTCAAACCAGTTACAATCTTCAGATCCAGTGTTTTAATCCATCTCTCTTCATAACCTAACCTATCTTATTACAAGCAGAGCTACAAGAGCCAGTGAAATCCTATCTACAATCAAGAGTTTTCAGCTCAGTCACAATTAGAATGCTTCAGCAATTACATTAACAACCAACCAAATCCAACCCTTCACTCATCTTCTACTGAAGTATTTATAGAAAGATGAGGAGGTGAGATCTGATGAAAAGATCTCAAATAAAATTAATGCAGAATTAATGTCTTCTTGGCCCTTGGGGGTTCGATGAAGAAACCATACAGGTGTTCTACTGCATTAATTGGTTTACACTTATGAAGTGAGCTCGGAGGGAGCTTTTTGTTAACCTTTGAGGCTCTGTGTGATCCTAGGGTTACTCTGCAGACATTCTTTCATTAAATCCTGGCAGAAGTAATTCTTCAGCTGTTTTGAGGCACAAATTTGATCCTGTTCAATAAATTCAGCCTCTAATTGAGCTTTTTGAGGCAATAGGTGGCACTGCAATGGTTGAGGAATCAATTGGCCTCGGATATGGCGGTGGAGGCAATATGTCTGATAAACACTTTAGGTTTTTCCTTCAATCTGCGTTTTAGATCCGGGGATTAGGCGTTTGATAACTGTCTTAGCCTTAATCCCCACAAAATTGTCCACTAATCTGCTGTGATCTGGCTTACTGTTGTCTTCAATCTCTGATACTCTTTCTCTGCGTTTATTTTCACAGTTTCTTCGTTGTGCAGGGCTACGCAGACAGGAAAAAGGCATCAATGCTTTGTGGAAACATCGATGAGACGTGAAATTGACTCTGCGAGTGATTCCCTTAGAGAAATCGAAACATAGAGAGTCGTCACCCTCCCGGTCTGAAATTTCCATTAAAAACACGAACAAATGACCCTAACCCTGCAAAATACAAAAAACACGTAAAAAATCCAATTTATAGGTCAATCTGCTTTGGGGAATGTGTAGAGGAATGCGGGCCGTTGGATGGCATCATCCAACAGCCGAGATCAAATCTGAGAGGTCATGGAAAAGAGTTGTGGAGAAATTAAATCTGGACCGTCGATCTGCAGAGATCGACGGTGGAGATTGGGCAACGGAGATTCAGCAGGAAGGAGGTTGACCGGGCGATGGAATCAGGGAAATGAACATGAGTCGTCAATCTGCAGAGATCGATGGCGGAGATTGAATCTTGGCCATGCGGTGGATGAGTTAATGGGCGCGCATGTCCATTAAAGGTCGAGCAGGTGAAGTGATCGGCAACCGTCGGATGGGAGGGCCCAGATCGGATGGTGGAGGTGGATTTCGTCGCGTGGTCTTGGTATGAAGGTTAGCGCGTGAAATGATCTGATAGTGTGGTGGTTTTGAAACAGTGTCAGGGACACGCGTCGACCAGCGTATGGAGTCGCTGGCCGACGGGAGAAAACCACCTTGGCTTGGAAGGCGGTGCGGAATGGAAACCGGCGGTTTTCTGGAAAATGGCGCGGGGGAAGGGGGGTCTACCAGGTGAGGCGTGCTCCGCTCCGTCGGATTTGGGAGTAGATTGACGGCCCAGGTTTATCACAGCAATCAAACACGTGACTTCAAATATTTCCTGTTAAACTTTATAAAATGGGTTTTTCGGGTTTATCAAAGGAAAATAGATGAAGGAAGGGGGTGTTTTCAGTTTAGCGCCCAAGGATTCAGCGGTCAGTCCTGGCACTCGGGTATATGGAGGAAAACGGTCGGGGACTTTAGCCCGAGGGGGCTAAAGCCTTAACATCATAGAGAATGTGCATTTTATAGGATTTTCCAATGTTTCCAAAGGGGAAATCAAGGTTCGGATAAGGTCAAAAAGTGAGTTTTTAACCTTAGGGAATGGATTTTATGAAGGGATAAAGGGAAAACATATGTTTTTTGTGGGGTTTTTATGAATAAAAGTAAAATGGAGAATGAGGTAAGTTGGAAGAAAGGGGAGGGAAAAAGGGGAATGGAGCAGTATTTGACTTGGATTTTTGCAGGATATCAGAGGTTTGAAAGAGGAAACAACTATGAAGATTTTAACCAGAAGATTATGGATTCACCAAAAAGACTTCAAGAACCAACAACTTCAGGATTGAATTTTTTTCTTGAAGGCTGCAAAAATTTTTTAGCCACCATCTGATATGATAGAAAAATATAGGTGGCTAACAGATTTGAAGCGCACTTTTATCTCTTTTTCTAGCTTCAGTGAAAAAGGAACCCCTGGAGTCTTATTTCAGCTCTTTTCAGACTCTGATAATGTGAAAAAATTTCCGAGCACTTGTATTTTCAAGCTCGTAAAAGTAAATGAATCGATATCTACTCAGTATAAGTTTAATCCTTTTCAGGAATAAGATAGATTATTTACGAAAAAAGAATACCTTTGTTAAACATGACCAAAGAGGTTCTCTCAAATATTATTTTACACTTTTTCAGATCTCAGTGACAAATTTACGAAAAAGTACTTATGGAGTTTTCTTTCATCCTCTTTTTCAAACTCTCTAAATATGAAAAATGATCGGGCTATCACTTTCATTAAGCTCGTTAAAACATAAAATAGCGACGAGCTTGTTGATTATGGAAAGAATTGAGTTTCATTCATCGCTAGATTCATTAAATTATTAAATAGTGATACTTTATTCGCCTGAAGGGTTGAATTATAGATCAAGAAAATGTTATCCTCCTCAAGCTTGTTAAAAAATAAAGAGGTATTGGTCGACAAATGACCAGGGAAAATTTGGGAAAAGTGAGCAAAATTATTTAAGGTAGCAAGTCACTCTTGAACATGACACTTCCTTCACTCCATGTCTGTGACTGTTTGGGTTGGGTAATCATCTTGACAGTTCATTCATACCTATTTTTCATCATACCTTTACAGTTTTGGGTCAATGCTGCCAACTCATCACAGTGTCGCCGATATGTTGAAGAGAAGTCATCCAATGAATAAACTCATCCTTCTGCAATACTCGTAAACCTTTATTCTCATGAACATCATGCATGAAAATTGGCGACTCCACTGGGGAAATTACTCTTTATCCTAGGTGTTTTAGCCTCTAATTTTCTGTGTTTATTCACCTAGTAGTTGTTACATCATCGACAAGATCCTTGCTTCCAGACTTCTGACCGAAAGATTTTGTTTGGTGTTCGACATGAAATCATCTATTGACGCCTTATGAAATGTATTGCAGTACCTTGAGGTCAATTGACATCAATTTTGGTTCTCTCGCATTTCTTAACAACTCACATCATTGGCTTGTAATCAAATGATGTCTTTCCATGTTCGATGACAAATCATATATTCGCATGGCTAGACTTGTACCCGAATGATCGAGTGAACGAGATAAGAAGAACGTGGATCTAGTTTCAGCCATTCGGGCTGTGATTTCAATATTTTTGTACACATCATCTTTACGGTGACCTTACATGCATATCATCATCCTAACATGGGCCTATATCTGTAGGCATGTCTGCATTGGGAAACATTCCAATGTTGATGACCTTCTGAATTATGTACATGTTATTATATTGTTTATGTGTTGAACATGGGAATGCCTACCCTTAGAAATTATGATCAAGAGGATATATCATGATGTAATGTATTGTAATATTGATGCAGGTTGCCACTCCACTTCATCTCCATCTCATCAAAGTGTAAAGCATATCAATAAAAATATTTTTGTTATTATTCTGACTTCATGCTTTAGGGGACAATTGTTATAGCTCAATTTGGGCAACATTCCCAATGACCTGGTTAATTGGGCATCATCTCCAGGACTAATGTACAGGATCTATCATCCCCTAACATTTCAATTGCTACATGCCCTAAGACAAAGAACAAGACAAATCAATCAAAGACTTTCATCTGCAAAGGTTTCCAAAGTTTGAAGTTTATAATATGTCATATGAGAGCTCACCGATGCTGCTTGTAAGGGGACTAAGTGCATTGCATATGCAGGTATCCCTATGCAAGACTTCTCTGCAAATCACTTCCCAACATCTATGGGTCTGTTGGTCACATTGAGAGCGAAATTCTCATTGTTTCGGAATCTCCACTTGGCCAGTGCCTTCTAGAAGAGTTCACATGTGTCAAACTTTGAATCCATGTGTCCATTTAACATTGTTGTAGAGGTAAATCCCCTCTGCGGATAGAGGCGATCCCACTATCCCTAGATTGGGTCTAGCAACATTTTAATCATGCAATGACGTTGGTTCCTAGTTACAAGAAAGACAAATATTGCGATAAGTAGGCTACCTCAAATCCCATGTTGTTGTTGTCAAGGAAGAAGCGACGCTCCTCGTCCCTAGCCTGACAAATCACAATCCTTCCATTTGACACGTCCGGATACCTGTACACATGCAGAGAAAAAATGACATACAACGTAATATTCAAAGCATATAACTATATATTAGTCAGAGAAGATATAATTTGTTGCATTACATAAAAGAGTAGACACATGAATGGAACCAAAATCAGAGTCGCTTATATTATAGATGACAAAAAGGGAGATTAAAAGCAAATGCTCTGACGCTATGATATTCCTTCGGCGAGGCTTGCAGCGGAGCACATCTCAACAAATCTCATCAGGGATTTGACAGAACTCTCTCTCTCACAGGGTTCTCCTTGGGTCTGCTCTTAATCGTCACTAAGCTATCATTTCCTTCCCAAAAGTTTAGCTAGCTTTCAAATGGAGAGGGCAAGATTTTATAGATGGAGGAAGGGAAGTTGGGATCCCTATAATCATGGGATAGGTCCTATGTCTTAGGAAGTTTCCATGAGAGGTGGAAAACCACTTCCTAAACATGGAGAACTGAAGCCATACCACTCAACTTATTTTGATGATTCATTCTAGAGTCTGTTAGAATAAAACTTCCTCCATTTATTTTTAAAACAAATTCCTTAATCGGCTTGGCGCGAGTGAAACACAGGGACAAAGCGCCAACTAGCATGCCCTCTAATTTGAATTTTCCCCATTGGCGTGAGGGATGAACTGGCTATTCGCGCCAAGGATAAAACATATGTTTTTAGGGTTTTTCAGAGGAAATTTTCTTCAGGAGAATATTTGTCCTTGTGCAGGAGGATGCCATGAAGGTGTTTTCAGGACATTTTACTGTTCACAGGTCATGGGAATATTCCTCCAATGTATGGGATGAGGGATTGTAGGGACGGTGACAAAATGCTGTGTAACAGATGCCCCCTAAAGCATGAGGCCCGAGAGAGAGGGAGGGGTGAAATGCTTTATGAGAACGTGCCCAACTAAAAACACTGCCATCAGAAAACTTGCGAATACAAATACAAATGATATCTCTGATAAATTATATGTGGTATGGGCGCAGCCATCCATAATAGAGTGTATAAAAAACTGGGATCCAAGGTATGGATGTAGCCATCCAGTAAATAAGGATCAAAAAGTATACTCAGGTATGGTTGCAGCGATCCAATCAAATGAGTCATGTAATAAATCATGATAATCCACGAAGAATCCGTAGCCTGGATTTTATCAGACAAGATCCAGGGTCTTGCGCTCCATCTCGACCCGAATAGAGTACAAGTTTGAGAATGCAAATAAGTGAGCTGAAGTTGAACATGCAAGAACATCATCTGATTACTAGCCAATAATGAAAGTTGTTAACAGACGCAAGAGGAACCACCAATAATAAAGATGGCTCTCAAGGTACAAGGGGTACAATCTATGGAATGTGAACAGTGAGCTAGCGTCGAACACCCGCAAAATCATTCGATCAAAGGCCAATAATGAAAAACTTGTGTCGAATGTGAAGAACCTACCATTGAGGCATGTAGGCTCCAAGGTACCTGAAGGGAGTCTCTAGATCAACTTCCTGGATAATGAGCTGAAGTCAACAGGAAGTGACCTTGATCAAAGGTGGGCCATAATGTTTCCCACATCATCGACACGAGACAGAGGGACATAATGTTTGTGAATCAAGACCAACAGAGAATCAGAGGGTGGTTGAAAACTGTAGAGACCAAATTCTCTTGAACATATCGGTGACACGACACTAGATTTGGCAGTATTTGACATCAAGGGATCTGAGGTCATGGCGACGTGGCAAAGAGAAGATGATCGGTCAAAAGAGATTACCCAAACCCATGGAGGCAAGCAGATAATGAGATGAGATATCCCCAACTCGACACGAATGCAGATAAGTGCCATGTCCAAGAGCGACATACTACCAACACGACTATGATACTAGTTCCATTTTCCCCCACCATTTCTGGCAAGTACCCTAATTATTTTTGGAAACAAGCTTGAAGGGGATAGCATATGATTGCGATATAAGTTTGTCGTTCGGAAAAATCTGACCTAGTACATTTAATGAGCCCTAGGAAGGAGGAACTCGAGTAACATCATTACGACGGAGTCTGATGTCATCAATTTTTAACGAGTCTGACAAAGGAAGAACTCAGCGTCTTTTCACGTTTAGAGAGTTTGAAAATACAACGGAAAATAAAACTCCAGCGGTCCCTTTTCATAGATAATCCCACAGATCTGAAAAGGTAGAAAACTATGTCTGGGAGAACCTCCTAGTTGCGATAGGCTAGGGTATTCCTTTTTCGTAAATAATCTATCCCAACCCGAAAAAGGGGTAAATGTATATTGGGTAGATGTTGTTTTGCAGCCAATTTAACGAGCTAAAAATGACAAGCGGCTCGATGATCTTTTTAGTTTTAGAGAGTCAGAAAAGAGCTGAAAGGTGACTCCAGTAGTGACTTTTTCTTGTTTTTACCGAGATCAAAAAAGTATAAAACACAACTCGTGTCGTCATCCTAATCGCATGAAAACCTATCGCTGCACAAAAAGCAAGTGTAAAACCCCATTTTCGATAAAAATATGATAAAATATCAGAAAAATAAGTCCCAAAACCTAATTTTGATTTTGAAAAGTTATAAATATCACAAATAGTAAAAACTTATTTACTTTTACCTTTTTACCTCTCTGTAGAGCGATAGTGAGCCATTTCTTTTGCGATCTTGCGGCGACGATTGTGTACAATTCATTGCACTATTCTAGATCCCATATTTTCTAGGTAAGAGCCACTTCCATTAGCCATTTTTTAAGCCATATTTCATAGCTTTTCATTGTCATTTGATATCCTTGAGGGGAGGATTTTCAAAACTAGGGCTTCTACGGTTGGCGTGGGTATCAGGCATGGACCCGCGCCAATCGACCTCTTTTTGCAAAGGGGTCGTGCCAGGTGGTGCGACTATCATCAAAATAGCCACGCCAACTGCAAAAACCAATATTTTGTTTGAATTTGACAAAAAAACAACCAATTAATTGTTTTTTTAAGTACCCAAGAGATATTTTAATGTGCTTATGACCAATTTTATGCAGGTGTAAAGAAAAATGGTAATTGAATGGAAGGAAAGAGAGCACTGTGAGGAAGACGAAATGGCAATGGGGAATGAGAAGTGTATGAATGCTCTCTGGAACTACAGTTTGAAAAAATTCTTCCTAAAACCATGTCTCTGGGCTCAACTCGAACTATTACAATATCTTGTTAGCATCTGGGATGAGGATGAAGAGAAGTTCAGACTTCGATATCAAGTGCTTGAACTCAAAGTGTTAGACGTGTACTTTATCACTGGACTATCACGCAGGGGTCCATTTCCTATCTTGACTGGCACCAGGCCTTCTGGTGAAAAAATGTTGATGGTCATGGAGAGGGTGTGCCCAGGGGCACAAAAGGGATCGGGTAGTGGAAAATTCGACATTCACACTATTCTTGATCTAGCACTTAGAGTGGTGCTACATACTATTACACGAGCTGCAGGGTCACAGGCATCGCACGAGGCTACCAAAACACAGCTCCTTCTGGCGTCAGAGTGCATGAACCCAACAGTATTTGATTGGGCCATAGTCGTAACTATGAACATCAAACGACAATTGAACAAATGAAAAAAATACCAAACTGAAATAGTTTGGATATGGGTCAATCTTGGTATCATTCTTCCTAGAACGACTACCTATCTTCCAGTGCCAGGGGGCTATAGTCCCGGATCCATCATTGAGAGAGCCACGGATGGCTCGATGGGAGGCATTGATGCCTAGGGTAGGGGACAGCCACCAGATGTCATGGCGGCTCGATTTCTTTAGATGGCTCCGAAGATAGCTGATTTTCGTAGAGGACTAGCCCTATGCGGGCACTAATTTCACTGGAGACCCAGACCTTCTGCTCCTGGAAGGAGAGGACTCGGATGAGGAGTTGGGTAAGACTCTTTTTCATTTTATGAGTTTTATGATTTTTTGGTATACATGCATGTTCTAAAAGCTGATCCTATATGTATGTAGATGTTGGTCTAGAGAGGCCCGCCGGGATGTCACCAATCGCGAGGGGGACCCCCCTTGCCTATGACCCTCAAGGTGAGGGGGGTGATGGAAACGAGTTGGTACAGAACTTAGATGGGATTTCCCATGGGGTTCCGGATTACGCTCGCCTAGCTGATGTCCGTTTGGCTTATCAGAAGCACACTGTAGGGGTGCCGAGTTGTCTCCATCGGTTACTGAGGCGGTTGTTGCGGGCAGTAACGTGCTACCATGAGCACCATGTTGATTATTTTCCTATGCTTTTATTTGCATATTTTTGAGAGACATGTCGTCTCCGGATGTAATTAAAAGAAACATGTATATTTTTTGGATTTCATATGATGCACACATTGCAAACACTCGACATATATATATACATCTATTTTCTACATGGATCCTGCTTACATATGATGATGTTTTTACAAGTTGGATAAATGTCTATCTAATACCATGTTGGCTACTGCCTCTGTTAATGTATTCATTTGTCTTGGTATATGCTGATATGTGATGTAATAAAAATTTCTTTCAAGTAAACGAATACATAGATACAACCTTAAAATGCATGGGTTTCTAACTGAATAATGACCAATGAGCTGTAACACTACAAGCTGTGAGTCCAGATATACAAGTAATGTGCGGATACCAAGGTTGACAGCCTCGTTTAATAATTCCAAAACAACACTATATTCCGCGACATTATTTGTAGCAGGCCCTAGACAAACACCTTGTAAATTAACCAACTCACCAGCAAGATCGTAAATTACCCAGGCTACCGAAGACAGGTTCCTGGTATTGTGGGAGGCACCATCCGTGAAACCAACATAAGGAGTAATAGACATCTGCACAATCAGGAAGACCCAATGAGGAGAAAAACGCTTACAAAGAACACCACACCACACATGCACAAAAATTAAAAAATCACCTATGTACATATACTATGCAAGAATGATTCAAGCATAATATTACAACCCATTCCTGGGTTGATCCAAAGGAAGACCTTCATAATCGATCAGCTCATAAGCCCTGTTTTTCAATAGGTTTTTAACGATATAGGGCCCATGCCACATAGGTTGGAATTTTCCTACCCAAAGCTTGTCGTGAGATTGATCATACAAGAGGACGAGGTCCCCTTCGATAAAAGAGTGCAGAGAAACTGTCTGATCGAAATGAGATTTAAGCCACTTTTTCTGTGCCTTAATGACTAAGGTAGCCAAGCGGCGAGTTTCGTCCAACCTCTCTAGATATAGGAGACGTTCTTCCTCCGGGGAAGTATCAGGCAGTAATTCCACAGCCAATTTTAGTGAAGGGATCTCACATTCAACCGGAAGAGTAGCTTCTAGGCCATACACCAACTGAAAAGGTGTGAATCCGGTCACACTCTTTACTAACGTTTAGTAGGCCCAAAGAGCTGAAAACAACTGGAGATGCCGATTCGATTTGTGTATACCAATTTTTCATTGAAGCATCATGACAAGCACCTTGTTCACGGCTTCAACCTGGCCATTTTCCTGAGGGTAATATGGCGTTGAGATGTTGTGACACAAGCCCAACCTAGATGTCAGCTCTGCCATCATGTAGTCCCGAAAATGAGAGCCATGATCGGTGACGATGGCTTGAGGAATGCCGAAACGAGTGATCACGTGGTTGAAAATGAACTGTGTAGTTGTCTTACCGTCTACGGCTAATGTAGGCATCGCTTCGGCCCACTTGGTGAAATAATCTACGCCAACGATGATATAAGCATGCCCCCTGGCTGAGTGAGGGTTACACGTCATAAAATTAATGCCACATTTGGAAAAAGGGCCCACGGTAATGACAGGATGTAATGGGAGAGGTGGCGCACGCATCTTGCGTTGGAAGATCTGGCACGCGTGACACTTTCTTAATGCAACAATACAATCTTTAAAGATAGATGGCCAGAAATAGCCTGCACGTAGAATATTCTAGGCGGTAGCATAACTAGACATGTAACCACCACAGGCACCACTATGACAGTCATTCATAACTTTCCCAGCCTCTTCTAAATTCAAACACTGGTGGAGTATGGAATTGACTCCAACGCGATATATAGGGTATCTCCGATAATGCGATATGGTTGTGACTGATGTCGAACGCGGCGTCGAGCATCCTTCTTTAACTTGAACCAGAAGGTCGATTTCTGGAGGTACACGATGATATCACCGTACCATGGATCGAGAGTGTTGATTAGAAAGAGAGTTTCATCCAGGATATGATCCTCGGAGTGAGACGGAATAGAGTCAGTAGGGAAGGAGAAAATGAGATTAGAAAAAATCAGTGACTTCTTCAATTTGGCAGTAGTGAACTCCAAATCGAACTTTTGAAGTATCACAATCCATTTTGAGTACTTTCCCCCCAGCAATTGTTGAGACAAACTGTAAGTCATGGGGTTGTAGTTGGAAATCACGGTTACCGTGCACAACAGGATGTAATGGAAAAACTGCTGAACAGCCTGGACCATAGCCAACACCAACTTCTCGATGTGGGAATAATGCATTTCAGTGTCGAGGAGATTCTGAGACAAATAATAAACCATGTGTTCGTTACCGGCATCATCATCCTGTACGAGAACCAGGGCAATTGTGCTGAATGCGGCATCCAAATAGAGGGTAAAGTCACGATGATAGTTGGGAGGATGTATTAATGGAGCGTTGACGAGCAACGTGTTGGCAATATGATGCTGAGTGTTGTCCTTGATGGCAACCCACTTGATGAAGATGATGGCAACCTACTTGATGAAGTTGTCCCTGATGGAATATGTCTTGATGAACTTGTTAAATGATGTAAATCTGATGTATATACAATGAGTACGAGAGAGTGATGGAAGGTAATAGGTATGTGCTACAACATGATGAAAAGAGTATGTCTCAAGGCATACGCGGATTTGTCTAGACAAAGTAGCGTATGCATGCGGGAAATAACGTGCCAAGTCGCGTATGGGAAAAAGCGCTCTAAATATGTAAAACCAGGGGTAATCACCATGGTATTGACCCATTGTATTGAGTAATGATTCATCTATGTGACCCCATCCAGGAATACCATCAAAAGTAATGTGGTTTTGGCTCATGGTATTGATAAAGGGTAAACCTATATAAGGAGAAGAAGTTCATTATGCGGAATTATTTTAAAGAAGTACGGCTTGAATGAATACTTCTCTCTGAAGTATATCTGAATGGAAAGGGTTACAGTTGAATGATAGATCTGAATGCATGAAGCACCAATGAAGAAAATAATGAAGAAGGGTATCTAGATCTGAAATATATTTGTATTTGCTAGATCTGTTTGTGGAATGATTAGATCTGAGATGAGGCGAACATCGAGGGAGGAGGGTATAATCTAAGTGATGTGTCTAGATTTTAGTTCTGGGAATTTCGATGCAATAAATGTGCGAAGAACTACTATGAGCTGGTTCGCGCGGTAAGCGCGTATATACGCGGGTTTTCTGAAGAGAAAGCACGTATGGGTAGTAAAATTAGCTCTATAATATGTACAGAAGTATACGTGGGTTTGTATGGTCGAAGGCGCGTATATACGCAGGATCAGTAAAAGGAAAGCGCGTATGAAGATTAGGGTTTGAAGAAGTATGAAGTATCAAATGTCTGATCTGTTCTACTGTGTTACTTCTATCTGTTCATGATGTATGATTGAGCTCAAATGTATGGAGTGGGTCCAGTCTGAAAATATGATGAAACGTGGCCTGCAAGTTGTGTCCTAAAGGAAGCTTTGGATCCAGTGTGAAAATTGCTGAAACGTGGTCCATGGTGGTGCTGACGGTTGTAGCTCCCTTCCAGGTGAGGCTGGTAAACGAGAGCAGGGGGTTGTAGCTCCCTTCCAGGTGAGGCTGGTAAACGAGATCAGGGGGTCATAGCTCCCTTCCAGGAGAGGCTGGAAAACGAAACGGTGGGTGCTTGCGTCTTTGTGTGGTAGGAGAAGTTTTGGCAACTATTGTATTTATGAATTTTTCTCTATAATAAAATATTGAAGGCTGAGACAATGGCAGCGGTGGTTTTCTCCCGACTTGGGTTTCCACCTAAAATCCTAGTTTTCATGTGTGTTGCTTATGTGTGATGATTTATTCTGTTCTTACTACACATGTTTACAATTTATTGAACATCTAATGAATTAATGATGGAATGATATAAGTGAAGAATTAATGGCATAACAAGATCTCTGTGTATACGTGAGTTTTATGAAGGATATCCACGTGTATACGCTAGTTAGCTTCAGCAAAGTAGTGTATGGGTTTTAGTGAATGAAAAGTAAAAAGTTTTGATTAAGTCCTAAATATTGATTCACCACCCCCCCTCTCAGTATTTTTCCCAACAAAACATCTTAAGGTTATCGAAATATTGATGATCATTCTTGTCCCAACAGAAAGGAACGTCCTATTTTAGAAGTCGCATAAACCCTTTAGCTACCTCTGCATAGTTCGGGATAAAGCGACGTAAGAAATTATCTTTCCCCTGAAGACTCTGAAGTTGATGCAATGAGGATGGGGAGGAGAGATTAACAATAGCCTCGACCTTGAGAGGGTCAAGGCGAATTCCATCCTTAGAGACAATGAATCCTAAAAGCTGACCATAGTCAACTTAGAAGACGCACTTGTGAGGATTAAGCTTGATGTTGTAACATCTGCAGCGGAGAAAAATCTGGCAGAGATGTTCTAGATGGTCTTCGTGTAGAGTTGAATGAGTCGGAAGGTCATCTAGGTACGACTGAACAACATTATGTATGTCATGAAAGGCATAGGACATGGCACGTTGGAAGGTAGCCCCAACATTTTTTAAGCCAAAAGGGAGCTTTTTCTGGGCGAATGTTTCGCACGGACAGATGAAAGCAGTCTTATGTTGATCGGATGGAAGGATATTGATTTGATTATAACCCGAAAAGCCTTCCATAAGGGAAAAGATCTCACTCCCCGCACAATCATCAATGATCTGATCTATAAAGGGGGTGGGATAGTTGTCCTTAGGGCAAGCCCAATTGATATCTCGATAGAAAACATAGACTCGAATTGTGCCCTACTTCTTATCCACAGGGACAATATTGGAAACCCACTCTGTCAGATGGATCGGATATATGAAGCCCGCTTTAAGAAGTTTCTCAACTTTAGCTTTTATAGCAGCGACTTTCCAAGGATGCACTGGACACAAACGCTGGCACACAAGCTTCGCACCAGGATAGGTGGGAATTTCATGCACGACGATACTGGGATCGATCCCAAGCATCTCTTCATAAGACCATGTGAAAACATCACGGAATTCATGAAAAAGGCTAGTGTACACTTGAATCTCATCAGGAGAACAAGTGACTCCCACATGGATGTTCTCGATGACCCTCGGTTTAATGAAGATGTCAATAGGCATCATTTGGGTAATATTACTCAAATTTCCTTCCGAAAATACTTCATGAGTCAATATTGGCATTTGGAGAGGTGGAGAGGGAACCTGAGATTCAAAATGCTTGAGAAAATTAGAAATTTCTCCCAGGCCAGGCATAAATGAGGAATGATGATGTCCATCTCTCCACGGTAGATCTTCGAGAGACATAGTCTCCACGATAGCTTCGTCAGACGGAAAAATTTCTCTCAAAGGATTAGGTGAATTTGCAGCGCTAAGCCAAGGAGATTGAGAATAAACATCAAGAGCCATGCTCAAAGGAGCATTATCAACAGGAGGAGGATCTGATGTGGCAACAATCTCACAATAATTGATTTCAACTGGGGTCAGAGGCATCGATTCTCCAAAAGAGGCAACCTGTTCAGGAGAAGGGACGATCCACGGGTCACCTGACCTAGAGATCATATTGACTTGAATGGTGTTTGGTGGTGGAATGGGGAAAATACCCATGAGAACGGGGTCCTTGAAAAGACCAGGTCCTATATTGTCGGGGGGATTAGGGATTTGATCCATGTACGACACGTTTTTCTCAGAGGATGAGGTGAAGAAGGACAACTGATCGATAGTAATAATCTTGCCCTCATGTGGAAACTTCAAAAGTCGAAAGAGGGTGGACGGAATGCACAACATGGCATGGGTCCAACTACGACTGAGTATAATATTGTAGTTGAGTTTGGCATAAAAAAATTCCACTTCGACATTGACTGTCTTACCTTGTAATGTGATCGGTAGACTCGCGAGAACACACAAAGGTTTTGATTCCCTTCCATCAAATGCCTCAAGGGAATTGGGAGATGAAGTGAGGGCTGGAGAGCCAATGGCCTTCCAACAAGCAGATGACATAACGTAGATAGAGGCACCTTCATCCACAACGACTCTGTGAATGTTGAGGCCTTTGATACCGACTTGTATAACAAGCACGATTTGATAAGGAAGTCAGCGAGACAAAATTCTCTAGATCGAAAGTGAGAAGGCTAGAATCAATAGGATCAATTCCACCGATCGCAGATAACAAATATTTTTATTGAGATGGACAACTCTGAAGTACTTCCAACACAGACATTGTGGAAGGTGCCTGTGCCAAATCCTCAACAATGTTGTAATGCTGAGTAGCACGAGCATTTGGATTATAGGAATATTTTCGGAGAACACCTTTGGAAGGTGGCCGTATAACAGGTTCAGCGCTGGGCCTTTCAATCTCAAGAGGACCAGAGGCAGGTGGGGGAGGAGGGCCATCAACAACTTCCTTCCCAGCTGCCTGGCATTATCCAACATAATCTTTCGATCGAGTGGCAATAGAAACAGGTGCAGCACCATTCATCATGAAAACCTGAGACCCAAACGATGCAGATGGTGAAGGCTACTCGACCATCTGGGTCTTCTGAGATGGAAAAGGTTCCTTAAGAACTACCAGAGTTCCCTTAGAGCCCTTAAGAAGTTGACTAACCTTGGATCATCTCGGACAATCTTTGGTGTAGTGGTCTTCATCATAGATCAGGCAAGGGTACTTCAATTTTCGTTTTGAACCATCATCAACATGTGGTTTGGATGATTCTAGTTTTGGGGCATCGAATTTTCCTTTGCCTTTTCCCTTCTTCTTCCCTTTGGAAGTCTTGTTTGCAGGATTGGCCAGGACGACGTTGACCTCCGTAGTTTTACCAAAATATGGAGTAGGCTGAGGAGCAGAATTGTTGGAAGAATTCGATTTCTACTTCCCATTGCAAGACTTGCGAGAAGTCTGAGAGATGGAACCAATAACACCATCAACCGATGGGGTAGCTGGTGCTTTAGAGGTCCCTGGTTGTGGGACATCGGTCAAGATATCGTATAACGTGCCGGACTGGGAGTACACTAAATCGAGGTACTGGACACGAGAAATGGCTTGTTCCTCAGTTACACATGTCCCCGTAGCAATGTCTTGTTCAATATTATTGACAAAGGAGGTAGTGAACCAGTGAGTTAGAAGCTGATCAGGAATGTCAAACTTGATTAGACGATGACGACGTCTCCATTCGTGAATATGATCTAAAATATGAGTGGCTTTGTACTGTTTCAGAGATGTTAGGAGATGCATCCTGGCTTCATAGCAAATCGGTAACTGGAAATGCGTCAGGAATACGATAGCTAGAGTATTAAAATCTTGAAAAATACCATAGGGTAGTTCTATGTACCATTTAGTAGCAGCGCTGGTGAGAGTGCACTGGAAAATATGTAGACGAATCGAGTCATCTATCCAAGAGTTCGAAGAATACCACAAATGGTATGTCATGACATGTGCTTGGGGGTCTTCTCCAGATTTACCCTCAAACTTAGGACAATCACCAGGCACCTTCTTTGGAACCGGAGGCCAATATGGATTATGAAGAATCAGATCATTGGTCGATTTGGACACGTCCGGTAATTCCAACGTGGCGAGAAAAGGAAATTGAGGGTAAAAAGGCATGCCAGGTCCCCGATAAGGACCCGTACCCGTACTCCATCCTGGTTGAGCATAACTCTACCCCCATTGGTTCTGTCCTAGAGGATTCTGACCATAAGGGGGTATAAGCCGTATAATTGGGTTGATATGGCGGCTGAAAACCATGATATAGGGGTTGATAACTAGGGTAATAATTCTAATTATACGTGGGCCTCATTTGAGTAGTGTATGGATTCGACTGCGCAGTATAAGTATAGCCTGGATATTGAAGGTAATAACCAGAACCTTGGGGCGGGTTGTAAACCGGTCGAGACTGACCTTGAAGGTAATAGCCGCCTTGGGGTCGAACAGGCTACTGGTAAGTGGGACCCTGCTGAGTTGGATAAGTCGGGTGCACAGGTGAATTCGGTTGTGGCATAGAATAGATCGGCTGCTGAGCAGGGTTAACAGGTTGTGCAGGTTTTCCTAGTTGAACAGGTTGACCTGGCTATGCAGGTTGTCCTGGTTGAATAGGCTGACCTGGCTGATGAAGGACACCAGGTTACCCTAGCTGAGCAGGTTGTCCTGATGGCGGGAGAGGGCTAGGTTGTGCCTAATAACCAGGTTGACCTGTGACAGGACCATAAGATGGCCCTGGTTATGCAACATTTTGACCAATTGGAAAATGAGGTTGCTGAGGTTGCACCAACGGTTAAGAAGGATGGGTTTGCCCCCCAAGACCATATGGAGGTCCAGGTTGATGCCCCGATTTCCCTGTAGGCCCTTGAGTTTGCCCTGGCTGGACCACAGGGTGAGGCTGTAGAGGTTGACCTTAAGGATTGTAATATTGTCCTTGTAGGCTGTACAACAATCCCTGTTGGACCGAAGGTTGTCCCTGTAAGGGTTGTCCTTGTAGGTCGTACGCATAACTTGGCTGGGCCGAATTTTGTCCCTAGAAGGGTTGTCCTTGTGGGCCAGGAGCATATCCTTGCTGAAACAAAGGTTGTCCCTAAAAGGGTTGCCCTTGTTGATTAGAAGGTTGCCTAGGTTGGGTAGATAGAAAACCGTTAATATACTGATAAGCCTCATGATCAGGATAATGAAGGGGGTTGCCTTGCTCATCATATTGATATGGAAATACATAGATCGAGGCAATATACACTGCATAATGATAAAATTAAGGATGGTTAATATGCTGAGAGGATTGACCAACCTCGGAGATTGACGGCTGTAAAGACAGTCGATACTCCTCGGGAGAAATGTTCTCCGGAATGGCAGAAGTGATATAAACATCTTCAGGAACTGACGAGGTTCTAGTTGACTTAGTAGTGACAACAGCTGTAGACATAGCCATGCAGACCATAGGTCTAACAGGTGCCGATGTAAAAAAAGGAGATGTTGTGAGAGGCGTCGATGACGACATCCCTAACGAGGGAATGGCCAGCCTCGTGGATGGATTTGATACTCCTATAGAGGCAATGGCGGCCATAACCTGACTTAAAGACCTATATCCAGCTGGGAGTGATGGACCAAGTGAAGACATAATATAAGGCTTAGGGATGTCTTCGGGAAAAATTTGGTACTCTTCACCAGAAGTAGGAATTCCCTCAATAGTATTAGGACAGGATGAGTCCATATCTGACCTTGCCGTAAGATCTTCTAAAATACTACGGGGACTAGGAGGTACGACAGCAGCCAAAAAAGGTTATCCCAATGTAAGAGGATGAAAGTGTTCCCCTACTCCAAATCCAAACCAAGCGTTGGAAAAGGGCCAATTGAAGTCAACTGGTCCTCCAAAGGGAAGTTCAGATATAACCGGTCCCCTATCGGGAAACTTGGATACAATGGGCTGCTAATGCTCAATAGAGGATAGGGAGACCTCTGATGAATCATCTGTATAAGGACTACCAGTAGACAAAACTGATGGTTCCACCACAGTGACTGTATAAAAAAAGAGGAAGAGATCAAAAACAAGGACACATGGGCAAAAACCAAGGCAAACAAAAACAGGCTGAAAAAATCAATTTCTAAATGGGTGTGTGATCGTAGGTGATTAATTTTACAACATTGAAACTGGAAACTTTACTGTTTCATGTTTTAAGAGTCTAGAAACGAGTAACAGGTGACTCTATCACTTTCAGTTTGGAAACAAGCGTGAAAGGACAAGCGCTTAATGATCTTTTGAAATTTACTGAGCAGTAAAGATCAAAATGAATGCTCTGGTAATCTAGGTAAATGGGTGTACCAGATATCCATGAACTTCCATATACACCTTGGTAAAAATGAAAAATAAATCTACCAAGGACTTAACGTACGTGCAGGTAATCTCCCCGAATGCTGTGTCTAGTGTATCATGGGTAAAATGCGGCAGACTCGGCTTCCTACTGATAAAGGATTGCAACCTAATGGGGTCTCCTTTCATATACTCGACGATACGGGGAGCACAAGTCTGTACTAGCACTGTCTGTAGCTGGATGGCGAGCGACAGCTTCTAGGCTTAAAGACACCAGAACACATCTCTACCTTAGACTATTAGATGTTTCGTTAATGTTTCAATGTTGCCTTAGGTTAATTCAGTAAATTTTAAAGTTGATCTTCAATTTACATTTCGATTTTAAGGCCCTATCGAATGTTGGATTTCATAAAACCTCTAGATGCAAACTACATGCCACAAAATATCATTTTGTTCAATGAAGAGATATCTGCGGGAAAGTTGAGAGCTTTCAAATGACAGCAAAACGAACACACAAAAAAATCCACTACTGTTTCCAATGCAAGCTAATGAAGCTAGAAAACTTCTCTCTAGAGTTATATAACACTAGTAATGTGAGAGAGCTTTCAATTTTCACTATGCCAATCAAAATGCAAAATATTTTGTTTTTCTATTTTTCAATATATTAGAGGAATTGCACTAAATGAATGAAAAACTAATGAAAACACCAATTCAAGAAATGAAAAAGAGAGAGCTAAAAAAAGCAAGTTCACTCAATTCAAACACACACAATCAAGACTCAAACCGATGATGAAATCCCTCAAAGCGAAGACAAATCTCGAAAGAGACTCAAACAAACCATGTGATCTAGGCTTGGAGCAACACAAAGAGAGATTGAACGAAAGAGAAGGAAATCACTCAATAAATGTAATGATTCAATGGGACTGAACAAGACGAATGTAGAGAAGCAAAAACAAAATTGATTAGGCAAGCAAGGACCCAAAACTCCCACGGGAGGTTGAACACACTGAATCACCTAGAAGCCCTAGGGATAAAATGCAAAACTGACAGTAAAGAGAAAACAACCAGAGGACAAGGGACAAACACAGTAAAAAATGACTTAAAGGCACTCAATCAATCAGAAAAATGACACCAGGACCAAAACTCAATCTCAAAGAGGCCAAAAGCAAGCAAAACCTAACACCAAGCAGAGTTGGCGTGCCTATTTGACTGTAATCTGCACCAAAAAGGAATTGGCACGGGGGCCTAACTAGAAACAAGCGCTAGTTGGCACAACTGTCAGGGGAAAAACTGCACCAATCGATTTTACCCTAGAAAAATGATGAAAATGGACAAACAGAGACTGGATCTGGTCTTTTGGGGGCTGAACAGGGGCTTAACACCAAGGAAGGTGAATCAGAAAAGCAGACTAATCAAACAAAAGCCAAAAAGAAACCCAAAGGAGGAAGGACTAACTTCAACTGATCCCCAGTGGAGTCGCCAAACTGTTGTAGAGGTAAATCCCCTCTGTCGACAGAGGCGATCCCACTAGCCCTAGATTGGGTCTAGCAACAATCGAATCACACAATGACGTTGGTTCCTGGTTACAAGAAAGACAAATATTACGATAAGTAGCCTACCTCACATCCCACGCTGTTGTTGTCGAGGAAGACGTAGTGCTCCTCGTCCCTAGCCTGACAGATCATAATCCTTTTGTTTGACATGTCCAGATACCTATACACATGTAGAGAAATAATGACATACAACGTAATATTCAAAGCATATAACTATATATTAGTTAGAGAAGATATAATTCGTTGCATTACATAAAAGAGTAGACACACGAATGGAACCAAAATCAGAGTCGCTTATATTATATATGAAAAAAGGGAGATTACAACCAAATGCTCTGACGCTATGATCTTCCTTCGGCGGGGCTTGTAGCAGAGCATGTCTCAATAAAGCTCATCAGGGATTTGACAGAACTCTCTCTCTCACATGGTTCTCCTTGGCTTTGCTCTTGATCGTCACTAAGCTATCATTTCCTTCCCAAAAGTTCAGCTAGCTTGCAAATGGAGAGGGCAAGCTTTTATAGATGGAGGAAGGGAAGTTGGGATCCCTATAATCATGGGATAGGTCCTATCTCTTAGGAAGGTTCCATGAGAGGTGGAAAACCACTTCCTAAACATGGATATCCGGAGCCAAACCACTCAACTTCTTTTGATGATTCATTCTGAATTTTGTTAGAATCAAATTCCGCCATTTATTTTTAAAAAAAATTCCTTAATAGGCTTGGCTCAAGTGAAACATAGGGACAGAGTGCCAACTAATGCACCCTCTAATGTGAATTTCCCCATTGGCACGAGAGATGAACTAGCTAGTCGTGCCAAGGATAAAACATCTATTTTTAGGGTTTTTCAGAGGAAATGTTCTTGAGGAGAATTTTTTTCCTTATGCAGGAGGATGCCATGTAGGTTTTTTCAGGACATTTTACTGTTCACAAGTCATGGGAATAGTCCTCCAATGTACGGGACGAGGGATTGAAGGGACGGTGCAAAATGCTGTGTAACAAACATCTACAAGATTAGGAACACGTCTTGCCTGTTATTGGAAAGTCATTGATTGTAAAACTACCTCAGCTACTTTATAAATTGAGCACATATCTTAGTGTTTGGTAAGGAATAATTTGTGTAGAGAAATGTTGGTGGATTTTTCATTGAGGAGATTAATTTGAGTGACAGTTTTCTGGAGATATCTGCATTGTGATGAGGCTAGGATGCTGCTAGAGATGGTGACACTAAATTAGTCATTTGGTTGTAACCTCCCCTTATATCATTAATAAAGAATACAACTTACTTTTCCCTATATGAATCTGTATTGGCTTTTATTTTCCATATTGCAAGATCTTAGTTGATGTATATGGTCAATGCTTTACTAATTTAGAAAACTAACTTGAATATACATCTGTATTATTGCTATCTTTTGCTGTTTAGTGTTCATTCTTGCAGGAAATATTTTGCACAGCCAGATGGAATTTGAATCTACAACGAAAGCGATAGAAGGAATCATTTGGAAGTGCTTAGATTCCAAGTAAGCATCTAATCCATTCTGTGTGTCTGTTCTTAGTTAGGAAAAGTAGTCGTATAGTCTTTAACTTGTTGTTCTAGATTAGCACCTGTCTAGGGAAGCATGTTTTATCTGTATTCACAATTATGTCCAAAAATGGTTTAAAAGAAAACATGGAAGTAATGATGAATATACAAATGGAAGGGTTGAAGGAGGGTTTGAAAAAGTTGCTGCAAGAAAGGCTTCCTCGTGGTGACAAGGTATACCATGATAAGGATGAGTAGAAAAGGAAAATGAATTATGATCTTAGAGACTCCAACAATTAGTTTAATACTAACCACGTTCCAAAGATCGATATGAGGAATTTTTATGCCGAGGATTTGGTAACATGGATACTACAAATAGAGCATTTCTTTGACCCATACGATGTGCAACACTCACAAAAGGTATTCATTTCATCTTTATATTTAGAACCCAATCAATTTGTATGTTATTGGTGGATTTTTTCTCATAAAGCACTAATCACTTGGAAAATTTTTACAGAGGATTTGATAGAACATTATCAAGATACAAAGAGGAATACCTTCTTTAGCCAAATGATAAATCTCAAACATAAGGGTTCAATTGGGGATAACATTGAGGACTTCTAGAGATAGAATATCAAGGTAAATTATATTCCAAAGGAACATATAAGTGATGTCTTCATAGGTTCTTTAAAGCATTGAATCCAACATGAGGTTATCCTTTGGGAATATAAGTAATTAGAGAATGCAATCAAGGTGGCAAGAAAATTTGAAAGAAAAATTATGGCAATAAGGAGGTCTACCAATCACAACTATAAATATGGAAGTTTTGTTTTTCCTATCTTCCGACAACCTGCAAGGTTGAAACCACAATAATCAGAGGAAAAAAGAGCAAAATGGATTTGTTACAATTGTGATATAAAATACACTAAATGTCATAAGTGTGCTGGGAAGAAATTATTTTATATATATTGTGAAGAGGAGGAAGAAAAGGAACAAGAAACATAAAAACAGGAAGATATACACCAGGAACCAACCACAAGGGCTGAAAAAGAAGAAAGGAATCTTACCATTTCTTTTAACGCATTAGCGGGAATCACCACTTTTAAAACTTTCAAGATAGAAGGATATATCAAGAATAAAAAAGTAATAGTGTTGATTAATTCATGTAGTTTTCATAATTTTATTCATTATAAGATATCCAAGGTTTTGAATTTATTTTTTTACCCAACACCAGAGTGTCAAGTGACTGTTGCAAATGGAGGAACTATAAATTTCTCTGGGAAGTTTCATAATATAAATCTAACCATTTTGGAATATGTATTGAACACTCCCATTGTTTCCATTCCAATGGATGATGCATATTTTGTATTAGGATTCCAATTGTTACAATATTTGGGGATGATAGCTTTTAATTTTCAAGAAATTATGTTGATTTTTTTCTCGGAGGGAAAGGAAATTGAATTAAGGGTTATCACAGGAAAATATGGGAAGATAATTAGCTCTAATGATATGACAAATATTTTGAAAGAACAACGGGGGGTAATTTCAAAATTATGTTCACTAGATGTTCAAATGTCTAAGTCCTCCATTTCTCCATATCTCCAAAGAATCCTTGACAATCATTACAAGGTATTTGAGACTCCCAAAGGTCTACCACCTATTCATGATCATGATCATGCTATTCACTTGATTGTAGGAAGTATTCCTCCAAACATTAGACATTACAGATATCTTTATGCCTAGAAGAGTGAAATTGAATGTATGGTTGCAGAAATGTTATAGGTAAGCATGATTCAACCTAGCCAAATTTATTTCTCTTCTCCAATAGTATTGTTTCATAAGAAGGATGGATCATGGAGTATGTGTCTAGATTACAGAGAGCTCAAAAAGCTCACTATTAAAGATAAATTTCCCATTCTTGTCATTAATGAATATTTGGATGAACTACATGGAACAATTTACTTTATGAAGTTGAATATTCATTCAAGATATCATCAAATTAGAATGAAGACAAAAGTCATTCTAAAAATAGTATTTAGAACTCATGAAGGTCATTATGAATTTTTGGGTATTGCCTTTTGAAATTACTAACGCACCTTTCCACATTTAAAGGTTATATTAATTTCACTTTCAAACCCTTCCTTAGAAAATTTGCTCTAGTATGTTTTGATGATATACTAGTCTATAGAAAGTCTTTGAAATATCATGTTCAACATGTTGACAGGGTGCTAAAACTATTGGAGGAGAAAGAATTGTATGAAAAATCCTCCAAACATTTCTTTCGATTAAAAGAAGTGGCATATTTGGGTCATGTTGTATCCCCCAAACCCTAACATAATTGAAGCCATCAAGGAATGGTAAAATCCTCACAACATAAGGCATCTTTGAGCATTTCTAAGGTTGACAAGGTATTATCGAAAAATTGCTAATAATTATGGGAATATAGAAGCACCTCTAACAATACTATTGAAGAAATATGCATTCTTTTGGACTCCAAAATAAACTAAGGCCTTTGAACATCTTAAAGAGGAAATGTACCAAGCTTTGGTATTAGCTACACTAGACATCACAGAAAACTTTATTGTGGAATGTGATGCCTTAGGAAATTTCATTTATGTTTTTTTAATGCAAGAAGGAATACCCATTGATTTTAAAAGTCATCTAATTAAGGAAAAGTATTTAGAAAACCTATTTATGAGAACGAAATGTTGGCAATACTACATGCAATGAAGAAATGACACCCTTACCTAATGGGAAGAAACTTTAAGGTAAAAAATGTTCATGATAGTCTCAAACACTTATTGGAACGAATATTATCTTCTGAAGAGCAGCAAAAATGGGTCACAAAGATGTTGGGTTATGAATTTGAAATCATCTACAAAAAGGGGAAGAAAAATGTTGTTGCAAATGCGTCTGAAGAAGGGATGAGGATGGCATTTCTCTGTGCCATTTCTATTATCAAACCTGATAGGATAACTAAATAAAAGGATGAATGGAATAATGATGAAGAGGTATTAATACTCATTCATAAGTTGCAGCAATATCCCAATGCATATGATTCATTTACCTGGAAAACTTATTCATTGTGGTACAAATATCTATGTAAGAAATCCCAACTTAAACAATAGTTTCTTTTGGAATTGCACAACTCTCCTATAGTAGGAAACTCAGGATTTTTAAAACCTTACCACAGGGCCAATAAGGATTTTTTTGGGGGATGCTCTTAAATATAATACTCATTAATTTGTAATAGAATGTTTTGTTTTCCAACAAAATAAGGTTGGGACAATTACAATCCAGGGTCTTTTACAACCATTAGCTATTCGAAGTTAGCAATGGAAAGAGGTCTCAATAAATTTTATTACAGTTTTACCCAAGTCTGAAGGAAAGAGTGTCATCATTTTGGTAGTTGATAAAATTACCAATTATTAACAAATTTGTGCACTATCTCACCCTTTCAAATCTAGTACAATCACTAGTACATTTATGGAAACAATTCAAAACCTACATGGAAACCCAAAGATTATTATAACTAATGTGGATACCATTTTCAATGGAATTTTTTAGACATAATTATTTTCTTGTCTTGGTACTCAATTATATCATAGCTCATCTTATTATCCTCAATCTGATAGGAAAACTATGATAGTGAACAAATTTTTGGAAGGATATCGTCATTGCTTTGTATTTGATAAAAAATCACAATGGATAAATTCGTTACTGACAAAATGGTGGTATAAAAATTTCATACCACAACAAAAATGATGCCATTTATGGTACTTTATGGATATAATCTACCATTTATGAAGTCATCTTTAGGAGACAATCCTAAGGTTCAAGCAGTGGAAGATCACATCAAACATCAACAATAAGTTCTCCAACTCTTAAAGGATAACTTGACTCTGGTGTAAAATCAAATGAAACAACAGGAATATCAACATCACAGTGAAATAAGTTTTGATGTGGGTGACACGATATTTTTATGACTAAAACCATTCAAAAATGTTCCTGAAGCAAGCTACGAAGGATAATAAATTACCACCTAACTACTATTTCCCTTACAAGATGTTGCAAAATATTGGTACTACAACATACAAATTGTAGCTTCCCGCATATTTGTAAGTACACTTATTTTTAAATGTTTCATCTTAAAGAATGTTATAACTGATAAAATTCTATTTAAAACTATATTTCTAGAACTTGATGAGGAAGAAAAAATCATATTGGAGCCTGAAGCAATAATAGAAAGAAGAATATAGAGCTATGGAACACGTCACTTTCAGAGTATCTCGTTAAGTGGAATAACTTACCTGCTGAATACTCTACAGGGGAGGATGAGCAATTTTTTCAGAAGCATCCATAACTACTCAAGCATTGAGGAATTTTTATTTTTTAAGGAGAGGGGCATGTTGGGTCCCTATAATACTAGTGTATCCCCCATATTGTTATTCTTGTGCCCCATAGAAGCCCACTATTATTATTTTTTTTCCCTTACATTTTATTTTTATACAGACCCTAATTATATTTTAACCCCTTAGACTCTTATATATACTAAGTAGGTCTTTTCATTTGAATCATCCAAGAAATGTTCATTTATGTGATGTAAAAGGAGGTTTTCCCCTCAAAAAGGCTTATTTTCAAGTCATTGATCTATATTTTATTCTATTTTGGGATATGGTTACATAATATTATAAATCAAGAGAATACCTTGCAACCCACATTACCACTTACCACTTATGGTGTTCTTCCAACTCTTTCATGCATTATAGCATTAGGCTCTTTATTTTCCAACAGACTCTTACTAGTGGTCATGCCACCAAATGGTACATTGATCTAGAGAGTGGTGCTTATGATAACCTCCTATATTTATGCCTGTTAGCCCCCCTATAAATTTTTTACAAAGCAAAGTAGGGGGATAAATTGTTTTTGAGCCTTCAAGGAATGCATCTCCCCTGAAGACACATCATCCTTGAAGTATCCTGTGCTTTTTCCTTTGATAAATTGCCCTCTGCTGACTCCCTTTATAAGGTCTCATTGATTACATAAATTCTGCTCCAAAAGGCCTACATTAAGCCTTATATCCCTGCAGAATGTCCCTTTTCACCTCTTCTTCATTTGTCAAAACCCCTTTTCTTTATCCCAAAATCACCCCCCTAATCCTTCTAAACCTCTCCAAAATTCCCCCCTTTATGGTCCCCTCAATCTCCCCAAATCCCTTGAAAACCCACCTTTACCCTTTTTCTAGCCAAATTCTCACCTGTGTTCCCTATCGGTACCCTCCTTTGGTTTTAAATGCACCGAAATGGGTTAAAAACACACTTTTAACATTATAATAGGGCTAGCACCTTTCGACCAGCCCCCTCAGCTTTTCTTTCACCTTGTGACCTGGGTGCCGAAACCAGACGCTAACCAAAAAAGTGCTTATCTCAATTGGTATTGGAGGCAATATCAACTGTCGATCGGTGCAGATCGGGCGGTCCGTGTTAACTCTACAGCGCCCGTGGTCTACCCCGTTCATCGCCCCGATCACGCCATCGCCGTCTATTTACCCGCAGATCCGACGGTCCGTAATCCCCCATCTTGGTGGTCCCTCCAGTGCACTATTTAAAAACCACTTGGTTTCTATCGCACTGCCTTCAGGCGAGGGGTGGTATTTTCTGATCACAGAGCGATTCCATATAGCTTCCGACGCGTGGCACCAGTACGGCTGGAAAACCACCCTCCCATCGCGCATTAAAGTTCGTCGATGGACACACAGCGATATGCATATCAGCTGTCCGATCCAGAGCCCTCCATCCAACGGTCGTCATTCCACGGAGCTGCGTGAAGTTTAACCCGAGGAAACTGTACCCCTAGCCCACTGTCCATCGCCCTCCGATGCATTTTTCATCGTTGATCTCCGTCGAGATCGGACGGTTCAGATTCAATCACACGTCCGCCATTGACCTAGGCCTGCCATATATCCATCCATGTGTCTTCATCTTTTTTCTCGCTCGTCCCCTTTATAATCCATTCAAATATTAAATTTTAATGTTTTTTATGTTAAATGTTTGCCATGACACCTTCCACTGTTTTTCGCCAACATTCACCAGAGCATTTCTCCACCATTCCTCTGCATTTTTCGCCATTTCTCCGCAGTCCCACTATCATCCCCATAGTCGTCCACATCATCTCACCCCCATACATGTTTTTCATAACAGGGTTTCGTGTTTTGCAGGGTTACCAATAGTAAATGGCTGCCATGATTCAGGGTTTCTGTCACAGTGATAGAAAACACAGGGAAGAGCGTGCACAGAGATCATATCATGGAAAAAAGCCCGGGATATTGCTTTGACACGACTTCCATTAAAAGAACAGTGTTTGACCCTGTAAAACTTTCCCGGTGCCATTAACACACAGATTTCGCAGTCAGAGATATAAATGGAGCAGCAGAGATCTTAAGGCATGCAAATGAAGATATATAAGCCTTATGTTCAGAGATTTAGAGGTAAAGAACCAGATTGAAGACCCAAGGATCACGTAGAAGGTACAGCACATAAAAATCAATGCATATCAGGGTTTCTACAGCAGCAGAATGTTTTTCCTCCATAAAGAACAAAGCGCCCATGCAGTTTTTATTCTACACCGTGCTCCTGAAGAAATTTCCACCCTGACAACAGTCCAAAGCTACCAGAGCATTTGTTTCATAAATACGGTAGACTTCTCGATCATTTATTTATCATTTTCTTTTTCACCAAAAGTACCACAGAGTCATGCATATCAAAGTACATCAAGGGACATACCGAAGTATATAGGGGCCTGAAGAAGACCACTCTTCCATCCAAAGAGTGATAGGAATTGAATGTTCAGAATTAAAACAGAATGGGCTTCGGCCCTCTTTCTTTTCAGAAGTTTTAATACTGCATTTAGTTCTTCACCTACCTCCTCTGCTTCCCTTCAGCTATAAAACTCATGAGATAATATTGTAAAGGTTGTTGATCAGTTATCAGAAGATTGCAAGTAGTTTCTTTTGAGACACAATCTCTGTGTAAGGTTGTAAGATAGGCTGAGGAATATGATTTCAGACTGAGTATTTAGCTATTGGAAATGTTGTACTTGAATAGAATTGTTGTTTAATATGACAAGCACATTTCTTTGGATCCTGATCTAAAGCAGCGGTGATGTTTTCCTATCTCTGTGTTTAATTCATTTCATTTCATTTCTACTGGATTGCATCAGAATATTGGCATAGGATTTACCCTTGTTAGGTACCCTATGTTTCTGCTCTCCTTGCCATTAATGTTTTTCTTCTGAATGTGTTATCTAAGAATTGATTTCAGATAATTTAACTAGTGTAGTGGATGTTATTGCCTGTTCTCTGATGTATGAGTTAAATGAATTTGTTCCTAGATGTTTCTTGTTAAGGATTTAGCTAGAAGATTTGGGAACACTGGGGATTAGAGTTAGCCTTGTCCACTAGGATCCTTGTATGACCAGCTGGTCTTTAAATTTGTGCTATGAATCTGTGTTATCTCCTCCTTTCCTACCTTTCCATATCATACATTCATCTTTAAGATCCAACGTTTTAGATGACTAGCCCAATTGAAAGCTTGCACATTGGACAGTAAGAAAATCCTTTCCTGACTCCATTTCCCAATGGTTTTGAATGCTCCTTGGAATACTTCACCTCTTCCTTATCCCTCCTTGCTCATCCTTGTCTTACATTGAACCATTCTTTCCTGATAGCCAGCAACCAAACAAACAATCAAACAAACAAACCCTGAGCCTTATACCTAGCCTAACATCTTAAAATTTGAGCTTCAAAGACATATATTCTTTGACTATTATAGAGATATCCCTCTCTGGACCCAGGAGGGCTAGATCCTGAGGTCTGAAAGTGGTTTGATTTTGTCTCATATTTTGGTATTTCCAACCTTGCCAAAACATTGGAACCCCAACATAATGGCGACTCCGCTGGGGAATTTCTGAAATACTCTCCATCCTACTATATCATAAGCCTCATAAAACCTACAATCCCAGGTTAGGTTGGCAGTTAAACACTCCTATTCACTCATCAAACTCTATACCATTTTTTGTGTTCTCCCATACTCTTGGACAGAGTCTGGAAAGGGCCAGGTAGCCTCCCAGTCAATCTCTGGTTAGAGTTTGTTGTGTTTGGAAGATATCCTTGAAAAGGGACATCTCATAAGCACTGTGGTGGACAGTGTACCCTCCAAAAACATCCTAAACCTTTCCACCTGGCGACTCCATATTCCCTAAACGTTTTAAAGACTCCACTGGTGATCAGTAGGCCTGCTGATTATCTTGGTTCACATTAGACTCCACTGGGAGACCAGCCTCCATAACAACATCAACCACAGTAGAAGAACTAGTAGGGTTAAAGCTTGGTTGGAAAATAGCATTCTGGCTTCAAGAACCATTCACACAAGAGCTTACCCTAGCCCAGACCCACCTGAAATAGTTGACAACCCCGAGAGTATCCTCAAGGGATCTCCTACACCTAAAAGACCAACTATTTCCAGCCACATCCATAGAGCTAACTCTGCACCAGAAGATCTTACAGCTCTATCACACTTTCACCTTGACCTAGACCTACCTAATAGATTACCTAGAACTAGGTCATTCAGTATTTTAGACCAGCCAGACCCTGAGCTTCCTGGTTCACCACCCCAAAGTGGTAGACACCTTGAGAATAGACATACCCCTCCTTCTACACCTCCTGATATACATTTCATACAAAACTTGGGGCTCAGTCACCCTAGATCTGCTCATCAGTCTTCTGCTGGTCATAATATCCCTATTATCCATATACCTGTTGCCCAAGTCAATCCTTTACCTCATCAAAACATCATCATGGCAGCCTGGTATGCACCTCTGGTTTTACCTCAGCCTCTAGTTCCCTTACCCAATGATTTTCAATCAAAGATCCCACATTTCACTGCAAAAGAGTCTACCACAGCATAATATCATGTAGATAAGATGGAATATTCTTTTGACTACAGGGAGATAGATGATGATACAGTCAAAATGAGAATATTTGCCCAGAGTTTAGGGGGTGATGTGAAGAAATGGTTTAAGGGCCTGCCTCCGGGTAACATCAATGACATCCCAGCTCTATATCAGACCTTCATAAACAAATGGGAAGCTAAGGCCAACCCTTGCCAAATCCTAGTAGAATATATGAGCCTTAAAAGAAATGTAGGAGATAGTGTACATGATTACACAATGAGATTCAACATAATTTACAATGCTCTCCCTCCACACATGAAACCTCCCCAAGGTACGGCTCTAGAAAAATACCCCAAAGGCTTTGATGCTGACATGGCCTATCAGCTTAGGGATAAAGAATACAACACATTGGAAGACATGCAGAAAGGAGCAGTGAATATAGAAGCCAACTTGATTGAGAAAAGGGAAAGACTGAGAACTGAGAGGAGGGTAACATACAAAGATGACAATGTAGCTTCCACATCTAACCCCAATTATGACCATCTATCTAAAAACGTGGAAGAGCTACAACAAATGGTGAAAAAAATGGTTTTCACAGTTAGTGACCAAAATAGAAATCAAAACCATAACCAAAACCAGAACTTTAGAAGAAACAATGCCACTCCCAACAGACAAAGAGAGTCAGATCAACAAGTTATTCCCCCATTCCAAGAGAATTTTCTTGATGAAGATGAGGGAATCATAGAAGAGTCTGAGGGAAACACAATTAATATGTTTGAAATAGAGGCTTAAATCCATAACTGTTACTCAGAAGAAGATCAGCCCTCACCCTCTGGTTGGGATGAGGAATGGTTAGAAACTGAAGATTACAAATTAGGATTTGAAAATGCCATGATGCAGGTTAGAGAACAATATGAACTTAGAAGCAAAAGGAACCAAGAAACTCCCAAACCAAAAGCTTCTAAGGTCACCATAAAGAAAAGACTTGAAAAGACTTCTAAAGTGACTGCTGAAAGCAGCAAGCCATCAGCTGAGAGTTCTGGAAAAAACAAAGAAAAAGACAACCAAAGCACTAATACACAAGGTCAACCAACAAGCAGTACTAACACTGCAGTTAGTACTCCTGATAAAATAGTTTCTAACACTGTACATAGTGAGAATCAGCACATTGATTCAGCCACTAAGGCAGTGGCTAACAAAATAGAGTTGAGCATTCCAAAGAGTCAGTCCACTTTAAATTTGGAGAGTGAGATTGCAAAAATTAAAATCTATTTCCCACTCTCTAAGCTGGCCACTCAAGATGTATATAAAGGCCAAATTTTGAAAGCGTTAAATTTAGGTGAGAATAGTGACACTGTAAATCTGAGTGATGATCAACCTGCCCTTCTGTTTGGTCCAAGGATAGAAGGAAAGTTTCAGGAAGGGGTAGTGCCCCCTTTCTATATCAGTCTCAACATCCATGATAAGATTCTCCACAATGCAATGCATGACTCTGGGGCTTCACACAACCTGATGCCTAAAGTAGTGATGGAAAGATTAGGCCTGGAGATAACCCGTCCCTACAAAGACCTATATTCGTTTGACTCTAGTAGAGTAAAGTGTCTTGGCCTGATCAAAGATTTATGTGTGAGCCTTACTCAGATTCCTGCCAAGTGTATGGTCATGGATGTTGTTGTGGCAGATGTGCCACCCAAGTATGGCATGTTATTATCAAGATAATGGGGAGCCAAGCTGCAAGGAACAATGCAGATGGATGGGGCTTATGCCACAATCCAAATATTTGGCCAACTTAGAAGACTATACAGGGAAGCACAAATGAAATTCCTGGTTAGTAGCCCTAAAAAGCCTGAAAATTCTCCTCTATACTCTGTACATACAGACCTAGATTCCTTTATCTTCTGCAATGATGAATCTTTGGGAGGACCAGAATCTGAAAACGTAGATACAAGCAAAGGTACACATGTTGAAACAAAGAAAATGGATTTTAACATAATGGCTACCCTAGACTCGGAGGAGGAAGACGTAGAAAACTTTGAACAGTGCATTGAAACAACAATGCAAAGTGAACCAGAAACAGAATGCGATCAGCCAGCTAGTCACCTCTCTGACTTCCACACCCATAACGAAAAACTAAACAACCCACAGCCTAGTGCAGACCCTATAATGCAAAATAATGGCGAACCCAGCTGTAGGGAAAGAAATGATAACAAAAATGAGAATGAACCCCTGTGGGAAATGAGTTTCGATGGGTCCTGCACAAGAAGAACTGTCGGAGCTGGGGTTTGGCTACGTAACACAGAGAGCGACTACGTGGAAAGCCATGCCTGCAATCCACATTTCAAATGTACCAATAATATTGCAGAGTATAAGGCCCTTATCCTGGGTTTAAATATGTTGAAGAAAATAGGAGCCCGTAGAATAGCCGTGCAGGGAGACTCTGAATTGGTTATCAAACAGATGAATGGTGAATACACAGCCAAACACCCTAGGTTGAGAGCATATAGGAACGATGCTATGGACATATTGAAAACATTTGTTGAATACGAATTAGTGTTTGTTCCTAGAAACCAGAACGCCATTGCAAATGGATTAGCTTGCCTAGACAATTCATACCCTAAGACTCCAAGCGACCAACAGATCATCATTCAGACCAAATTCAGGCCTGCGGTGCTGGATAAAGAAAAATACTGGCAGGTTTTCGAGGGAGATAAACAAATTGAAGATTTTTTGATGGGCAAGAACGAGTTTGAGTTTTCCGATTCAGACTCTATGTCTAGTGATAGCTGCCTAAGTGAGGAACCCTTGGCCGAGGAAGAAACTGCACCGCACGATGTAGAAATAAATGCTTTAAATGAAGAAACTGGAAATTCAACCACGGAGTGTGAAAATGCAGACAGTGAAGAAGTAAAGGTGCTGCAGGCCAAAGATAAGAACATACCTCGAGATCTGGCGCCGTTAGAAGACCTTTTTGACTTCGATGATGTGGCAAAAAAGCCCACCATTGAGCACGTGGATTCTGACGTAGAAGAACGCAACATAGGCACAAAATATAATCCCAAAATAATTAAATTGGCTAAGTCTCTTCCTGGGAACATGAAAAAGGAATACATCAACCTTTTTAAGGAATTTATTGACGTGTTTGCGTGGAGTTATGAAGACTTAAAGGCTTATGACACGAACATCATACAACACAAAATACCTTTAAAAGAAAATTAGAAACCCTTTAGGCAGAAACTTCGTAGGATAAACCCGAAACAATTGCCCGCGGTGGAAAAAGAGATTAAAAAGATGTATGAGGTAGGCATAATAGTTCTCGTAAGGTTCTCTGATTGGGTTTCAAACTTAGTGGCTGTGAGAAAGAAAACTGGGGAGATTAGATTATGTATTGACTTCAGAAATCTTAATAGAGCCTCACTCAAAGACAACTACCCTTTGCCAAAAATGGAACACATTCTACAGCGAGTAGTAGGCTCAAAAAGAATTTCTTTGTTGGATGTTTTTTCAGGTTACAACCAAGTCTTAGTAATCCTAGAAGACCAACTCAAGACAGCCTTTACCACTCCATGGGGCACCTTTATGTATGTAAAAATTCCCTTTGGACTGATGAATGCTGGTGCAACCTTCCAGAGGGAAATGGATATAGAGTTTTCAGATGAGATAGGACACTTCATTGTTATTTACTTAGATGACATAACAGTCTATTCTAAGACTGAAGAAGAACACCTAAAACATCTGAGAAAAGTGTTTGAAAAATGTAGAAGGTTTGGTCTATCATTGAATCCCAAAAAGATTGTATTTGGGCTGCAAGAAGGAAAGCTTCTTGGACACATTATATCAGAAAAGGGAATCAGGATAGACCCACAAAGAGTTTAGGGAATACTACAGATCACACACCCAAGAAACATCAAAGAATTACATTCCTTCATTGGGAAGATTAACTTCCTTAGGAGGTTTATCCCCAACATAGTTGAACACCTTAGGAATATGACTAACATGCTGAAGAAAGGTGTGGGAGTTAAGTGGACTGATGGAGATAAACAATCTTTTGAATCAGTAAAACTTGCACTCACCCAAGCTCCTGTTCTGATCAGCCCAGATTTCTCTAAAGATTTCCAGATCTTTTCATTTGCCTCTGAGCATACAGTGGCTGCAGTCTTGCTGTAGAAAAACACAGAGGGAATGGAACAACCAATTTCCTTTTTCTGCAAAGCACTAAGGGATGCACCCTTGAAATACAACATAATAGAGAAACAGGCCTATGCTCTGATTAAGGCCTTAAAATACTTTAGGGTGTACATATTTCATTCCCACACCATAGCTTATGTGCCTAACATAATATTAAAATATATTTTGTCCCAGGACCCAGATGGGAAAAGGGGAAAATGGATTGCTGTGATCTTAGAATACGACCCTGAGATAAAACCCAGCAAGCTGATTAAAGGTCAGGGCCTAGCTCAATTAATGGTTGAATCAAATCTACAAGCCCTAGACATTAACATGGTAAATACCTTGGATGAGCAACAAGAACTGCCTAATCCCACTATTGAGGAAAAGTTTCAGAGCTCTCCTTGGTATTCTGGCATTTTGTATGTGCTTACACACCTCAATGCCCCTCCTGAACTATCAAAGGCCAAGGCCAGATTCTTAAATCTGAAAGCCATGAGCTATTTAATAATTAATAATTGCTTATACTGGAAGAATCCAAATGGCCTATTACTTAAATGTTTGCCTGAAAATGAGGTAGAAAGGATTAAACAAGAATTCCATGCAGGAGAGTGTGGAGGCCACCTAAGCTAGAAGGCTACTGCAAACAAAATACTCAGAGCTGGCTACTATTGGCCCACACTCTTCAATGATGTCCATAAGATGATAATTTCCTACCACAAATGCCAGATTTTTTAAAGCAAAAGAAAGCTCCTCCCCTTACCTCTACAACCCATCATTGTTGAAGGTCCCTTTTTGCAATTGGGCCTAGATTTCATAGGTGAAATTCACCCTGCTTCTTCTGCACAACACAAATGGATCCTAATAGCCACAGACTATTTCACTAAGTGGATAAAAGCCATACCTACTAGGAATGCCATAGATTCAGTCATCATTAGTTTCCTAGAAGGTCACATCCTCTCTCGGTTTGGCTGCCCAAGGAAAATAATCACTGATAATGCTACTGCTTTTGGATCCAGGAAAATGGTTGATTTTTGTCACAGGTATCAAATAGAACTCGGTCATTCAACTGCCTATTACCCTCAAGGTAATGGATTAGCTGAATCATCAAACAAGAGCCTGGTGATCATCATCAAAAAGCTACTGGAAGAGAACAAAAATTCATGGCATAACAAGTTAGTACATGCCTTGTGGGCTGATCAACTTACGACAAAGAAATCCATTGGCATGTCACCTTTTCAGCTTGTCTATGGTGCAGAATCAGTGTTTCCTACCAGCCTTAGGGTACCAGTGATTAAGTTGGTCCAAGAGATCCAAACAGAAGAAGACAGTATGGCGAGAAGAATAAACCAAACAATTCATCTCCAGCAAACGAGGGAAGAGGTCTACAACAGAGCAGTGAAAGTTAAGGAGAGCATAAAGAAATTGTTTGACAAAAGAACCAAAGTTTCTGATTTCAAAATTGGGGATAAAGTTCTGAAGTGGGACTCAAGAAGGGAGGATAAAGGTAAGTATGGAAAGTTTGACAGTTTGTGGTAGGGGCCATACATCATCCAGGCCACGGTGGGTCCAAATGCTTTCTTCCTACAAGAATTAGATGGTACAGAGCTGTTTGGGGGTCCTTTCAATGGAAGGATACTCAAACACTACTTCTGCTGATTTACAATTTCCAGTTTCCATTACCATTGTACATACCATTGCAATTTTTTGTTTTCAAGAAAAAGAGAAAACATTTCAAAAAACAAAGAGGAAAGAGAGGTTCAGACATGCTAAAAACGTGAACCTCTGAAGTGCAAAATTTTGGCTCTAACATGATCAAAACCTGAGCCAAAGAAAGTAAGACAGCTAGTCCTAACATGCTCAAAATCTGGACCAACAAAGAAGAAAGAAGAATCAGCTCTAACATGCCTAAAACCAGAGTTGAAATGAAGAAAAGAAGTGACTCTGACATGCTCAAAACTTGAGTCACAAAGGGAAGAAGGATACTTCAAGTTTCAGATTTCAAGCCTTCACAGTTTTGTTTTCAGTTTTCTACAATTTTCTGTCCATGTGCAACTGTCTTTATGCCTTGGACCCACAGCAAGTCAGACATTCTAATCCTGGCTTGACTGTTTTTCAATTTCTGTCGTGGAATATAGAGAAGAAATCTTCTGGACAATTTAATCCCAACAAATATTAGATTAGGTAGATAAACATATGAGACCAAGAGTCTAATCTGGTCTCATGGAGTAATAAGGGTAGATTTATAATAGGTTTATTTTCTGTTATAAAAATAAATGATGTAAAGGGTCTGCTAGTTCAAATGCACCCCAAAAGAAAAATGCTAGGATTGTAGGAAGGGTAGGTAGTTTGTTGGGGAAATTTTTTCTACTGATGTAATGTTTTCATATTGTGGCAGCTGAAAATCAAAAAAGAAGGTGGCTTAAGCAGCAGGCATCTGGCCTACACCAAAGATCATTTTATGAATTCTTGACTCCTTCAAGAAGAAGCCACCCCCATGTGGAGCCACTGTTAGCCCCCCTATAAATTTCTGACAAAGTAAAGTAGGGGGCTAAATTGTTTTTGAGCCTTCAAGGAATGCATCTCCCCTGAAGACACATCAACCTTGAAGTATCCTGTGCTTTTGCCTTTGATAAATTTCCCTCTGCTGACTCCCTTTATAAGGTCTCATTGATTACATAAATTCTTCTCCAAAAGGCCTACATTAACCCTTATATCCCTGCAGAATTTCCCTTTTCACCTCTTCTTCATTTGTCAAAATCCCTTTTCTTTATCCCAAAATCACCCCCCTAATCCTTCTAAACCTCTCCAAAAATTCCCCCTTTATGGTCCCCTCAATCTCCCCAAATCCCCTTGAAAACCCACCTTTACCCTTTTTCTAGCCAAATTCTCACCTATGTTCCCTATCGCTACCCTCCTTTGGTTTTAAATGCATCGAAATGGGTTAAAAACCCACTTTTAACATTATAATAGGGCTAGCACCTTTCGGCCAGCCCCCTCGGCCTTTCTTTCACCTTGTGACCTAGGTGCCGAAACCATACGCTAACCAAAAAAGTGCTTATCTCAATTGGTATCGGAGGCAATATCAACCATCGATCAGCGCAGATCGGACGGTCCGTGTTAACTCTGCAGCCCCCATGGTCTACCCCGTTCATCGCCCTGATCTCACCATCACTGTCTATTTACCCGCAGATATGACGGTCCGTAATCCCCCGTCTCGGTGGTCCTCGCAGCGCACTATTTCAAAACCACCTAGTTTCTATCGCACTGGTTTCGGGCGAGGGGCAGTATTTTCTGATCGTGGAGCGATTCCATACAGCATCCGACGCGTGGCACTGGTACGGCTGGAAAACCACCCTCCCATCGCGCATTAAATTTCGTCCATGGACACGCAGCGATATACATATCAGCCGTCCGATCCAAAGCCCACCATCCAACGGTCGTCATTCCACGGAGCTGCGCGAGGTTTAACCCGAGGAAACCGTACCCATGGCCCGTTGTCCATCGCCCTCCGATGCATTTTTCACCATTGATCTCCGTCGAGATCGGACGGTCCAAATTCAATCACACATCCGTCATTGACCCGGGCCCACCACGTCATCCGTCCACGTATCTTCATCATTTTTCTCGCCCGTCCCCTTTATAATCCATTCAAAGATTAAATTTTAATGTTTTTTACGTTAAACGTTTGCCCTGACACCCTCCACTGTTTTTCGCCAACCTTCACCAGAGCATTTCTCCACCATTCCTCTGCATTTTTTTGCCATTTCTCCGCAGTCCCACTATCATCCTCGCAGTCGTCAACATCATCCCACCCCCATACATGTTTTTCGTAACAGGCTTTCGTGTTTTGCAGGGTTACCAATAGTAAATGGCCGCCATGATTCAAGGTTTCTGTCACGGCGACAGAAAACACAGGGAAGAGCGTGCACAGAGATCGTATCATGGAAAAAAGCCCGGTATAATGCTTTGACACGGCTTCCATTAAAAGAACAGGGTTTGACCCTGTAAAACTGTCCCGGCACCATTAACACACAGATTTCGCAGTCAGAGATATAAATGGAGCAGCAGAGAGCTTAAGGCAGACAAATGAATATATATAAGCCTTATGTTCATGGATTTAGAGGTAAAGAACCAGATTGAAGACCCAGGGATCACGCAGAAGGTACAACACATAGAAATCAATGCATATCAAGGTTTCTACAACAGCAGAATGTTTTTCCTCCATAAAGGACAAAGCACCCATGCAGTTTTTATTCTACACCGTCATCCTGAAGAAATTTCCACCCTGACAACAGTCTGAAGCTACTAGATCGTTTGTTTCATAAATACGGTAGACTTCTCGGTCGTGTATTTATCATTTGTTTATTCACCAAAAGTACCATAGAGTCATGCAGATCAAAGTACATCAAGGAACATACCGAAGTAAATAGGGGCCTGAAGAAGACCACTCTTCCATCTAAAGAGTGACAGGAATTGAATGCTCAGAATTAAAACAGAATGGGCGTCGACCCTCTTTCTTTTCAGAAGTTTTAATACTGCATTTAGTTCTTCACCTACCTCCTCTGCTTCCCTTCAGCTGTAAAACTCATGAGATAATATTGTAAAGGTTGTTGATCAGTTATCAGAAGATTGCAAGTAGTTTCTTTTGAGACACAGTCTCTGTGTAAGGTTGTAAGATAGACTGAGGAATATGATTTCAGACTGAGTATTCAGCTATTGGCAATGTTGTACTTGACTAGTATTGCTATTTAATATGACAAGCATATTTCTTTGGATCCTGATCTAAAGCAGCGGTGATGTTTTCCTATCTCTGTGTTTAAGTCATTTCATTTCGTTTCTACTGGCTTGCATCAGAATATTGGCATAGGATTTACCCTTGTTAGGTACCCTATGTTTCTACTCTCCTTGTCATTAATGTTTTTCTTTTGAATGTGTTATCTAAGAATTGATTTCAGATCATTTAACCAGTGTAGTGGATGTTATTGCCTGCTCTCTGATGTATGAGTTAAATGAGTATGTTCTTAGATTTTTCTTGTTAAGGATTTAGCTGGAAGATTTGGGAACATTGGGGATTAGAGTTAGCCCTGTCCACTAGGATCCTTGTGCAACCAGCTGGTCTTTAACTTTGTGCTCTGAATCTATGTTATCTCCTCCTTTCCTACCTTTCCATATCATACATTCATCTTTAAGATCTAATGTTTTAGATGACTAGCCCAATTGAAAGCTTGCACATTGGATAGTAATAAAATCCTTTCTTGAATCCATTTCCCAATGGTTTTGAATGCTCACTGGAATAATTCACCTCTGCCTTATCCCTCCTTGCCCATCCTTGTCTTACATTGAACCCTTCTTTCCTGATAGCCAACAACCAAACAAACAATCAAACAAACAAACCCTGAGCCTTATACCTAGCCTAACATCTTAAACTTTGAGCTTCAAAGACATATATACTTTGAATATTATAGAGAGATCCCTCTCTGGACCCAGGAGGGCTAGATCCTGAGGTCTGAAAGTGGGTTGATGTTGTCTCATCTTTTGGTATTTCCAACCTTGCCAAAACATGGGAACCCCAACAATGCCAAACCTTTATTAATCATTATTAACTTCCTATTAGGTATGAAAGTAGAAACGAAATTCTTAATAACTTATGTTGGGATACCTTCACCCACATTCCTGATCATATTAATTAGTGGAGAAGAAGGTGAATCCTCTTCAAAACTAAGTTTCCTCATGAGTTATTTGGTGAGTGGTTTACTAAGTCCCTCTTGCTTAGGATTGTTGAATATTTTGGTAGGTAGGAGCCCAAACAAAGGAACAAGCCATCATTTGTGCCCATCAATTATACTTTATTTATTCTTAAGTGGGTACTCTCTATGATATCTCTACTAATTCTTCTTGGTCATCAACTAATTCATTAAATCAAAAACCTAGAAACCATACCAAATTTGGTGTAGTGGGGTGTGTATCAACAAGAAACATAGGCCAAATAGACACATAGGTGGACCAAATTAAGATCTCTTCTAGTTCCCCAACTACTAAACTTGCCTCTCAAACTCCTAGTGATCTTATTCCAACATTTGAGGTAAACTCTATTTATTCAACATCTGTGAAGAACCCTCAAAAACCAATATGTAAGAAGAAAAAGGAAAAGTCTAACATACCTTCAAATAATGGACAAGGTTCACCCCAAACCCAAGATACTACTAGGGTGGCATAAAAGAGAAGAAGGAAAATAACCATTTTCCTTGCAATATTTATGGGGGAGACCACCTTACTCATGAGTGCTCGTGGATGGATGAAATACACCGCCAATTTTCATAACAACCCATTTCTTTCAACCTGCTATTTTAATGAATCCATTTTTGACCCTGTAAAAACATATGGTTGTGAACCCTCCACCTCCTCAGTATGGGGGTGGGGGGGAAATTCTTCTCAAAATTCCTCATCATCCATGCAAGATATATTTATGATGGAACATCCTATCAATGTCACAACAAGAGCACACAACTATGATAATCCTAAGATTGGTACTTCCATATCATTACATTTGAATCATTCTCCACCCAATGGTCCTCTTCACTTTAATAAACCATCACTGAAAACTATGCCATATCCTCCTAAAGGCACACTGTGTAAGACTACACATAAGCCCAATGTGAGGGCCAATCACAACTATATAAATATTGTTGAGGATTTGGCCCAAGTTCCTTGTAATGTTCCCAATTTTTAGCCTCCAAGTAAAAGGAACATTATAGTTAGAAGTATTTGATTTAGTTAAATAAAATGGGTAAGGAGGCCCCATAATCTTTGAGAAGGAAGAATAAACACTTCCATGTGAAAGGAGGAAGAATAATGCAACTGATTTGAGCACCACACGGTGTGAACAGGATTGGATCATGCTTGATCTAGTCATTTTGACCAAGTCAACTAAACTGTCTAGATACATTGAATATTCTTGGACAACGCAGTTTTGGTGGAGGACAACTTGCATGATTTGGGAAGCAAATGTGGATGGGTCCCATGGTGGAGAGGAGCATTTGCTATATATGAAGAAGAGGAGAGCCATTTTTATTCATGCTTTACTATTATTTTTCTTGGTCTATTGAGACTACGCTCCTCTTGATATTTAGCAAGAGTGCAATGCTACATAGCACTAGGGTGTTCCTGGTCGGGAATACCTACGTCATTCTCAAGGAAGGAGAGGGTTTTGAGCTCCATTTTCTCATTCCAAAATTTGGCCAAAGCTACCTCCTTCAGTGCAGTGTTTTCCTATTCGGCAGAAAACGTTGTGTTGCTGGGTGCAGCAATAGAGGAACTCATAGAGTCATTCTTTGGCTTGTTCTTTGATGGAGATCTTGTATATTCTTTGGAGGAGTAGCAAAGGAGACTCCCGAGCATCATTTCATATCTTTTGCACTAGGCCAATCATTCAACATCTCTCACAGTGCAGTCTAGGGCTGGAATTGCATTATTTTATGAAGGCAGTTGCTAGGAGGGTCATTTGAGCTCATCAGGAGGAGTGTTTTTGAGTAAAAGGGATCAGCCCTTTGCTTGAGGACATTATCAGAGGAGGGCATGATTATTTCAGATCTTCCATAGCCTCATTATATGTACTCAGTTTTGTAGTGACATATTAACCCTAGCAGTTAATTGTCACATTGTATTTTATCTGGCATTTCTAGCAATCCCTCCTGGATTGGCTAGAAATCTTGTATTGGAGCCCATATTTCCGTTCTTGGAAATTTCTTTGGATCCTTTAGCCTCATTATCATTTTTTATGTATTCAACAGCTGCTACTCTCATAGATACTACACAATCATTGCTCTCTGGCATTTTGTGCAGTTGCAGCAACTCATGTATTTCATTGCTTGATCATTGGAGATTGGTTCTAGTAGCTTGAGTGGCTTGTCCCTCATGATTATCTTGTATATTACTGCTGATAAAATAATATAATGTTGGCTGCATAACATTTCCCTCTTATGGTATATTCAGAATTGCAGATTTTATGATTGTGTTCATGTATTACTGTAGGCTCTCTCTTTGAGCATTCTCTAAGGGACCTAGTTTGGGGAGATCTGAATAACCCATCTAGAGTCATTTATTTGGGCTAAAATTCTAGAAGAGAAGTTTTTAATGAGTTAACAAGGGGATCCAAGCCCCCTTTCAACTTATTTTTTCATTGGATTCCTTATACAGTGTCCTTTTGGACCATATTGTAGAAAAATTTCTTGAAAGTGGAATATTAGAGTGGTATCAGAGCATCAATATTGGCTCAGCCTATGCACAAGATTTAATGCTATTAGAAAGAGGAGCTTCTCTCCAAGAAGAGAATATTTACAGAGGAAACAAGAAAAGAGGAGTGACGGAAGAGGAGGTCTCCCTTCTTCTTTTCCAGACCATGGAGGATATCATTGAAGACCTTGAGGAGATAGAAAGGGAAAACTGGAGAGATTTTCTGAGAGGGTTTGTGGATGAAGCAAGCCATAGTTGTGACCATATTGGGTGTGAGAATTCAGCCACACATGCATATCCACAGCGCAGTACATTTCCCATATCTACTGCAGCGAGAATGGAGGAAGATGAGTCACCAAGGGAGGAGACCTTGAGTGATTTTCTTTGGGAGTATTAATCTCAATCATGGAGATTCGAAGTGCACTTGGACTTCCAAGAGTTTTTGAGACTCAAGGGAGCAAGATCTAGAAGCCCCAAAGGGAGAAAGAAAGATATATTCTTTATATCTACTTTCGATGGATCAGCAAGATGAAAATCCATAGGTTGGGTGGAGGAGCTTGATGCATATTTTTAGCTACACCAAGTTGCAGCCAAGGAGGCCATCACTATAGCAGTGTTGCATCTCAAAGGTATGACCCATGGTTTAAAATTTATGTTTCATGTTATCATGCAAATGTAAAAACCTATGATGAATTCACTAAGGAATTGGTGAAAATATTTGATAAATATCAATGTGAATCATCATGTGTAAAAATTGAGAGATCAAACACCTTGCATGAGTTGGAGGAAATCATGAAACAAACTCCACTCCATATTTATAGAGGGGAAGGAAACCATGATGATGACTTGCTAGAGGCAAGAACCCCATTGTATGAAGGGCACTCTTCCAGTTGTAATGGTATGGAGATATTTTTTTCAAAGGAAGACCGAAATCCAAGGTCTCTCATTGGAGAGGAGGCATACTCATATGTTGGTGAAGAGGGTAGAAGGACCCACAACGCTGTATAATTGGAGGGAGATCCATCACCACATTGGAGGCATCCTTGTGTCTATGAAAGGAATTCCAAGAGGTACCACATGTCGGGACCTAGTCACAATTCCTGAGCAGCATGCAGTGGTATTGAAGGATTGTGAAATGGAGGATGAATTTGGCATGGGGGATGTCAAAGTACCAGGCATCAGCGTGAGGGGAGCTTCACATGATAGATCACCAACGATGTCTATGAGGAGGATTGATCCGTATTGGAGGTCTCATCTTTTGGTATAGTACTCCAAGGATCTTGGTGCATGCATGGTTCTTGATGACCCAGAGGGATATGACAGATACATGGTGGATGATATGGTCATCTATTGTCATGGCAGAATCTTCTTGACTAGGGCATCTAGTCTCAAGGAGAAACTATTACATGCAACTTCCTAGCTATGCACCATGATGCATATCTTGTTTTGTTGGAGGATTTCACTTTGGAGGGCATCCATCAGAACATATATAAGCATATGGAGAGATTCATAGCCTAAATGGTGATATAGAGGATGTCACAACCACCTTCCTAATCATTGGGAGTGAGGGAGATTTTTCAGTTGAGCCATTTCAGTTCAAGGTCTCAAGTACATGGTAGAGAAGGTATAATTTCACATTATGTTTTGTACTTCTTTACTTTATATGAGCAGCATATTGTATCAAGAAGGATCATCCCTTCTTGCATTTTGTATAATGTACTTGCAACTACTTGTAGCATTGATTTTGGCTACCTTAATGGTAGTTTGTGGGGGAAGACACATAACTCTCGATGTGCACCATTAACACCACATTGTACATTCATGTTCACATCTTATGAGATGACTATGGCAACAAGCAAGTGGCTAGTAAAGCACTTGTTATCTTTTTTTTTTAGGCAGGCATGGAATGCACTGCGTTGGTTCCTCATGTGGAGCTATGATTCATTCTCCGGTTGCCTTGTGGCAATTTGTTTTCATTGTATTTTTCTTCCATATGTTGTCGATGCTTGTATACTCATGGGAGGCTTTGTTTGGAGAGTGGGCCTAGAGTTGAAGATGCCCATTGGGAGTATGATTCTCCTCTTTTCACATGTTTTATGTTTCAGGAGAAACAATGGGCACACCATGATTTCCATGTCACTATTTTTCTCTTCATATAGGAGGAGCTATTGGGAGAAAATGTGTTGTTGGAGGAGGCACTTCATGGTTGATTCATTTTGTGGTGAGGCTTGGGCCAATTTTGGAGACCATGACATTGCAGCCCAATATCAGCAACCCCCTCATACTTTTCATAAATGGAGGGAGAAACTACTTGGATGGGAAAATCTAAGCTCTCCATTCAGCCCCAACATGTTGCATAGATCCGGGGTTGAGGACTGCTTTTTTGAGCTACCTAGGATGGCTCATTTCATTTGGATGATTGCATGGGTGAAGGAGTCACTCATTGGGAATAAGAATTCCCATGTTTTTCATCACTCCTACCTTGAGGAAGCCATTGAACAACAAGGATATTTCCACTTTCATCTTCTATTGTCTCATGATGTATACTTTGGTTTTACACACTTGGAGGGATACATGGAGGATAGATTTATTGCATACTTTGATGAACTATGGTGGGGTCTATTGATGAGGAGGCCACAAGAAGAGGAGGAGGAATTTTTCTCTACCTTGCAGTTTCTTGAGGACAAGAAACATTTTGAAGGGGGAGGACTATAATGTTCTGAATTTTTAGCCTCCAGCTAAAAGGAACATTATAGTTAGCAGTATTTTATTTAGTTAAATAAAATGGGTAAGGAGGCCCCATAATATTTGAGAAGGAAGAATAAAAAATCCTCATGTGAAAGGAGGAATAATAATGCAGCTGATTTGAGCACCACATGGTGTGGATAGGATTGGATCATGCTTGTTCTAGTCATTTTGACCAAGTCAACTAAACTGTCTAGATACATTGAATCTTCTTGGACAGCGCAGTTTTGGTGGAGGACAACTTGCATGAGTTGGGAAGCACATGTGGATGGGTCCCATGGTTGAGAGGAGCACTTGCTATATATGAAGAAGAGGAGAAGCATTGTTAGTCATGCTTGATTATTATTTTTCTTGGTCTGTTGAGACTACGCTCCTCTTGCTGTTTAGCAAGAGTGCAGTGCTGCATAGCACTAGGGTGTTCCTGGTCGGGAATCCCTACCTCATTCTCAAGGAAGGAGAGGGTTTTGAGCTCCATTTCCTCATTCCAACATTTTTCCAAAGCTACCTCCTTCGGTGTAGCATTTTCCTGTTGGGAAGAAAACGTTGTGTTGTTGGGTGTAGCAATAGAGGAACTCATAGAGCCATTCTTTGGCTTGTTCTTCGGTGGAGATCTTGTATATTCTTTGGAGGAGTAGAAGAGGAGACTCCCGAGCATCATTTCAGATCTTTGGCACTAGGACAATCATTCAAAATCTCTCACAATGTAGTCTAGGGCTGGAACTGCGTTATCTTATGAAGGCAGTTGTTGGGAGGGTCATTTGAGCTCATCAGGAGGAGTGTTTTTGAGTAAAAGGGATCAGCCCTTTGCTTGAGGACATTATCAGAGGAGGGCATGACTATTTCAGATCTGCCATAGCCTCATCATATGTATTTAGTGTTGCAGTGACATATTAACCCTAGCAGTTAATTGTCACATTGTATTTTATCCGACATTTCTAGCAATCCCTCCTCGATTGGCTAGAAATCTTGTATTGGAACCCATCTTTCCATTCTTGGGAATATCTTTGGATCCTTCAGCCTCATTATCATTTTTTATGTATTCAGAAGCTGCTACTCTCATAGAGACTACACAGTCACTTCTCTCCGGCATTTTGTGCAGTTGCAGCAACTCATGTATTTCATTGCTTGATCATTGGAGATTGGTTCTCGTAGCTTGAGTGGCTTGTCCCTAATGATTATCTTGTATATTACTGCTGATATAATAGTAATATAATTTTGGCTACATAACATTTCCCTCTTATGGTATATTAATAATTTCAGATTTTATGATTGTGTTCATGTATTACTATAGGCTCTCTCTTTGAGCATTCTCTAAGGGACCTAGTTTGGGGAGATCTGAATAACCCATCTAGAGTCATTTATTTGGGCTCAAATTCTAGAAGAGAAGTGTTTAATGAGTTAACAAGAGGATCCAAGCCCCCTTTCAACTTATTTTTGCATTGGCTTCCTTATACAACGTCCTTTTGGACCATATTGTATAAATTTCAGAAAGCGGAATATTGCATTCCTGCTAATATGCATACACTGGATTTTTATTGGTGGAGTAGATCCCTCGTATTTTAATTTGATAACCCTCAATCCATTCTCATGGAAACCCCATATTCCACATCATATGACCTTCCAAATAATGGTCCATATCTTCAGGAAATGTTTTCATTGAATATTCTTGGAAGATGGGGAATCTACCTATATCATGTCATCGAATTATTGCAAAGTTGTAGGTTTCCAGTGTTAGAAGGGGGTAAATTTTTGGAAAAAATTCATGCCCTGGGCATCCAAGATTTGGTTGGCATATTTTCAAACTTCAGTGGTGGAGGTCAGGCAAATTGGAAGGGGCCTTATCAAATTTTATTTTAAATGAAATCAAATTTATTTAAAATAATTAATGAATTAATTAATTATATACTTTAAATATTATGTTAAACTATGTGTATATTCAGCTTACGGATGGTAATACTTGGTAAAATTCTATGGTTCAAGTAAAATTTCGAACCCCTTCTATTCTTCGAGGTTTATTGAATGAATGGGGTCTGAAAAGGGTAGTTTTAATAATCTAAGTTGTGATTGTGTGGCCATCTATAGGAAGTTCAAACCCCCCCCGGAAACAAATTACCATATGCCGAACCCTCTAAAATCCGGTTTTGGGTTTTGCAGGACAAACGCAGCACCTCCGTGCAAGAACCTAAGCAACCCCTCCAAGTTTCCATCAAGCTGGCGAGTTTCTTACTGATTCCATATTTATATTACACCGCTCTGTTGCAGGTTTAATTGCAAGACAAAACGTGCCAGGGTTTTCAATAATTAGCACCCAGGTTATTTAGCTTCGCAAGAACCAAGATGATTTTTGTTTGATGCTGAATGCCCAAACACTATCCAATTTAGCTTGAAATTTCTTGTTTTTTTTCTTGGCATTATTCTCCAACGAGCTACACCAGGGGCTTATTTCTTCATCACAATGCTATGCAACATATTTTTCAAAGCAGGAAGTCGTCATCAACCATGGAATTGAGAGTGGGATTGAAGGCCCACTAATTATCAAGACTTAGTAAATAGATTGTTCCCCATAAATCTGTCGTTGTAGCTAGGGCTTGTAAAATGCAGGAACACAATTATGGCCACGATAATGGCCTTCATCTGAAATACGGTTAACACACAACCTTAGTTAGCTCTGCATAATAATCCTATTGTCTTTGAAGCTTGTGGTCCAACTCCAGCACAAAGGACAGCTAAAAATCGAGCATCCTCAAAGATAAAAATGCGTGGATATATAGAGGTGCTCCCAAAAGCCCACAAGTGCCATATTTTTCAAAAGGGGTTGAAATTTCCATTTCATCTCGAGTCCATTTAATCGATATGATGAAGTCACAACATACAAACTGATGTCGAAGTTGACTAGGGAAAATTTGTAATGAGAAACTGTTTAATTCTGGAAATTTTTTTGTTGTGTTTTAAGTTATAGTTTGAAAAGTAATACAAGAGAAGCTTTCAAGATTCATGTGGTGTACCAAATGGTGAAGTTTTCTCCTGTTTAATGTGTTATCCATTGTTTTCCTTTCTTAGTATTTCTAAATTCTAATTGTAGAATAGAAAATTATGAATAGGATTTGCTACTAGAGCACCCTATTCTAGCTGTGTTTACAATGTTCTATGTTTTCTACTGACGCCAAATCAAGGAATTCTTAATGGCTCCTTTATTTCTGCAGAACATTACATGCCATTCTAATTGAGGAATTCTTAATTTCTCCTCAATTTCTATTGAATTCCACTCTTCTTGTATCTTCACATTCCATTTTATCCTCAAATATTCAAAGTAGTACACCTAGCTTGCCCTGTTTCCCTCATGCTTGATTACTTCTGCAAATTGATTACCCAAGCCTTTTGACTCCATTTCCCAATGGCCTTTTTCCTTTACTTTCCCCACCAAACCAAATTCAAAAAAACCCCTTTGCCTTAATAAATAGCCTAAAATTCCCATTCAAACAAATCTATATCTAATAGAGAGATCCCCCTCTGGGTCTTAGAGGGATAGATCCTACGCCTGAAGCAGTTTTGATGTTGCCTCTAGGATTCTGTCTTTAGCCTTGGAATTACGGAGCACTAACATAGTGGTGACCATATTGGGGAACGATTTTTATGTTCCTTAGTAACACTTATCAAGTTCAAATCTGGTTGATGATGGTGGAAAAACAACCAGACATAATAAGGTTGAAATCATCCACCTAGCGACTCCAATATAGATTAGTTTCATTAAAATACCCCACTAGAGGAAGACCCTGAAGCATGACGAGGAAATCTGGAAAAATAAGGTATTCAAGTTCCAATTGTATTCAAGATATTTTTGTCTTTACCTATAGTTACTTTCTATCTTATCATGATCTTGGTCAAGATTATACTGCTGAAATACATGGTGATCATTTTCAACCTGAAGAGCCTCAAGATATTGAGCCAATCCCTATAGCTCTCGCACACACTCCAATACCTGTAAAAATCCCAATTAGACATGTTGTCGCTCCTAGAGATAGCCTAGAGTTGTGATAGACCAATGCCTAGGACATCTTATATAGCAAGGAACATATGGTATAACAAAGGAAGTTATCAATAAAAAGCTCTCATGCTATCTCTTGTAAAACAAGGAATACTAATCTGAATGGGACCAAGACCTGCAGAAACTGACACATAGAAAGGAATACTGCAGAGGCAACATGCAAAGCTCCAATATAAAAGCAACAGACAATTCAGAGACAACTTACTGTAAAGAGGGCCAATTCAGAAATACCTCACAGAAATAAGTTATCAGAAGGTGTATGTAGTGAATGAAATGTTGAGAAGATACTAGTTAACATTGAGCTGATATCCAAATATACAATACCACCATGCATGGGATTACCAATCTAAGAATCCATACATGATAATAGCATTTTAAAAACACCCTCCCAAAGAAAATAATATAGTAGAAACATGGTTTAGATGAATAGTGGAACAGAATATCATGCATGGGTCATATTTAAAGCACTTGACTAATCCGATTATGGGTATCAACTAGGATAAATCCATACCAAAAATCAGTGAGCCACTCGCATTCCAAAACATGATACAGGAAAGATGGATGAAATGAAATGATCTATTTAAATAACACATAAGAGAAAGTTACAGACTATGAAATACCAAAGACCAGAATCCTCTTTAACAGATGGAACTCCTCCTCACTGAGACCCTATGGGCTCTGAGCCTTCATACAAGAGTTCTACAAAATGTATACAAAAAAACTTCACTGCATAATTTTCTGATAAAATCTGGAACCCAAATCATCTGTTCTTTGGGAGCTTTATAGGAGAACAAGAAAAATCGAAAAAGGGAGTAGGTGATGAACATTTAATTATCTCATTTAAACAAAATGGCAGTGACGTGCATGCCCATATTGCTTGATGACTTTGTAATGATGTTTGTACTCTGTGGCCTGCTAACTGAAATAAATGCACTGGGTAGAAATCTCTCCAGGAACATGGCAAAGCAGTAAGATCACATAAACATTCCATCCTTTCCTGAAAGAAAATGGTGCTGAAAAGAAAGCCTTGAGGTATTTTATCTGCGAATGGTACCTTCTGCCTTCTAAGCCCTGAATTACGGCTGAAAATATTCAATGCTGAACGTTGAATTCCTCGATCATTCACTGATATTTCTCTGCTGCTCCATTAATATCTTCATCTGCGAAATCGGCGCCTTGAATGTCCCTGAGAGGTTTGACAGAGTTTAAATCTATTCTTTTAATGGAAGTCATATCACAACAGCTTCCCAAGCCTTCCCCATAATTTTAGCCTCTGAAAAATGGTCCTTTGATGTGCTCCTCTTACGATAACATAGACTGAATCATGGCGGTTTTCCGCCGCTGTAACCCTGCAAAATACAAAAACCCGTTAAGAAAACGACGCATGGGGATGGTAGATGCAGGTGGTGAAATGACATTATAGTGCAGGGCGATGGTGAAAATTGCAGAGAAATGGCGAAGAAATGTTTTGGTAAAGGTTGGAGGAATGTATGAAATTTAACGTAGACAGTGGAAGTTTGACCTTTTGAATAGGAATGTATAGGGGAGACAGATGAATGTACGACGGGAGCACGTGGAATGATGACGTGGAGGTAGGGGGTCAATGGCATGGCGTGGGTTAAATATAGACCGTTCGATCTTAGGAGGAGATCGACGGTGGAAAACATATCGAAGGGCAATGAGACGGTGGGCCAGGGGCACTATTGACTTGGATTAACTTCCGCACATCTTCGGAGTGTGACGACCGTTGGATGAAGAGCCCCAGATCGCACAGTGGATATGAATATCACGCCGTATCTTTTTCCAAACAATAACGTACGATGGAGAGTGGCTTTTGAGCTGTACACTGAGACACACGACAAGCAATGTATGGAATCGCTTCGAATTGAGGAATACCGCCCGCCTTAGAAAGGCGGTGCAGTAGATACCAAGCAGTTTTGAACAGTGGACGCGAGTCGAGGACCACCGGGATAGATAGACTCTGGGTCGTTGATTTTACGATTTTATTGGATGGTAGTTAGACGGGCTATGGGTGCGACAGAGATAAACGAACGTCATCCGATCTGTATAGTTTGACAGCTCAAAATGCGCCCGATATACATTTGATAAGCGCCTTTCGGGATGGCACCTAGTTTAGCACCTCGATTACGTGGAGGAAAATATTTAAAGGGCTAGGGCCAAAGGGGCTAGGCCTTATATATTTTTCAAACGTGGACTTTTGGCCTTTTATAATGCAATGTGGGGATATAGGAAGGTAATGATAAGCAGAAAACAGATTTCTCAGGGCAAACCGAGGAGGTCTAAAAAGGTTTAAGCAGGATTGCTTGCTAAAAATTTAATGGGAGGTTGATATTATCAACATTGGCTCCATCTGGGGATGGCACGTTCATCCCTGGAAGTGTCAAGAACTTCGCAGACCATCTGATAATCTTCTATGCGGATCCTGCTTTTCAGCACTTCTACTTTCTTTTCATAATTCATCACGACACCCACATTATTCAACAAAGATAGAAACAGAGACTAATATTCAATATGATACATCATGCTTTCTTGGCCTACATCAGAACTGGAAGTAGTGTTTAAGAAACTGACCATTTACAGGGGCGTCGAGCGAGTCACCCTGTAAATTTTCCAACTTGAAAGTGTTGTTACCTCCCTGTTCCACAATTTTGAAGGGTCCGAACCAAAGTGGATCGAATTTAACATGTTTTCCTTTTTCAACCCTCCAGATATCCCACCTGAGTACTAAATCACAAATCTACAGATTCCTGTCCTTAGCATGCTGATCAAAAATGTATTTCATCTTCTCCTGATATTCAGTCATCCTTTGACTTACTTGGTTGCGGGTTTCTTCCAATTCCACCAACTGATTTATTCTCCTGGTCATATCATCAGGCTCTTCTTGACTTTCCTGCATGAATCAGGCTACTGGTAGGGCTAATTGAATAGGAAATACTACTGCCCTCCCATATACCAATTCATATGGGGATTTTCTATTTTCTCTCTTGCTGGTAATTCTATTGGCCCACAAAGCAAATTTTAAATGGGAATCCCAATTTTTCTGGTTTTCATTTATAGCCTTCTTCAATGCTCTCACCAAGGTTTTATTGGAAGACTCTGCCAAGCCATTTCCTTGTGGATAATAGGCTGTAGAGTGACTTAGTGTGATGTTATACTGCTGACAGAAGCTTACAAACTTTGTAGACTTGAAGGCATGTGCATTATCAGTCACTATTCTGGCAGGGCAGCCAAACCTGGATATGATGTTTTCTTCCATGAACTTTATTATCACAGTATCTGTGGCGTTCCTAGCAGGTATGGCTTCCACCCATTTTGTAAAATAATTAGTGGCAGTTAAAATCCACTTATGCTGGCTACTTGATGGAGGATGTATCTCGCCTATAAAATCAATTCCCCATTGCCTGAATGGTTCATCCACGTGCATAGGAATCATGGGCAGAGGTGCCAACTTCTGCCTTTCAGCAAATTTTTGACATTTCTCACATGCTCTAACCTGGGCAAAAACATCTCCAAAAATCTTGGGCCAATAGAAACCAACCTTTAGGATTTTTTGAGCAGTAGCCCTCTAGCTATAGTGACCCCCACAGATTCCTTCATGAAATTCAGCTATGACACTCTCTACCTCATCCTCTGTGAGACATATGAGTAGGATGCCTGAGGGATCATGCCAGTATAGCCGGCCATTGGCGACTATGTACTTCTGTGATTTCAATCTTAGCGTTCTGTATTTAGCTTTATCACAGCTTGGAGAACATTTGAGTGTGAGGAGATATTCTACTATCTCTTTGTACCACTGACTGGTGAGGTACTTTATATGTGTTTCCGGAGTAGCTACCCCAATTCCATGTCGCTCTTCTTTCTCTTCAGATTCCTCATTTACTATTGTGGACAAGTTTATACACAAAGCTTGATGGTTTGATTCAGATAATATTTTGGCAAGCCCTTGTCCTTTGATCAGCTTAGTAGGGCATATGTCTAATTCATGCTCCTGTATCTTGACAATCCACTTCCCCCTTTTTCCTTCACTATCCCCCTGAATAAGAATATCTTTTACAGTAGTTGTAGGCACAAATGAAGTGATATGGGACTGTAAGATATACATGTGGAATGCTTTGAGGGATTTTACTAGGGCGTATGCTTACTTTTCTAATATGTTATACTTTAATTCTGCATCACGGAGCACCTGACTGAAAAAGGCAATGGGCTGCTCATACCCTTCCTCATTTTTCTGCAATAATACTCCTGCTATTGTATGAGGTGATGCAAAAGAAAATATCATGAAAGGTTTAGCGTAATTTGGACCAACTAGCACAGGGGCTTCTGCAAAAGCATTTTTTATCCTGGTAAATGCCTCTCCTGATTCCTGGGACCATTTAACTTCATTATTCTTTTTCAGCATGTCAGTTATATGTCTAACTATTTCAGCATAGTTAGGAATAAACCTTCTCAGGAAATTGATGCACCCTAGGAACGCCTATACCTCCTTCTTATTTCTAGGAAAAGAAATACCATTTATAACCTCAACCCTCTTAGGATCTATCTTCACCCTATCTTTTGTTACAATGTGTCCCAAAAGTTTACCCTCTTCTAATGCAAATAAAGACTTTTGAGGATTTAGAGAGAGACCATACCTTCTACATTTCTCAAAGGTTCTACGCAAATGTTCAATGTGCTCAGTATCATTCTTTTAAAATACAGTGATATCATCGAGGTAGACCACCAAGAATTTATCCTGCTCCCCAAAAAAAGCAATGTCCATGGCCCTCTGAAAAGTGGCCCCTACATTGATCAGCCCAAAAGGCATCCTGGCATACACAAATGTACCCCATGGTGTGGTGAACGCAGCCTTCTTTTGATCTTCTGGAAGTACAGCCACCTGGTTATAGCCCGAGAATCCATCCATCATTGACATCCTAGAAGCTCCAACCACCTTCTACAGGATGTGATCCATCTTAGGGAGTGGATAATTATCCTTTAAGGATGCTCTGTTTAAATTTCTGAAATCCACACACAGCTTTATTTCCCCATTCTTCTTCCGGACAGGGACTAGGTTTGCCACCCATTTAGAGTACCTCAATGGCACAATTATTTTGGCCTTTAACAACTTCTTGATTTCCTTCTCAATAGAGGGAAGCAGCAAGGGATTTATTTGTCTGAGCTTCTTCTTATGAGGCTTTGCATCTCCCTTCAGTGGAATTTTGTGTTGCATTATACTGATATCAAAAGTTTTTAAATCCTGATAGGACCATGCAAACACATCTCTGTAAGACTGAAATAATTCTTGATATAGCTTTTTATATTCTCTAGGGATCTTCTTGGATAGTTTTACAATTTTGGGGTCAGCCTCAGTACCAAGATTCGGGTATTCTACTTGATTTTCTTCTACGACTTTTCCTGGCTGCAATGGGACATTATTCTTGTCAAATAATCTTTCTAGAGGCACCAGCCCTCTAGGTATAATGTTTCCCTTTAACTGCAACACTTTATTACCTGCCACTTTCTTCTCCCAATTTCTTTCTGAAGTATCTTCAGACTCAACCTCTTCTTCAGCATCAATCTCCATATTGGAGAATTTCCTACTGTTTCCAAGAATCTTTTCATCTTTTCTTCATCTTCAAATACCTGCCAGTGTTTGATGTTATCTGGGATTGACGGTCAATAATGCATCGCAACTTCATATCTTAAAAGAGGGTTCTGCAGTGGTCGAAATGTAGTACTAGCAGCCACAGCAAGGGAATCAGCCATCCTATTCTGTTCTCAGGGCCTGAACTGGATATTAAATTCCAAGAAGAAATTTTCTACCATGTCCCAAAATTCATTCCTATAAGCCCTCAGTCGTGGATGTTTGGTTTGACATTGATTCCTGACTTGTCTAACCACTAGTTCTGAATCTCTCAGAACTTTTAAACTTTGTATATTCATGTTCCTGGCTGTCTGCAATCCTAACATAAGTGCTTCATATTCAACCACATTATTTGTAGCTTCATATTCTAGCTTGAAGGATAATGGGACCCATTTCCCTGTAGGAGAAATCAATAATATTCCAGCTCCATTACCTTCTCTTGAATTTGCTCCATCAAAATGGAGCGTCCAGATTCCTACTTCATGGCTCTCTGAGGGCTGCTCAGTATTGATCTGACAGAAGGATGGTTCATGAGAAAAATCTTGATCTTCTTCCAGCATCAAGCATGAGAAATCTCCTTCTTTACTGTAGACTGGTGAATTTACAGAGTTGTCAGCCTTAGTTGCCATCTTGACAAATCTAGTCTCCCTGTACAACCTCCTCTCTTGGCCACCAAAAATTGGGATAGTAGCATATGTTAAATCCAACTTAATTGACCCACCAATTTTTGTCCCCCAAGATCTTGACAATAACATGCCAAAGCAAGCTAGGATGTCAGCCACCACTATGTCCATTACCACACTTTTTGCTGGGATTTGGGCCAAATTGACCACCAAATCCTTGATCATCCCTAGGAATTTAACTCTTTTGGAATCAAATGAATAGAGGTCTTTGTATGGATGGGTGATTTGTAATCCTAGTTGTTCCATGACTGAAAAAGGTAGTAGATTATGGGAAGCTCCAAAATCTAGCATACAGTTATGTAATAGCAGGTCATGAATCACTAGAGACACATAGAAGGGAGGAGTAGAAGCATCTAATTCCTCAACATGTTGACCAAAGACAACCATGGGTCTTTCTTCTTGAAGGTTGAGACTATCTGGAGTGAGTACAGCTTCTGGAGGGATCATAAAAGAGGTGACTTGGGATTGATATGTAGGTTGCATTAATAGTTCAGTCAAGGGAACTAGGATTTTGAATTTTTCAAGTTCCTTTTGCAGACTGAAAACAGGGAAATATTTTCCTATTAAAACCTCTTTTGACCCTTTATTTTCAGCTGAGGGTTTGACTTATTTTGACACAGACTTGGTATTAGGGGGAATGGCTACTTTTGAAGAAGAGGGAATTTGATCATTAGACTGCAAAGGTTTGTTTAGAGGGCCCTTACCTTTGTATGTGACTTTCTACACTGTTGATTCCTTCTGAGCAGGTGCTTCCTTCTGGGGAGGCTCTTCTTCTTGATCTTGAGTACGAGTCCTCTTCCTAGAAAATCTGAGATCATATCTTCTATTGAACTATGCTTGCATAAAATCAGCAAATTGTTTACAATAATGATCAATTTCTGCATCTTCTATGTCTCTGGTCTTTTCTTCTTCTTGCAATGGGCACTCAGCTCCTTCATTTCCTTGTAGAGGGCATTATTCTCCATCACTATCCGATAAAGCAATATTTGCATCCTCTAGTTCATAGGCAGTATCTCCAGTAGGATCATCCACTGGTCCTTTCAAGTACAGTGGGTGTGGTACCTGATCTTGTTGCTCCTTTAGTTCCATTGGCAATATTTGCAGGGGTGGTTTCCTATATTGAGGGTTGTAACCTCTATTTGGAGCACTGTGGAAATTCTTGGAGGCTAAATTCTTGGCCTCCAATTCCAGCTTGACCATTTTTTTAATAATTTTTCTCATTTCTTCCATTCTGTCATTAGCTGAGTCTCTGTCTTGATAAGAGGTGGATACCTCTTCTTTGCCCCTTCTCCTATTATCTTGTTCAGATTTTCCCTTTGATTTTCCATTGGAGGCAAAGTTTGCTTCCAACTCTAGTGCATCTGATTGAGCATCATCCAGAGTAGCAGGATTTCTTTCTCTGACAGAGAAACCAAACTCTGAATCAAAGGCTGCTACAAAGACAACCTTAGCAGCAGTTTGATGAGGCTTCATATCAGCAGGAAGACTCAAATACAATTTATTAAATCTCTTGATAAATTATGATACTCCTTCATTATGTCTTTTCTTTAGTGTATTGAACTCAATGAGACAATGTCCATGATCTTTCTTCTCTCCCCATTTCCTAAGAAAATTATCTTCCATATTATCCCAAGTAGTAACAGAATGGTTTGCTAGTGTCTTAAACCATTTTCGAGCTTCACCATCAAGAGATTGGACAAACAACCTTAAGACCACATCTAAATGTTCCACATTGAAATTCTCTGCAAAATAACAGAAGACCTCAAGATGTTTTTGAGCATCAATCTCGTTTTCCCCATTGAATTGGGGTAAAATCTTCAGATAATCTTGTGGCATGTCATTCAACACTTGGGGTAATGCCAGAGGAGCATATTTATTTAGCAAGAAGCCTGGAACATTTTCCATTGGAGGGGGTGGAGGTAGTGCAATAGTTTGATGAGTAAGAGGAGGAGGAGGAGGTGGAAGTGGAGTATGGATAACAATAGGAATATAATGAACAACAGACTGAGGTGTTAAGGGGAATAATGTTCTATTAACAGTAGATACTTCAGTGACTTCTTTAACCTCTTCAACCTCAGGAGTAGGGTGAAAATTATCTTTATTTTTGATACCTCCTCGGGGTGGGCTATCTGAATAGTAATAATTGGTATCCCCCACAGTGGAGTCGAGAGCTGGCACTTGAGAAGAAGAGGATGGGAAGTTTTCTATAGATAATTCATGAATTTTAGAGTGGACTGATTTTCTTTCCCTCCAATTTCTTCTATGTATGATCTTTTCAGGGTCAGACACTAAAGGTGTCTTTGGCTGAGATGTATCTGACCTCAAGTGTGGCTTACGAGGAGCCAAGACTACAAATAGATTTATCAAATAACAAAAGTGGAGTTGCCAAGGTGAGGGATCTACAAATCTCAACTCTCCATGCTCACCTACTTGAAGAGTGAATTAGGTTTTGTCGAGGCCCAGGGATTTAAATTTTCTCAACTTCGTTCCCCGGCAATGGTGCCAAAAAGATGTTGTTGCTCCTAGAGACAGCCTAGAGTTGTGATAGACCAGTGCCTAGGACATCTTATATAGCAAGGAGCATATGGTATAACAGAGGAAGTTATCAATAAAAAGCTCTCATGATATCTCTTGTAAAACAAGGAATACTAATCTGAATGGGACCAAGACCTGCAGAAACTGACACATAGAAAGGAATACTGCAGAGGCAACATGCAAAAATCCAATATAAAAGCAACAAACAATTCAGAGACAACTTACTGTAAAGAGGGCCAATTCAGAAATACCTCACAGAAATAATTTATCAGAAGGTGTATGTAGTGAATGAAATATTGAGAAGATACTAGTTAACATTGAGCTGATATCCAGATACACAATACCACCATGCATGGGCTTACCAATCTAAGAATCCATACATGATAATAGCGTTTTAAAAACACGCTTCCAAAGAAACTAATATAGTAGAAACATGGTTTAGATGAATAGTGGAACAAAATATCATGCATGAGCCATATTTAAAGTGCTTGACTAATCCGATTATTGGTATCAACTAGGATAAATCCATACTAAAAATCAGTGAGCCACTCACATTCCAAAACATGATACAGGAAAGATGGATGAAATGAAATGATCTATTTAAATAACACATAAGAGAAAGTTACAGACTGTGAAATACAAAAGACCAGAATCCTCTTTAACAGATGGAACTCCTCCTCACTAAGACGCTATGGGCTCTGAGCCTTCTTACAAGAGTTCTACAAAATGTATACAAAAAACCTTTCACTGCATAATTTTCTGATAAAATCTGGAACCCAAATCATCTGTTCTTTGGGAGATTTATAGGAGAACAAGAAAACTCGAAAAAGGGAGTAGGTGATGAACATTTAATTATCTCATTAAAACAAAATGGCAGAGACGTGCACACCCATACTGCTCAATGACTTTGTAATGTTGTTTGTACTCTGTGGCCTGCTAACTGAAATAAATGCACTGGGTAGAAATCTCTCCAGGAACACGGCATCACATAAACATTTTGTCCTTTCCTGAAAGAAAATGTTGCTGAAAAGAAAGCCTTGAGGTATTTTATCTGCGAATGGTACCCTCTACCTTCTAAACCCTGAATTACAGCTGAAAATATTCAATGCTGAATGTTGAATTCCTCGATCATTCACTGATATTTCTCTGCTTCTCCATTAATATCTTCATCTGCAAAATCAGCGCCTTGAATGTCCCTGGGAGGTTTGACTTAGTTTAAATCTATTCTTTTAATGGGATTCATATCACAACAGCTTCCCAAGCCTTCCCCATAATTTCAGCCTCTGAAAAATGGTCCTTTGATGTGCTCCTGTTACGGTAACATAGACTGAATCATGGCGGTTTTCTGCCGTTGTAACCCTGCAAAACACAAAAACCCGTTAAGAAAACGACGCATGGGGATGGTGGATGCAGGTGGTGAAATGATGGAATAGTGCGGGGCGATGGTGAAAAGTGCAGAGAAATGGTGGAGAAATGTTTTGGTAAAGGTTGGAGGAATGTATGAAATTTAACGTAGACAGTGGACATTTGACCTTTTGAATAGGAATGTATAGGGGAGACGGATGAATGTACGATGGGAGCACGTGGAATGATGACGTGGAGGTAGGGGTTCAATGGCGTGGCATGGGTTAAATTTAGACCGTTCGATCTCAGGAGGAGATTGACGTTGGAAAACTTATCGGAGGGCAATGAGATGGTGGGCCAGGGGCACTATTGACTTGGATTAACTTCCACACATCTTCGGAGTGTGATGACCATTAGATGAAGAGCCCAGATCGCACGGTGGATATGAATATCGCGCTGTATATTTTGCTGAACAATAACGTGTGATGGAGAGAGGTTTTTGAGCTGTACACTGAGACACATGGCAAGCAATGTATGGAATCGCTCTGAATTGAGGAATACCGCCCGCCTTAGAAAGGCAGTGTGATAGATACTGGGAAGTTTTGAAGAGTGGACACGGGGTAGGGACCACCGGGACAGATAGACTCTGGGCCGTTGATTTTACGGTTTGATCGGACGGTAGTTAGATGGGCTACGGGCACGACGGAGATGAACGAACGTTGTCTGATCTGTATAGATTGACGGCTCAAAATGCGCCCGATATACATTTGATAAGTGCCTTTCGGGCTGGTGCCTGGTTTAGCGCCCGGGTTACGTGAAGGAAAATATTTAAAGGGCTAGGGCCGAAGGGGCTAGGCCTTATATATTTTTCAAACGTGGACTTTCGGCCTTTTATAATGCAATGTGGGGATTTAGGAAGGTAACGATAAGAAGAAAACGGATTTCTCAGGGCAAATCGAGGGGGTCTAAAAAGGTTTAAGCGGGATTGCTTGCTAAAAATTTAATGGGAGGTTGATATTATCAACAAGACACAAGCCTCATGCTTCATCTCTTATTCTTGTTGAAATACCAAATAGTCATGAGCCCCTTGCTTTACCTCATATACCCGTAAAAGTCTCATACATTTACAATCCTCTGGTTTTGCCTTCTGTTCTCTATAACTTCCCTACAAATTATAGAAATAATCTACCCATATTTGATAGAGAAAATGCAAAGATCACTACCAAAAATAAAATTCAAAATCTTTATGATTTTATTGATCTGTTTGGGGTGGAAGAAGATGATGTATGTATCAGAGTATATTCCTTATCATTGCAAAGTAAAGATAAAAATTGGTTTAATAATCTTCCAGTTGCAAGCATTAGTAATTTTCATCAATTCATGCAAGTTTTCCTAGGTTGATGGGTGATCATGGGAGATTTTTTCCTCGTCATAGAAGAGTATAACCATTTAAAAATACAACTAGGGGATATAGTACAACATTTTTCAGCCAGGTTCAATAAGGTGTATCATTCAATGCCTGTTTTTATAAGGCCACCCCCAGGATTAGCTCTCTTGCACTACCCAGATGCATTTGACCTAGAGATGGCATTCCAAATACAAGAAAGGGACACTGCAACCCTTGAATAAATGAAAAATATTGCAATTGATTTGGAATCAAACCTGTTGAATAGAGAGGCAAAGTTGAAAGTAGTGAAGAAGGAAAAAATAGAAAAAGAGAAATTGAATTCTTCAGAGATAAAACTAGATATCTTGACAAATGGATTTAATGAAATGATACATGAGATTAGAAGGAAAGAGGAACTTGCTGTTAAAATACCTCATGTTTTATTAGTTCCAGAAAAGAAAAGGATCAATGTACCCAAGTAATGTGCAGCTCATCCTTCGTATCCAAAGGCAAAAAATGATTATTTCATGCACTATATTCACAACATAGCCAAATATGAAGCCCAAAATCAGATGATGGTGGAAAAATATTCCGAGGTAATGTGCATGTTTGATGACCTTGCATATGTATATGATCTTCCCAGATATGATAATTAGAATGATGATTATGTGGTTGAGGTTGAGGTTGATTATTCAAAGCAGCCAGCACCATCCTCCTGGAAAGAACAAACCCAGTTATCACAATGAAAATAAGGCAATCAAACTCTGCATGTTGAGCTAGAGGGTAAGGAGGAAAATGCAAATTTTTTTCAAGTAAGTACAAAGTGTCTGCTGTTGTGAAGGTAAATCCTCTTTGTGGACAGAGACGATCCCTCTAGCCCTAGGGTGGGTCTAGTAACAAAAGGACATGCTAAAGTGTTGCTTCCTAGTTAATGAATGAACAAAAGACATGGTAGATTGACCTACCTCGAATCCAACACTGTCGATGTTGCAGAAAGAGTAGTGGTCTCTCGCTCCTACCTTGGCAAGTCACGATCTGTTCGTTGTCATGCTCAAATACCTGCACATAAGACAAAGAACAAGAACAACATATAGCAGGGTAGTTTCACTCACAACTAATATCTAGTCAAAGAGGGCTAAACATATCGTATCAAATAAACATCATAACACAATAGTGGAACCAAACAGTAGTCATGTATATTAATGAGTAGAAGGAAGAGTACAACTGATGCTTTGACGTTGTGATCTCCTCCAACGGGGTTCAGAAGAAACGTGTCTCAATTTTTGGTCAAGGAATTCAGACTCATGCTCTCTTAGAAGTCATCGACTCAAGCTCTCTCAACAGTATCTTTATTACTCTATCTCCTCTAGTAGCTTAGCTATAGTATAATTATCTAGTTCAGCTATTCAGGTATTTTTCTATAATGTGTTCAGCTAGCTTCTACCAAAGGAGATAGTTTATTATATAGAGGGAAAAGAGGAGGTTGGGATCCATACAAAGGTGAGAGGGAGTCCTATCCTTTAGGAGATTTCCAAGGGAGGTGGAAACTACTAACTAAAGGAAGGTGTCCATGGTTGTTTCAATTCAACCACTCCCAATGACTCATCCTTGAGGTGGTTGGAATGGAACCTCCACCTCTATTTTTTTTTTTAAATCCATAAACATCTTGGTGCGGGTGTCTAACTGGCACAGAGCGCCAAGTGGCATGGGCTCAATGTTAAATTTCCAGGTCGGTGCATGGATGTAACGGGCTACTTACGCCAAGGAGAAATTAGGGATTTTCATAGCTCTGCTTTGGGAAATGTCAACAAGAATAATGTTTCTTTCATCAAAAGAGATGCAAGGATGGTATTTTTAAAGCATGACACTGCGTATTGGTCACAGAAACGACCCTCCAATGTCTGAGTTGGGGATTGCAGGGACAGTGACAAAATTTTGTGTAATATATGCCCCCTAAAGTATGAAGTCCGAGAGAGAGGGATGGTTGAAATGATTTATGAGAATGCGTTCGAATCAAACACTAATGTCCGAAGACCTGCAATTAAAAATGAAACTGATATCTATGATACATGAATCATGTGGCATGGGCACAACCATCCATAATAAAGTATATAAAAACTGAGATCTGAGGTATGGAAATAGCCATCCAGCAAGAAGGATCAATAAATAGACTCAGGTATGGTCGCAGCCATCCAATCAAAAGATTCATGCAATAAGTCATAATAATCCACAAAAATCCATAGCCTAGAGTTTATCAAACAAAACCCAGGGTCTTGCGCTCCATCTTGAGTCGAACAAGTACAATTTCGAGCATGCGAATGTATGAGTTGAAGTTGAACATGCAGGAAAATCGTGCAATTACCAGTCAATGATGAAAGCTGTTAACAAACACGAGAGAAACCACCAATGATGACGATGGCCCTCAAGGTACAAAAGGTACAATCTATGGAATGTGAAAAGTGATATGACATTGAACATTTGCAGAATCACTCAATCAAAAGCCAATTATGTGACCCTTGCATCGAATGCGAAAAACCTTCCATTGAGGCATGCAAGCTCCAAGGTACCAAAAGGGAGTCTCTAGATCAAATTCCTGGATAATGAGATGAAGTCGACAGGAAGTGACCTAGTTGAAGGAGGGCCATAATGTTTCCCACATCATTGATACAAGACAGAGGAACACGATGAAAGTGGATCAAGACCAACAAGAGATCAGAGGAAGGTTAACAACTGTAAAGGCTAACTTCTCTTGAAAATATCAGTAGCACGACACTGGATTTAGAAATATTTGACATTAATGGATCTTAGGTCATGATGACGTGGCAAAGAGCAGATGAGAGGCCAAAAGAGATTACCCAAACCCATGGAGGAAAAATGACGAAATGAGATGTCCCCAACCCAACACAAATGCAGATAAGTGCCATGTTCAAGAGCGACATACTACCAGCATAACTAAAACTTGGTTCCATTTTCCCCCACCATTTCTGGCGAGTACCCAAATTATTTTTTAAAAACAAGCTTGATGGGGATAGCATATGCTTGTATTGTAAGTTTGTCCTTCAGACAAATCCAACCTAGTACATTTCACGAGCCCTAGGAAGGAGGAACTCGAAATAACATCTTGGTGACGAAATCTAATGTCATTAGGGTTTAATGAGTCTGACAAAGGGAGAACTTGTCATCTTTTCATGTTTAGAGAGTTTGAAAAGAAAGTATAAAATAAAACTCCACCAGTCCATTTTCGTAAGTAGTCTCATAGATCTGAAAAGGTACAAAATTGTGCCTGAGAGAACCTCTTAGTCATGATAGGCTAAGGTATTCATTTTTCGTAAATAATCCATCCCAATCCGAAAAAGGGTTAAACGTATATTGTGTAGATATTAGTTCGCAACCATTTAATGAGTTCAAAACGACAATAATCTTGGCAATATTTTCAATTTTAGAGAGTCAGAAAAGAGCTGAAAGGTGACTCCAGTAGTGACCTTTTCATGCTTTTACCGAGTCCGAAAAAGTATAAAATATAACTCGTTACTTCATCATTGTCACATGAAAAACCTGTTGCTGCACAAGAGACATGTGTAAAACCCATTTTTCGAAAATAATATAATAAAATAATTGAAAAACATGTCTTAAAACCTAATTAGGGTTGTGAAAAAGTTATAAAGTGCCAAAAATGGTAAAAATAATTACTTTTCACTTTTTACCTCTTGTGGAGCAATAGTTACCCATTTTACTGTGCAATCTTGCGGCGACGATAGCGGCCAATCCAGTAGATCAATCGTAAATTCGCCAACTCCAAGTAAGATTTGAGATCCCTCTTGTCATTTAATGCTATTTCTTGCTTCCTGCAATTTTCAATTTCAAATTTGGGGGAGGAAATGTAAAAATTAGGGTTGCGCGGTTGGTGTGGGTTTCGGGCATGGAGTCGTGCCAACCACCTGATTTTTAACACTACGGCGCGCCCATTGGCATGACTGTTTTGGAAATAGTCGCACCAACAACGCAAACCATTTATAGAAAAAATATGCATCAAATACTCCAATTGTTTACAAATTTAAGAGTCGAAATTGACTAATACCACTCATGTGTGTGTGTTTGCGGGTAGAAAGAGGCAAAATGGTCATTGAATGGAAAGAACGGGAACATAGGGAAGAATATGAGCTAGCCATGGAAAATGAGGAAGTTATGGAAGCCCTCGGAAACTGTGGTTTGAAAAAATTCTTCCTAACACCATGTCTCTAAGCCCAACCAGAATTACTACAGTATCTGATCAATATATGGGACGAAAATCAAGAGAATTTCATCCTACGGGATCAAGAACTTTAGATTGATGTCTCTGATCTTCACTTCATCACAGGATATCGCAGAGAGGTGCAACACCACTCCTAATCGGCACCCAGCTCTGCATGGAAAACATGACCATGGTGATAGACAGGGTATGTCGAGGAGCGCGGAATGGATCGGGTAGTGGGAAAGTTGATATACAAACAATCCTAGATTTGACACTACGCGTGGTATTGCATACCATCACAAGGGGTTGCGGGATCACAAGCACTAGACGAAGCAACAAAGACATAGTTGCTCCTTGGTGTAGACTGCATGGCACCAACCATCTACAACTGGGCAGAGGCCGTGACCATAAACATGAAGCACCAGCTAACCAAATGCAGGAAGAAAAAACTAAAAACATTTGGTTATGGATCTATTCTAGTATCGTTCCTCTTGGAATGATTACCCATTTTTTAGCGACAGGAGGTCATAGTCTTGACACCACTAGCGAGAGAACCACAGATGCCTCGATGGGAGACTTTGATGCCAAAGGCAGGGGGCAGCCAACAGATGTCCTGGAGGCTGGAATTTTTTGATTGGCTCCATCAAGAACTGTTGTCATGGAGGACTGTCCCTACTCTGGTACAGACTTCACTGATGATCCAGACCTCCCACTCCCAGAGGGAGAAGATTGGGATGAAGATTTGGGTGAGACTCATTTTTTTAATTTTATGAGTATTATGATTTTTTTTATTATTTATGCATGTTATGACATTAAATCCATATGATGCAGATGTTGGTCTAGAGAGACCTACCAGCATGTCACTGATAGCGAGGCGAATCCCTCGCGATTTCGACCCTCAAGTCTAGGGCGGTGAGGAAGATGAGATAGTGCACAACACGGAGGGGATCACACAAGGAGTCCCAAATTATGCATGTTTTGATGATTTTCCTCGCGCCTACTAGAGACATACCGCAGGGGTGCCTAGCCGAATTCACCGCTTTTTGAGGTGGCTAGTATCTGCCGTGACATGTTATCATGAACACCATGCTGATTAGACACCTAGGTTTTATTTTATCTGCATATTTTGCGAGACATGATGTCTCAGGATGTAACATAAACATACATATATTTTTTGAAATTATTGTTAGGGTCCCGTGATTTGCTTGATTGGCAAGCCAAATGACAGTGTAACATCAAACCAATCTTTGGAGCCCAAGGACCTAGCCTTCCTGGACTTAGAGAGGGCTCTCTCTATTTGTGCAGGGGATATTTGTGTGTTTGCTTATTGTGTTCTTGATATTAGGCTAGTTATGAAGTAGGTTTTTATTTTTGGTTTTTAAGTTGTGAGGGATGAACTGATCAAAGATTAAGATAGGTAAAAATATGTCGGATCAATTGGGATATGGGGTCGAAAATTCAAGAAAGCTTTCGGATGGTGATACAAGGTTGCTAAAGGGCCGATTTTATTCGAGGTAAAATGGATCTTTGGCAAAAATGGAGTGAGATGGACATCAAACTTGTGAATAACAAAGGATTTCAAGCACAAATAGTTTAATATCTGACATAAACATGGTAGGGCAAACCATTAATCATGAGAAATGTAACTATAAGCTGATAAATGCATAGAAATAAACATTCAAGCCATACATAGAGATATACGACTCTCTAACTTTAGGAAATGGCTATCAGACTTTGGGGAAATACATTTAAGACAAAAAAACAACTCAAATCACTATTTAAGAATTCCTAAACATATTACTTCAAGCTCTTGGGCACTTTGAAAACAAGATTGCATAGTTTTAGGCAAAGGGCAAGATCAGAAAAAGACCTCCTTGGTTCAACAAATGATAATCTAATCAGTCAAAGAGAAGTTTCATAGGTGGAGCTATGGCTAGCCGTGAGTAAGCAGGGCATACCATAAATCATACTTATCATGCATAAAACCACAAATAAAACAAGCAAACAATATTCTTCAGTTATTAAAGAGCAATCAAGGATTCTTTAATATGACTAAGAATGAAGAAAACATGGAAGCTATAAAGAAACAGGAAATTTGAGGTGCCTCTATGGGCATGTCTCAAATTTGTTCTCTACTGTCTTATAGCAAGCAAGAACATGGATTTATGAATCAAAACTAGGAAACAAAACAGAGAGAGAGACAATATACCATTCTACCAAGTCATGGAATCCAACAACAATCTTCTTTCATCATCCAAGAACATCCAAGAAACTATCCAAAAGCATGAGACAATTTTTTCTTCCAAATCTTATATGACCATATATTTCTTCTATTCATCAAGTTCAGCCTTGTTTACAATGAAAGCCTTTGGAATATATAGGCCAAAGTGAGGAAAACCTCTTAGTTCAACTTGCAATCTCATTGGCCTATCCAAAATATCTGATTTTGTCCTTGAGGCTTTGCAAAGCCCAAGGCACAAAATATCTAATAAAATATCTCAAAAATGCTAAAAAAGGGAAATATATTGACTTTTCATAACTTATCATGTACAAAAATAGCTAAACGCACATGAAGAAAAGTCATTTTTGAAAGGTTCAATTTTTACAAAAATACTCAAAAAATACATCAGCAAAAGGTCTCGTGAGTTGCCGGCAACTTGTGGAGGCCTTCTCGATGTCGAAATGAGGCTCATGATGGCTCGTTGGAAAGATATGAGTGTCTTATTTTTGAAAAAGTTTAGTTTGATCCCATATGACCACTGGAAGTCCTCCAAAAATATACCTGTGTGTAAAAAACCAGAAAATAGGCCTTGCTGATAAACGGGGCAGAGTGTAGAAAAAACGAGTGTTTTTCACCATTTTGGGGGAGAAAAAGATCTTCAATTGTTCTGAAAATCGTTGAGTATGTGCTCCTAAAATTATGGCATCCAATGATACCATTTTCATCCTTTGATGATGCCCTAAACTGAAATGGCGATGCCCATGAGTTTTGGCCAAAAACCCAAAAATGACAAAAAACCAAAACATGTCAAAATTCGCCCAAACTTGGTGAGCATGACCCTCAAGGGTTTTTAGAAACATGTTGTGAAGCAGAGGCCAAAATTTGGAGCCTTGACGTGTCTTTCCTAAATCTTTGTGTTGGGCGCTTCCCTTTAGCCTCCTTGAGTTTTTCCTGAGCAACCTTCAATTTCCACTGAGCAAACTGATTGAGCTTTTTATAATGCCCGGTCATCCTCCGTTGAAGGTCCAAGTCCCTATTTTCCTTCTCCAATTTCTTCTCCAAGTGATCATTAACTCTCTGAAGCCATGCTTCCCGATTTTTCTCTATCTCTTGTTCGAACAATGCAGTGAGAGGGGTAGATTGGAGAAGGGCATCTTCTTCTTCTTTTTGTTTCTCAAGGGCCTTTTTGAGCCCCATGGTTCTTGGCCTCTTTCACCTGGGCTGATCTTTGCCTTCACTTTCATCAAACTCACCCATGAGTTCTTCCAATCTCACTTGTGCTTTGGAGGCCTCCTTTTTGTATTTTATGGCCCGTGTCTCATATACAGCCATATGGACACTCATCTGCTTGTTTTGAACTTGTAAAAAGTGATTGAAGTTCCTAGCCCAATCAAGATCAGTCCTCAAAGCATCAATTTGGCTTTCTCTGTGGATCAAGAGATTTTCTAGGATCCGGGCTTCATTATCACTATCATCACTTTGGATTTGGATGATGTCGAATTCCCTTTCCTGTTCATGACTACTTTCTTCCTTGTCCTTCCCTTTGCTTTGGGTGGCTCTTTTAGTCTTCTTCCTCTTGGGCAATTTGACCATGGGCTTCTTCGGAAATTTTCCCTTGCTTTGGAGGGCCCTAGTCACATTTGGAGTTACAACTCTAGGCACCCTTTTCCTTGATGTCCGGGGCTTGGCCACTTTCGGAGAAGAGAGAATGGCCCCTTGCCTAGGAGAGGCAGCTAGCACTTGCTCCATGGGCTCTTTACCCTTGTCACTTTGCTCCTCATTTTGCCACTGTCTTGGATTTCTTCATGGATGCCTTGGCTGTCCTTTTGCATTTCCTTTTGAGGGTTGTCCTCCTCACTGTGTTGCACCTATTTATCATGCTGCCCCTCTTCTTCATGAGGCTTCTATTCCTTTTTAAAAGGCTGATGTTCATCATCATGAGGCTATTGTTCATCATGTTGTGGATGCCCATGTTTATCATGCTGTGGCTAACTTTTTTCATCATGAGACTGCTCACCCTCACTGTGCTGCACATCTTCATGCTGTTGCCCTTCATCATCTTCAGGAGTTTGCTATTCTTCCTCACTGTGATGCTTCTCATCATCATCCTCCTCATCATCCCCTTGCTTCCCTGTTTCATCATGTTGTTGCTCATCATCACTTCCCTCTTCTTGCTCATGCTCTTCTTTCTCATCATGCTCTTTTTTTTGCTCTATCGTAAACTTGAGCTTCTTGGGAATAGGTTTTCTAGAATAAGGTGAAGGAGATGTATGAACTGGAGGGACAATGGAGAAATCCAGATGGGTGATGAAAGTATCCCAAGAGGCCTTCTTCTTCTCAAGATGATGAAGAATGATGACTTTGATGAGGGAGTGATGGAAGAGGCAGGTTGTCTGCTGTGGAGGCTTTTTCTGAATAGTGGAGGCCATTTTCTCAATGCTTCTATGTAGGAAGAAAGGGAGATTTAGCAATTTGGCCCTCGTGAAATGCATGAGCAATTGAATATGATAGGCATAGACTCGGGAGAATATTCCCTCACAAGTGAAGTATTTCATGATGATATTCATGAGGGGGCGTATCTAGTCAAAAGATATGAGAAGGGGAAAATGGATGGACATGAATCTCTACACTCAAGCTTCATAAAAGGCTTGTATTCTTCTGAGTCTGGGTGGCTTTGTTTAAACCACTTCTCCCCGACATAAGGGATTTTAGTGGCCTTGGAGATGGACCTTGGAGAGAATTTGAAATCTAGGCCTCCCAGCTGAAAATGCTTCTCTCGAAACCTCAAAGCACAAAGGTGTGTTAAAGGGGAATAGCTCTTCACCTCTTGCACTCTTTGGCAAAAATCTAGACACCCAACCTCATGGAAATTGAACAAGAATGATGGGTGGGCATTCACTTCTTCAGTGGAAACATGCTCAAATCTCTTGTGCAGGCCACTCCTACTGTCTTTCCTAGGAGGCATCTTGTTTTGAATGCTCTCTGCAACACCAAGTTGTCTCAAATAGCCTTTGGAAAGTTTTTCTCAAGCACACACCTCTGTCCTACCTATCAGTCACTATTTGACCAAGACAACTGCTTCAAATGCTTTGTGAAATATTCTCCCAACACCAAACTTCTGCTCCTTACAAATCACTGTTTTGTCTCTTTTTATGCCAATCAAAAAATAGTTATCAAAATAACAAGCACACAGTCAAATTTTTATTGTGTTTGGGTAAGGTCACAAGGATCCTTTGTGTTTTGGTATAAACAAGACAACCTTGTAAAAAAACAAAACACCCCTCCCAATTAAAAACACTCTTCTTGTATTTCATTGTTTCACATGCACAGGTAGACAAGAACACTTTCAAATTGATTTAAAAGCTTTCATAACACACTCTATTTCATGGAACAAAGGACGTAGCACTAGTTTTGATGTTTTTCCACACAGAAAGGACTTTCGAAGTGATAGAGTATTTTAGACTTGATCATTGTTGTCTCTTTACAAAACTGTTTCACCTTAGGATCACTTGTTTCTTATGCCCAGGTAGACAAAAACACCCTCAAATGACTTTGTAGAATCTCTCACCACACTTTGTTTTATGGGACAAAGGAGGAAGCACTAGTTTCACTGTTTCACTTATCCAAAAGGAGACACTTTTGAAGGTGACAAGGCATTCGAACTAAGCCCACTGTATTTCAAAATAGGATTATTGTTGTCACCTTAAGAGCACTGTGTTTTCTTACAAACACTGCCTCCACCTTATAACACTGTTTTCACCTTATAATTTGCTAATAGAGGTTAGTTTTGTCCTATCACAATTAGGACACCTTCAACAATTTTAAAAACTTCTAACACTGTGATTTCTGTCCAGTCACTAGCATATGTTTCATTACTCTGTTTTGAAGACAGTTTAGGCCTTTTGAAACCAATATCAACACACCACTTTCACTATATTAATCTTGGGCAATCATAGCAACAAAAACCTTGGATTTTTATCAAAACACCCAACCCTCCTTATCATTGTTTCTCCCTTGGAGAAAAACACTCTGTCACCCCCTTGAGATTTTCAAAAAACTAGCAAGGAGAAAATGAAGAATACCTTGCAAACTTTCACGGGCTTTCCTTGATCATTTGGCAGCTTTCGGGGCTTCTTTGAAGGTGGAAAAGAGGCGCGGCACTTTCAGATGGGAGGGCACCACACTGTGTGAGGAGTCGGGTCGGTGATTGGGCGGTTGTGACCGGTGCCTACAGGCACGCCGCGCGTCGCACAGTAGTGTAATGCCTTTATAATTTTTTTCCTGAACGCACTACGCACTCTTCCAGGCACGCCGTGCAGTCTTAAAACTTCAAAACTCTACAATTTTTCGCTTGAATTTCTCGTTCTCTCCAATGGGAGAGCCAGGGGAGATGTTTTTTGCGTTTTTTAAATGAAAAATGGGATTTTTCCAATGGTCAATCCACCCTTTATAGTTGAAAAAGCCAATGTCCCTTTGATATTTGCTTGGTGAGGGTTTTGAAAACCTTTTGAAAAGGCTTTCGGATTTAAACAAAACATGAAGCACTTGCCTTGTGATTTCATCATTTTAAAACCTATAAAGACTCTTTATGCACTAATCCTTTGACAAGATGCTAAGTTTGATTTTTGAAAAGGTAACATAGTGATGGTTTTTGTTTAAGTAAAAAGGCCTTTTTCTGGAACTGAAAATCTCCTCTACTGCCTTTTCATTATTCTTTATTAAAGAAGAAACTTTGCCACTGCTGACCTTTTTAATGACCTCTTTAAAGGAAAACTCTGCTCAAAAAACATACCAATGATTTGTGAGGCATATTTTTCCATTCTTGCAAGGAGATAACTCATCATTTTAAAACTTAATTTGACAATTTATACTCTTGATGTTTTGAAGGTGATCATGCCCATTGTGAAGCTAATTGAACTGGAAAAGTGCTGCTTTAAGCCTTTCTCTTGATTGTGGGTGAAGAACCTCACCTGAAATTGTAAGTGAAAAACTCCAGATCTTACCCATACCTATTAATCAAGGAAAAAAGGCCTCTAAAGACCCTTGGGACTTCACATGTCCATAAAGGGGCTTTTGACTGTGATAGTGGCATGTTTTATCTGTTTTGAGTGTTTTCTGTGATTTTAAAGCACTTGTCATATCATTTTTCACACCTCCTATCTCTGTGTTGTTCATTTGCAAAGTCCCCTTGAGAAAACAAAGCTTAGGTTACCTCCTTGTCACTTTTGATAAGTTTTGAAAAAGATTTTAATGAACAGGAAGATCAAAACCTTTTTGAATATCAACATCACTCTTGGGCCTCTGTTAAACCCAGCTAATTTCAACTACTTTCAACTCTGTTTTTTTAAAGGAATAGTGACTAGATGTCATGTCTGTTTATCAAGGAGAGGTATCTTTGGAAACCCCTAAGGAAATTACATACCTCGGCAAGGTTTGTTCATTTTGGCTCCAGAATTATTTTGAAAGAAATCTCTAATAGGAGATAAGTCAGCCTATTTGATCATTATAGTACCCATGCTTTCTTTTTTGTTTTTAACACCATTTCTCTATCCATAAGCCTTTAATTTTCTCCCACTACTCTCAAAATTTTCCTTTTAGTCAGTGAAAACCCTAAAATCAATCTGTATCCCTGGCCCTCTGCTTATAGATGAAGGAGGCCTTTATCACAGTGCCAAACCCTCTGCTTGTAAAATGAAGGCGGTTTTCTCAGTCTTCAACCCTCTAATCGTGTATGGAGGAGGTTTTCTCAGTGATGCCATTTCACCAGCTTTTAAACAGTGTTATCTTTCCTTTCACTGCCTATTCATGCTTAAGAAAATGAAGATGGAAAATTGGTAATAAGTCATGATGGGAATTTCTCTGAGAGATGTAATTCTGCTTTCCAAATACCTTTGCGCTTCTTTATACATCACAAGAAATTTGGCTAGTATCTGCAAAGAATTTCTTGTCATTTATAATTTACTAACCTTTGACTATGATTGCAGGAGCATAATGAAACAACTTTCTGCCCTGTAGCTGCATCCCAGGCTCAAAACCATATGAGAAGCAGTTGTCTTCTCATGTTGAGTTAAATACTGTCTTCTGGAATACTGGTACACTTCTACACTTGAATGATCCATTGAAATACTGTAAAACCACCTAATATCAGTTTGACCTATGGCATATGCATTGTTGAGACTTCAGGGCTTGTTAGTGGCGCGACTTAAGGGTGTAACCAACTTTATTTGTAGAATAGGAAGGTCTATTAGGACTGGTTGATCATAGATAGAGGTTCTTTGGCTTTAGGATTGTTTGCCAAGGGAGAAATGCCTAAAGCGCCACTACCTAACTTAGGGGCAACTTTCATTGATTCTGATTGTGTTTGACAAGGAGATCAAGGATACGAAGGGAGACACTTTGTCAAATATTGGACAGTGACTTTCATGAGAACTAAGGGGAAAATGATAGTAGACCAGCAAGACCAAGACAGCTATAGACAGGGGTATTTTCTGAAACAAGACATGACTTTGAAAACTGAAGATTGCTCTGATCATAGGCTGACAGGAAGGGCTAGGAAAGCAAAAATTTGTTTGGGGGTTTTCTAGATGATAAATTGACATATGGAAATCAGCTTCTAGAAAACTCAGCTAGGAATCTAGTCATCAACAACAGGTGAAAAATACTGATGACTAACAGTTATGATGCACACAGCTACAAACATGAAATATATATATATATATATTTCCCTACATGAATCTCTTACAAATGATGATGTTTTTACAAATGATGAAAATGTCTATCTAATACGATGTTAGCCACTGTATCAGTTAATGTGTTCATTCATCTAGGAATATGTTGATAGGTAATAAAATAAAAATGTCTTTCCAACAAACGAATACGTAAATACAATCTCAGAATGTGCGGATTTCTAATTGAATAATGATTATTGAGTTGCAGAAAAACAAGCTGTGAATCTAGATTTACAAGCAACGTGCGTATGCCAAGGTTGATTACCTCGGTTGATAGCTCAATGACAGTGCTATATTCAGCAACATTGTTTGTAGTTCATCCTAGAAAAATACCTTGCAAATCTATCAACTCACCAGCAAGATCATAGATTACCCAGGCTGCCGAAGACAAATTCCTGGTACTGCGGGAAGCACCATCCGCGAAACCGACATAAGGGGTAATAGAAATCTGCACAATAATCAAGACTCAATAAGCAGGAAAATGCTCACAAATCACACCAAACCAAAAAACATGTACAAAAATGAAAATTACACCTATGTATAGCTATTACGCATGAATGACTCATGCATAATAGTTTTTGAGATACAACCCATTTCTGGGATGTTCGAGAGGATGACCTTCATAGTCAATTAGTTGATAGGCCCCATTCTACAACACATGTTTAATGATGTAGGTCCCATGCTACATAGGTTGAAATTTAACTGCCCCCAGATTATCACGAGCTTATTCATACAGGAGGACGAGATCTCCTTCAACGAAAGAACGAGGGGAAATTGATTGATCAAAATGATCTTTGCCCCGCTTTTTTTGTGCTTCGATAACGAGAGCAACAAAGCAGTGGGTTTCATCCAGTATTTCTAAATAAAGGAGATGCTCTTCTTCTGGCGAAGTATTTAGCAGTAATTTAACAACCAACTTGAGCGAAGGTATTTCACATTCAATCGGGAGAGTAGCTTCCAGGCCATAAACCAAATTAAAATGAGTAAACCCGGTTGCGTTCTTCACTGAGGTTCGGTATGCCGAAAGAGCTGAAAATAACATGATATGCAAATTTGATTTGTAGATCCCAATCATACGTTGAAGCATTGTGACAGGAACTTTTTTCACAGCTTCAACCTGGCCATTGGATTGAGGGTAGTACGGAGTTAAGCTGTTGTGATGCACACCCAACTTAGAAGTCAAATTTGCCACCATATAATGCAGAAAATGGGAACCATGATCAATAACGATGGCTTGAGGGACACAAAACCTAGCAATAATATGATTGAATATTAACTGAGCAGTTGTCTTACCATTAATGGCAAGTGTAGGCATTGCTTCGGCCCATTTGGTGAAGTAGTCCATGGCTACGATAATATAAGCGTTCCCCCCTGCCAAGTGAGGGTTACACGTCATAAAATCGATGCCCCATTTTGCAAAAGGACCAATGATAATGACAGGATGAAGAGGAACATGTGGCGCATGCAAATTGCGTTGATAAATTTTTCAATCATGGAATTTATGAACTGCGATAATAGAGTCTTTGAAAATAGAAGGCCAAAAATAACCAGCATGAAGAATTTTCGGTGCAGTAGCATAACCAGACATGTGACCGCCACAGGCGCCACTGTGACAATCATTCAAATATTTCTCAGCTTCCTCGAGAGTCAAAAATTGCCGGAGTATGGAATCGACTCCAATACGATAGAGAATATCTCCAACTATATGATAAGGTTGTGACTGATGGCGGATGCATCAGTGGGCATCCTTCGTCAAATCAGATCTAAAAGATGAATCTTGGAGATAAACGATGATATCACCGTACAATGGGTCGAGGGTGCTAATCAAGAAATGTGAATCGTCTAGGATGAAGTCCTCAGAACGAGAAGGAGAAGAGTCAGAAGGGAGAGAATAAAGTAAATCAGCAAAGACAAATGACTTCTTAGATTTGGCAGTAGTAAATTCCAAATCAAACTCTTGGAGGATGAAAATCCACTTTGAGATTTTTCCCCCCAGAAATTTTCGAGACAATAAGTAGGTCATGGGGTTACACTCAGAAATCACTGTCACTGTACGTAAAAGAATATAATGAAGAAAACGTTGAATAGCTTGAACAGTGGCCAACACTAACTTCTTGACGTAAGCATAATGTGTTTCAGTGTCGAGAAGGTTATGAGACAAGTAATAAATAACATGCTCATGACCATCATCATTGTCTTGTACCAAAACCATGGCAATCATGCTGAAAGCGGCAACCAAATAAAGGGAAAAATCACAATGATAATCCGAAGGGCGAAGGAGAGGAGCATTGACCAACAATATTTTCAACACATTGAAAGATTTCGGAGCGATCTCATCCCAGTAAAAATGAATGCCCTTCTTTAACAATCGTGTGAATCCTTTAGCTACTTCGGCATAGTTAGGTATAAAACGGCAAAGAATATTTTCTTTCCCTTGTAAACTCTACAACTAATGTAATGAGTAAGGAGAGGGGAGATTGATAATAGCCTCAACCTTGAGATGATCCAGGCGAATTCTGTCTTTGGAAATGATAAACCCTAAGAGTCTACTGGAATCAACACAGAAGACACACTTATGTGGATTAAGCCAAATGTTATAGTGTCTACAACGAAAAAAAATCTGACGAAGATGTTCCGGATGGTCTCTACGCTTATCTGAATGAGTCGGAAGGTCATCCAGATAAGGTTGAATGATTTGATGAATATCATGAAAGGCATAAGACATCACGCGCTAAAATGTGGCCCTGGAATTCTTCAAACCAAAGGGAAGCTTCTTATATGCAAAGGTACCCCAAGGACAGATAAAGGCAGTCTTGTGTTGATCAGTCAGGAGAATATTGATCTGATTATAACCCAAAAAACCATTCATAAGGGAAAAAATCTCGCTCCCGGCACAATCATCAATGATTTGATCGATGAAAGGAGTAGGATAATTATCCTTAGGACAAGCTCGATTCATATCACGATAGTCAAAACAGACATGAATAGTACCCTGTTTCTTATCTACAGGAACAATATTAGAAACCCATTCTGTCAACGAAATCGGATAAATGAAACCAACTTTAAGAAGCTTTTCCACTTCAACCTTAATGGCAGCGGCATTCCTAGGATGCACCGGACAAAGACACTGACGAACAGGTTTCGACCTAGGGTAAGTAGGAATCTCATGGACCACGATGCTAGGATCAATACCAGGAATTTCTTTGTAGGACCTCGCAAAGACATCACGAAGTTCACAGAAAAGGCTAGTATAGACTTGTACTTCATCCGAAGAGCAAGTAACCCCAATATGGATGTTCTCGACGATTCCCGGTTTAATGGAAATGTTGATAAGAATTTTCTGAGTGATGTTACTCAAGTTACCTTCTGAAAAAACCTCATGGACCTAAACAGGTGTTTGAAATGGAGGAGAAGGAACCTGAGAGGAAAAATGCTCAAGATAGGTAGACATGGCCCCGAGGCTTCGTAAAAATGAGGAACAATGATGACCATCATCCCATGGCAGATCGTCGAGAGACAGGGTTTCCACGATAGCCTCTTCAGAAGGAAAAATTTCTTTCAAAGGATCCGGTTAATCAAAATCACCAAGCCAAGGGGATTGAGAATAGATGTTGAGAGTTACGCTCGAAGGAGAAGAATCAGAATCAGAATCCGATGCAGCAATGAGTTTAGAATATTCAATTTAAATCAGACTCAAAGGCATCAAATCACCAAACGAATCGATTTGTTCAGGAGAAGGGATAACCTCGGGGTCATTTGTTCGAGATATCATATTTACCTGAATAGTATTTGGTGGTGGAAGAGGAAAAACACCCATGAGGGTAGGATCCTTGAAAAGGCCTAGCCCTACACTCTCGTAAGGAGTAGGAATCTTGTCTATGTACGAAATGTTGTTCTCCGAAGAAGAAGTGAAAAAATACAATTGATCAACAGCAATAATATTTCCTTCGTGCAGAAACTTCAAAACATGAAAGAAAGTGGATGGAACGCACAACATGGCGTGAGTGGAACTGCTACCGAGGAGAAGATTATAATTGAGTTTTTCATCAACGACTTCGACCTTGACATTGACTGTTTTCCCTTCTAATGTGATCAGTAAACTAGCAAGAACGCTAAGAGGTTTATATTCTCTTCCATCAAAAGCTTCAAGGGTATTGGGTGATGAAGTAAGGGCTGGAGAACCAATGGCTTTCCAACAAGTAGATGACATAACACAAGTAGATGCACCCTCATCCATAACAGCCCGGTGAATATTCAAACCATTAATACCAACTTGAATAATAAGTGTAATTTGGTGTGGGAGTCGCAGGATGAAATTCTCTAAATTGAAAGCGAGAAAACTAGTATCAGCAGGATTAGTCCCACCTATCGCAGATGTTGGGGTTCCCATGTTTTGGCCAGATTGGCAAGAAAAAAATATGAGACAACATCATAACCACTTTGGGGCCCTAGGATCTAGCCCTCCTGGACCCGGAGAGGGATCTCTCCATGAAGCAAAGAATGATATATATCTTTGAAGCTAAAATGAGATGTTAGGCTAGGTATGAAGCACAAAGGGGGTTTAAAATGATTTGGTTGGTTGGTTGCTGGGTTGGTCATGGGATCATAGACTGAGAAGGTAATGGAAGGAAAGGAGCAAAGCAGTAGGATGTTTTCGTAAAAGAGGATAGGTCAAAAAAGTGCCATCCATTGGGCTATGGAGTCATGAAAGGGAATTAATTGCAAACCACTAGCCAAGGCTTTCAGAGGGAAATTCATCTATACTAAAGGATCTTTTAGATAGATGGTGGGATGGAAAGAAACCCAGTTTCTGTCTATAGATTAGGTCAGAGGTCATTTAACTCTAGACTTGCTTGGACGTACTCAAAGGCAGCTTTCAATGGAGGGACAAAGGGGCAGCTTGTAGATCGGACCAGAGGTCATTTAACTCCAGTTCAGCTATAGCATGCTCCAAGGGAAAACAGAGATTAGTTTTAATACAGAGCTAGGGTCTATAGATCAGAGAAGGACTTTGAACCTTCAATGCTTTGACACCAGCAAGAGATCTTAGAAAGGCCAGCTGGTCGCACAAGGACCCTAGTGGACAGGGCTAACTCTAATCCCCAGTTTCCCAAATCTTCGAGCTTAAACCCAACAATAACAACTAAGCAGCAAACCCCGAATTCATACATCATCTAGCAACATATGGAACCACTACACTGGTTAAATTAGCTGAATTCACTCTTAGATTCACAATCAGCAGAAAACATTAAAGGCAAGGAGAGCAGAAACATAGGGTACCTAACAAGGGTAAATCCTATGCCAGATTTCTGATGCGAGCCAAAAGAAATGAACAGCATGAAAATGTAAATAAAGATACAAAGAGAGAAACATCACCCATAGTCATAGACCAGGATCCTGTGAAATTTGCTTGATTAATGATGCAAAACCAGTCATATACACTGAGCTCAATAGCTGTTACAGTCCAGACTTTATCCTTCTAGCCTACTACATTACAAACTACTCTGCTACTCCCTTCCAGGACTGTTCTAATAGTCAAACTGAATCCCTCTAACAGCAATCGGCAAGAACCGAACAACAACATTACAACATGTTCTTCAGGATTCTTATAGGAGGAAATAATAACAGGAGTAGATGTAAACTTAAATGCAACATTAAAACTCTAAAGCAGCAAGAGGGCTAAGGCCCCATTCAGTTCAAATTCTAGGCATTTATCTTCAGTACTCTTTGGAAGAAAGAGTAATCTTCGTCAGGTTGCAATTTACTCAATGTATGTCTCTGATGTACTTGCTGCAACATTTTGGTGAAATGAACAAAAACAAATCAATGACTTAGGTCTGCCATACTGTGCCAAAAATGCTTCTGATGGCGTAGGACTACTGTCAGGGTGGAAATCTTCTCAGGAACACGACATAGAATGAAAGCAGTATGGATACTGTGTCCTTTCTCGAGAGGAAACTTCTACTGATGTGAAACACTGATATATCATTTTTTTTGCGTTGGGCCTCTTCAGGCCTTCTGTATTAATCATGCCTTCTTCAATCTGGTATACTTTGTCCTTTAAACACTGAATTAAGGCTTAAGATCTTCAATGACAGGCCCGAAACACTCTGTTTTCCCACTGATACTCTTTTCCGCTTCCACGTTTGCCTCTGACTGCGAAATTTGTGCTTTAATGGCACTGCGGAGGTTTTTACAGGGTTTAAACCTATTTCCTTCAATGAAATTCATGTCGGCATACCTTCCCAAGCCTTTCTTCATAAATACAATCTCTGCGCATGCTCTTCCCTGTGTTCTTCGCCACCGTGATAGTGACTGTGAACAAAGGAGGTTTTCACCACCTGAAACCTTGCAAAACATGAAAACACGTTAAGAAAACATGCACGGGGAGGGTGGCGTGGATGACTGTGAAAATGGCCGCGCGGCACGGACAAGGACAATGATTGCAGAGGATGCTGTGGCAGAACGTAGTGGATCAGCAGGAGATGCAGTCGAAGGTGGCGAGAATGGAAATTTTAATGTAAAACATTAAAATTTGACCTTGGAATGAATATATATAGGAAACGGATGAAGACACAACAAAAGCATGTGGAACGGGTGACATGGCAGGACCGGGTCAATGGCAGGCGAGCATTGAATCTGGACCGTCCGATCTCAGGAGGAGATCTACGGCTGAAAATGTGTTTGAGCGATGGACAGTGGGCCAGGGGTAAAACGGTCAAAGGCAGGGGTGATCGAATCTGGACCGTTCGATCTCAGGAGGAGATCGACGGTGGGAAACGTAGCGGAGGGTGACGGATGGTGGGCCAGGGGTAAAACAGTCAAAGACGGGGGCGATCGAATTTGGACCGTCTAATCTCAGGAGGAGATCGATGGTGGGAAACATAGCAGAGGGCGACGAATGGTAGGCTAGGGGCATTGTTTTCCTCGGTTAACTCCTGTGCAACTCCGTGGTGCGACTACCGTCAGATGGCCCACCCCAGATCAGACGGTGCACAACGATATCGCGCTGGATCTGTGGATGAACAATAACGCGTGATGGAGGGTAGTTTATGAACAGTGCGCAGAGCCACGTGTCATGCGATGAATGTAATCGCTTCAAAATGAAAAATACCGCCCACCTCCCAAAGGCAGTGTGATAGATACCGCTGGTTTCTACACAGTGTTTTGACGCGGGGACCACCGGGGCGGGATGAATGGATGGTTGTGCTGCGATCGGGCGGTGAAAAGAGGTGGGGACCACGGGTGTGACGGGATTGTGAAGACCATCAGATTTAGAGGTGGATCGATGGTGGAGAGGGCCATTGGAGGGCTCACAAAGGCGTGTTAGGGGCGCGGTAAAACAATCTGAGGGCCGTTGGATCTATCAATATCAACAACGGATATCATTTCAAGGGTTGACCAATGGATACTCCATCGCATCGGAGGTTTTAACTTTACAAGGGAAATACGTGTTTTTCTCTGATTCTCCGATGCGATAATCACTTTAAGGATCGGCGCTTGGTCTTAATGCTTGGGTCTACCTGGAGAAGTGGTTTGCGGGGCTAGGCCGAAAGGGGCTAGGCCTTATCCTAAGGTGTAAAATGGGTTTTTTCCCCCTTTTTAATGCATTTTGGGACTAGGAGAGGGTAATGGTAGGGGAAAAAAGGGAATTAGACCAAACAAGGGGTGTGTGTAGGATTTAAGGGGATTTTGGGAAGCTTTAGAGGGTAAAAAGGGGAATTTTGACAAAGGGGAAAAGGGGTGAAATGAAGAATTTTTCAGGGGTACAAGGGGAAAATGAAGGCCTTTAGGAGCACAATTTTTTTCAATCAGAGAGGCTTTATAATGGGAAACAACAGAGGGGATTTATCAAAGGACAAAGGCACAAGGAGGCTTCAAGGATGATGTGTTTTCAGGGGAAATGCATGCCTTGAAGACTCAAACAACATTTTAGCCCCCTGTTTTCTTGTCAAAAATTTATAGGGGGCTAACAGCAGATAGAAAAAATTTATGTTGCGAAGGAAAACTATGAAGTACTTCTAACAAACACATTGCGGATGATGCCTGAGCCAAATCTTCAACAATATTGTAATGCTGAGCAGCACGGGTGTTGGGATTGTATGAAGACTTACGGAGTACACCTTTAGAAGGTGGTCGCACAATAGATTCAGTGTTAGGCCATTCAATCTCAAGAGGAGTATAAATAGGAGGGGGAGGAGGACCATCTGTGATCTCTTTCCCCACTGCTTGACGTGAACCAGAATAATCTTTCGATCGAGTAGCAATAGAAATTGGTGCATAACCATTCATCATGAACACTTACGAACCAAATGGAGGAGAGCATTGAGGGTGCTCTTCCATCTGAGTTTGTTGAGGGAAGGGTTCCTTAAGAATGTCCGGAGCTCCTTGGGTGCCTTTGAGCAATCGACTCACTTCAGACTGTCGAGGACAGTCTTTGGTGAAGTGCTCATCATCAAAAATCAAACAAGGATACTTTGGTTTACGTTGACAACTATCATCAGAACGAGGCTTTGGAGAGTCTTGTTTCAGGGTATCGGCTTTGGCCTTACCTTTACCCTTATTTTTACCTTTGGAAGTGTTATCTGTAGGATTGGCCTGAACAACATTCAGTTCTGCGGGTATGTTAGAATTCAAATTTGACTGAGAAGCTACATTATTGGAAGAAGTAGACTTCTGCTTCCCAAAGTTAGATGAAGGAGACTTCTGAGAAGTCTGCGATATGGAACCAATAATACCATCAATGAATGGAGTCACTGACAGTTTAGAGGTTCCAGGTCGAGGAGAATCAGGAAAGATATTGTACAATGCGCCAGACTGAGAATACATGAGATCAAGGTACTGGGCGTAAGTAATGGCTTGTTCCTTAGTTACACATGCTCCCAGGGAAATATATTTGGAAATTTGATTGAAAAAGGAGGTAGTGAACCAATGAGTCAGAATTTGATCAAGTATCTCAAATTTGATCATGCGATGATGAGGCTGCCACTCATGAATATGATCTGAGATATGAGTAGCTCAGTCCTATTCCAATAAAGTGAGGAGATGAATCCCAGTCTCATAGCGGATCAGTAACTGAAAATGTGTAAGGAATGCCATGGCTAAAGAATTGAAATCTTGGAAAACTCCTCGAGACAACTCAATGTACCACTTTGCAGCGGAACCAGTAAGAGTTTGCCGAAAAAGACAGAGACAAATAGAATTGTCAACCCAAGAATTAGAAGAACACCACAAATGATATGTCATAACATGTGTTTGGGGATATTCACCAGGTTTACCCTCAAATTTAGGAAAATCACTGGGAATCTTGGTCGTAACCGGAGGCCAATATGGATTATGAAGAATAGGATCATTTGTCAACTTCGACACATCGGGTAATTCCATCATAGCAAGAAACAGTAACTGAGTATTTAAAGTCATCGAAGGTCTTTGATAACGACCTGTATGTACATTCCACCCAGTCTGAACTGTTGGCAATATGTTTTTGGTATCCTATTATATTTAAATTGATTTTCCTTGATGGCAACTCTCTGACAAAGGATGCAAATAATGACTATGTGAAGAACTCAGAAATCAGTGATAGTCAAGAAACCCGGTGTTGGGTTTGATGGTTTTCTGTATACAGTTAGAGGTACCAATGTCAATACGGTCGACTATGTATCCCGACTGGTAGAAAATAAACCATCGCATGATAACCCTCTGTATTATGGAGTAAGGTTTTTATATATGTTCCGAATGGTGGATTAAATGCACGCAGAGAACCGAGTCGAACAGTTCGTAAAGATTTCATCAGAGCTATATAACAATATTGTGGTTGTATGATCCAATAACGCGAAAAAATGAATTGGCGAAAGTACACAAACGAAACTTGGAGTAGATGGGCGAAACCTTGCGAATGAACAGTGAACGCAGTTTAAGGCTGGAAGTGGTTTTTATCGCACCACCTTTGCAGCGAAAGTGGTTTTTGAGAATCGAGAGCGATTCCATAGAACATTTGACATGTGGCATCGGGAAAAGTTCCAAAACCGCCATCACTGCGCACCATCGCACGTTAACGATTGACCAAGGAGGCCACGTGATATTAATGAGTGTCGTCGATCTGGAGGGAAGCCATCAGATGGCGGTCATATGAAGAAGATACGTGAAGGTTAACCAAAGTACGGTGTGGGAATTTGATTGGACTATTGATCATATACGTGGGGCCCGAAGTCAAATGTTTATTAACCTTGGCTATAATATTATATGGCGGAGATAAAAATTACCTTTGGGTCGATTCATGTTATGAATATGCATTAGTGTATATGGAAGAATGTAGGTTGGGGTTCCAATTTGGATTTTTTTTTTTAATACGTGGGTTGATATTAAAAGAGCATTTTTTTATGCCTTAGGAAGGTCTTTACAAAAGAAGAAAGTTGGATTAATATCTCAATCTCATATTGAGATATTAATAAGTCTTAGATTAATTATCTAATTGCCAAAACCAAGATAATAGATCAATGAGAAATTGTTTGGGGCTTGAGTAGACCCCGCTGGATTATCTAATTGATCCCGTCTAGGAATACCATCAACGGTTGGGTGGTTTTGACTCATGGTATTAATAAAGGATAAAACTATATAAGGAGAAGAGGATTATAGTACGAGGTGTGCATGTCGAGGGGTTGTTAATGAATAAATCTCTTTAAGAGATATCTGCATGATTGAACTCTGTTTTCTAAAAAAGCTGAATCTATAATGCACCTATGGAGTTGATGAAGGTTCAAGATCTCTAGATCTAGAAGTGATGAATCTCCAGGAAGATCTGCAAATAAATCATGAAGACCTGACGCAAGTCTGATGAAGAAATTTGGTGGATCTGAGGGTTGAAGTCTTCAGCATGAAAGTGGAAGCTTTCTGCGAGTACAAGCTGGTGTTAAAGTCAGGGGGTTGGAGCTCCTTTCTAATAGTGACTGGAGAACGAGAGAAGGTTGTAGCCTTCTGCAGGTGGGTGCCTACGTGCTGGTATAATTCTGCACCAGCACAAAAATTGTAAGAAGTTTTCTTTATAATAAATATTGAAGACAGAGACGACAGCAGCGATGGTTTTCTCCCAAATTGGGTTTCCACCTTAAATACTGGTGTTCATGTGTGTTGCTTATGTGTGATGGCTAATTCTGTTATTACAGCACATGCTCACTACTTATGAATGAATGATGCAATAATCTAAGTAAAGAATTAAAATAAGATCTCTGATAAAAAAAAAATTTCAATCAGATCAAAATACTGATTCACCCCCCCCTCTCAGTATTTTTCCTAACAATTGGTATCAGAGCAGGTCCTTTTGAAAAGCCTAGCCGCTAGAAGGAATATCAATCAAGATGGAATAGCATCTATCAGGCCTCCTCTCTTCATCGGAAACAATTTAATCTTATGGAAAACAAGGATGAGATCCTATATTCAGTATCTGGGTGTAGATTTATGGGCTATTGTTGAAGCAGGATATCAATATCTAGCCACAGTACCAACAGATCCAACAGAAAGAAAGAATTGTGAAAAAAATGCAAAGGCGGTTAATGCTCTATTGGGAAGTCTAATTGAATTAGAATTTGTCAAAGTCATGTAGCTGAATAAAACAAAGGAAATATGGGACAAAATCATTCTAAGTTATGAAGGTGATGCAAAGGTAAAAAGTGCTAAACTCCAAACTCTCAGAATTCAATATGAGAACCTAAAAATGCATAATGAGGAGAGCATTGCGAATTTCTTTTTACATCTTGATGACATTGTAAATCGTATGAGAAATCTGGGAGAAACAATAACTGAGTCTACTTTGGTTGAGAAAGTCTTAAGATCACTAACGACAAAATTTGAGTCAAAAGTTTCTGCTCTTGAAGAAAAGCAGGATCTTCAAAATCTTACTATGGTGAAACTTCATGGCATACTAACTGCATATGAGATGAGAAGAGGAGGACCATCTGAAGTCAAAGAAGCCATCTTTAGAGCTTCTACAAAAGGGAAAGAAGTACAAGAGACAGAAGGATCAGGGTATATATATCAGAAGAAGATGAGGTAAATTTTGTAAAGAAACTCCAACTTGGTACAGGACGGTTCAGAGGTAAGCTTCCTTTCAAATGTTTTGCTTGTGGAAGAGTTGGTCATTATGCTACTAAATGTCCTCACAAAGAAGTACATGAAAAAGGAAAGGAAGTAGCAAGAAGGAATAAGAATCGGTTTAGCACTAGAAAAAGTTACTATACTCATGAAGACAGTGATGGGTTATCAGACAGTGAGGAATAATGTGAACAAGATCTTAGACTTCTCATGGCATTTGAAAAGGAGTCTAGAGAAGAAAAGGATACTTTTATGGATGCTTTAGAGGACAATGATATTTTTGATGAAATCAATCAACTCAAAATATGCTTAGAAGAAAGTAAAATATCCATAGAGACTCTGAAAAACCAGCTTCAAGAAAAGGAGAAACATAATGAGAAATTAGAATGTGAAATAGTAAGTCTAAGAAAAGAAATTGAGAAAGTAAAGACTTTGAATCTTAGATTTGCTAAAGGATCTGAAACCTTAGATGATATTATCAAGGTACAACGTTCTCCTCTTCTAAAGACAGGTCTTGGATATATCGGAGAATCTTCTCAGGCTTCAGCACCAAATTATCTAAAAGCAACGACAGCCAGTACACAACATTCTGCCCCACAACAAGGGAATAAAGAGTCTGTACAAATAAAGCATGACCATCTCAATTCAAAGAACACTAACAGGAGTACCTTTCAAAGAAACACCAATCAACAGGTAAATTCAAGTAGAAGATTTCATGATCGCAGAAATTTCTTCTTCAATGGACAATGTTTCTCATGTCACAATTTTGGTCATAAAGTTGTTCAATGTGTTGCATATAAAACCATCATGACAAGAGAAGCAAGAAAGAAAAGGATTGATATTGGAACTAAGAAGAATACATATAACAACTTTTCTCCTCTTCAAAATGAAGTTGGATGTGCTTATTGCAATAACTTTGGCCATGAAGAATCTGAATGCAGGAGCAAAGTCCAGGCAAAAGAGCATCTTCCTTCAAGCTCCAAAGTATGGAAAAAGAAGGAATTACAGGTTGAAAATTGTGGCATAGATTTATTTGCAGAAGGAGAAGAAAATCAATGGTACATTTATAGTGAATGCTCAAAACACATGACAGGTGACAAAAACAAACTTCTTGCATATAGTGCTCTAGAAAAGGAAAAGAATGTTACATTTGGAAATGATACTCCTGCTTTCATTAAAGGAAAAGGATCTATTTTTATAAAAGAAAAGGTGAAAGCTAATAATGTCATGTATGTGGATGGATTAAAGCATAACCTGTTAAGTGTAAGTTAAATGTGTGATCAAGGAACTGAAGTTGTCTTTAGTTCAAAAGAATGTGTGGTACGTGATCTTGATATAGGTAAAACAATTATAAAAGGAAACAGAACTCCAAGCAATCTGTATGTATTAAAGAACTGCAAAGAACAATGTTACATGAGTAAATCTTCAGAAAACTAGCTATGGCATAGAAGTTTGGGCCATCTGAGCTTCTCTCAAATCAACAAATCAACCAGACTTAAAGTTATTCGTGATCTTCCCAATATTACACCACTTGAAAGTACCATATGAAAATCTTGCCAATTCGTTAAGCAAACCAGAGTGCAATTTAATGCTAAGGAAGGTTCATCAAGTAAGCCTCTTGAACTCATTCATACTGACATATGTGGACCTGTGAAGAAAAAGTCACCACGTGATGAACAATACTATATCTTATTTATTGATGATTTCTCTAGAATGTGCTGGATTGAGTTGATTAAACACAAAGATGAAGCATTTGAGAAATTTCAGATCTTCAAAGCACTGGTTGAAAATGAATTACATCTAAAAATCAAGTGTCTTAGATTTGATCAAGGAGGAGAATATACATCAGATGAATTCCTTGAATTTTGTGAACAACATGGCATAAAAAGACAGTTTTTTGTAGCTGGCACTCCACAACAAAATGGCGTAGCAGAAAGAATGAATAGAAAAGTTCAACAAATGGCTAGAGCTATGCTTGATGATTCCGGAACACCTAACACATTTTGGGGAGAAGCATCACATACAGCGGTAAATATTCTTAACAAGGCACATGTTTGTGTAAACAGTGATAAAACTCCATATGAACTATGGTATGGAAATCCTTCCACTGTAAAGCACTTTAGAGTTTTTGGGAGCAAATGCTTTATCAAAAATAATGATGAAAAACTTGGCAAGTTCGAACCCAGAGCAGATGAAGGAATATTTCTTGGCTACTCCTCTAGGAGTAGGGCATATAAATTTTACAATAAAAGACTTCGAAAGATTGTTGAATGTATAGATGTTGTTATTGATGAGTCTCCTGCAGCTCCAAAAGAAGAAAAACAAACAACAGATGAAGACGATGATGACATATATCCTTCTACATCAAATAGAAATGATATAGACAATGAACCCAATGAAGAACCCGAAGATGATTTATCTGAAAAAGCTCCATCCAGATATGTTCAAAATAATCATCCAGAATCTCAAATTTTGGGAGAAAAGGGATCAGGTGTACAAACAAGAAGGACTCTTGTGGGATCTTCTAGTTACCTGGCATTTCTATCCACTATTGAACCAAAAAATGTCAATCAAGCTAGAAAAGATGAATGTTGGATTCAAGCCATGAATGAAGAGCTTGATCAAATTGAAAAGAATCACACTTGGGAATTGGTACCAAGACCTCATGACAAAAATTTCATTGGAACTAAATGGATATTCAAAAATAAGTTAAATGAGAATGGGGATGTTATAAGAAATAAAGCTAGACTTGTTTGCAAGGGGTATGCTCAACAAGAAGGTATATACTTTGAAGAAAATTTTGCCCCTGTAGCTAGACTTGAAGCCATAAGAATGTTTCTTGCTTTTTCAAGCTTCCATCAAATCAAAGTTTATCAAATGGATGTTAAATCTGCCTTTCTCAATGGTGACCTAGAAGAAGAAGTTTATATAGAACAACCAGAAGGATTCATTTTGGGAAATGATGAAAAACTTGTTTGTAGACTTAAAAAGGCTCTATATGGTCTCAAACAAGCTCCAAGGGCATGGTACTATCGTCTTGACAAATATCTTCATCAACAAGGTTTTTCAAAGGGTTCTGCTGATAGCAACTTATACACAAAAACTAAAAATGATAAACTATTGATTGTGGTTGTATATGTTGATGATATCATTTTTGGAAGTAATGAAGAGTCTATGAGTCAGAAATTTGCTTCTGATATGCAGAAAGAATTTGAAATGTCTTTACTTGGGGAACTAACATTATTTCTGGCTTGCAAGTGCAACAAGCAATAGATGGCATATTCTTATCACAAGAAAAATATCTTAAGCAAATCTTGAAGAAGTATGGCATGGAAGATTGCAAACCTGTAAGTACACTAATGATAACCGGATGTAATCTCAGTTCTAATGATGATTCCCCCACAGTGAATCAACCAGAATACAGATCTATGATAGGAAGTCTACTTTATCTCACTGGGACAAGACCAGACATTATGCATGCAGTTGGGATTGTTGGACGATTCCAAGCTAATCCAAAAGAGACTCAACTTCATGCTGTGAAAAGAATATTCAAATATCTACAAGGAACTCAAGACTTTGGACTATGGTATCCAAAGAATGTTGATCTTACTCTTCATGCTTACACTGATGCAGATTGGGCTAGAAATGTTGATGATCAGAAAAGAACTAGTGGTGGTGCATTCTATATGGGGCCCCGGTTAGTATCTTGGTTCAGCAAGAAGCAAAGCTCTATTGCCTTATCTACAGCAGAAGCAGAATATGTGGTTGCCGCATCATGTTGCACTCAACTTCTTTGGATGATGCAAACCTTACAAGACATTCAAATCAAATTTTCACCTCCTATCTCCATTATGTGTGATAATACAAGTGCCATCAGTATTTCAAAGAATCCTGTTATGCATTCCAAGACCAAGCACATTCCCATCAAGTATCACTTCTTACGAGAACAAGTGCTTGAACAAAAGGTGAAGTTGGAGTATGTTCCCTCCAAGAACAAGTTGTTGATATATTTACCAAACCTTTACTCAGGGAAGCATTCGAATATCTCAGACAAAAGCTGGGAGTAGTCTCTGCCATGCAAAAGATCATATCTGGTTAAATTCAGAAGATTAAATTGGATACGCTCCCATTGAAAGTATTCAGGATGCACAGTCTAAGGGGGAGCATTGGTCATAGGGCAAGGATGCATTGTTGGCATTATAATTATTTGTTGTAGTCTGATCTCATACTTGAGAATCTGTGATCTTGAGTGTATAAATCATTTCTGTTATTTCATTAAATATTATTGAAGATGCAGCATGATCTCAGGGGGAGCATGGTATTGTCGGTACAAAGGATCCTGATCTATCCTTTTCCCTTGATGTCAAAGGGGGAGAATATTGCTAAATATATTTATGGTCATGGTTGCCATCAATTCCAAAGGGGGATATTGTTGGCAATATGTTTCTAGTATCCTATTATATTGAAATTGATTGTCCTTGATGGAAACTCTCTAACAAAGGATGCAGATAATGACTGTATGAAGAACTCATAAATTAGTGATAGTCAAGAAACCCAGTGTTGGGTTTGATGGTGCTCTGTATACAGTTAGAGGTACCAATGTCAATACGGTCGAATATGTATCCCAACTGGTAGACAATAAACCATCGCGTGATAACCCTCTATATTATGGAGTAAGGTGTTTATCTATGTTCTGAATGGTGGGTTGAATGCACGCAGAGAACCGAGTCGAACAGTTCGTAAGGATTTCTTCGGAGATGTATAACAGTATTGTGGTTGTATGATCTAATAACGTGAAGAAATGAATTGGAAAAAGTACGCAAATGAAACTTGGAGTAGAGGGGCGGAACCTTGCGAATGAACAGTGAACGCGGTTTAAGGCTGGAAGTGGTTTTTATCGCACCACCTTTGCAGCGAAAGTGGTTTTTGAGAATCGGGAGCGATTCCATAGAACAGTCGACACGTGGCGTCGGGAAAAGTTCCAAAACCACCATCACTGCGTGCCATCACACGTTAACGATCGACCAAAGAGGCCGCACGATATTAATGAACACCGTCGATCTGGAGGGAAGCCATCGGACGACAGTCGTATGAAGAAGATACGCGAAGGTTAACCAAAGTACGGCACAGGAATTTGATTGGACTATTGATCATATACGTGGGGCCTGGAGTCAAATGTTTATTAACCTTGGCTATAATATTATACGGCAGAGATAAAAATTACCTTTGGGTCGATTCATGTTATGAATATGCATTAGTGTATATGGAAGAACGTAGGTTGGGGTTCCAATTTGGATTTTTTTTTTTTTAATACGTGGGTTGATATTAAAAGAGCATTTTTGTATGCCTTAGGAAGGTCTTACTAGAGAAGAAAGTTGGATTAATATCTCAATCTTATATTGAGATATTAATAAGTCTTAGATTAATTATCTAATTGCCAAAACCAAGAAAATAGATCAATGAGAAATTTTTTGGGGCTTGAGGAGACCCCGCTGGATTATCTATTTGATCCTGTCCAGGAATACCATTAGCAGTTGGGTGGTTTTGAATCATGGTATTAATAAAGGGTAAAACTATATAAGGAGAAGAGGATTATAGTACGAGGTGTGCATGTCGAGGGGTTGTTAATGAATAAATCTCTTTAAGAGATATCTGCATGATTGAACTCTGTTTTCTGAAAAAGCTGAATCTATAATGCACCTATGGAGTTGATGAAGGTTCAAGATCTCTAGATCTAGAAATGATGAATCTCCAGGAAGATCTGCAAAGAAATCATGAAGACCTGATGCAATTCTGATGAAGAAATTTGGTGGATCTGAGGGTTGAAGTCTTCAGCATGAAAGTGGAAGCTTTCTGCCAGTACAAGCTGGTGTTAAAGTTAGGGGGTTGGATCTCCCTTCCAATAGTGACTGGAGAACGAGAAAAGGTTGTAGCCTTCTGTAAGTGGGTGCCTGCGTGCTGGTATAAGTCTGCACCAGCACAAAAATTGTAAGAAGTTTTCTTTATAATAAATATTGAAGACAGAGACGACAGCAGTGGTGGTTTTCTCCCAAATTGGGTTTCCACCTTAAATACTAGTGTTCATGTGTGTTTCTTATGTGTGATGGCTAATTCCATTATTACTGCACATGCTTACTGCTTATGAATGAATGATGCAATAATCTAAGTAAAGAATTAAAATAATATCTTTGATAAAAAGTTTTTTTCAGTCAGATCAAAATACTGATTCACCCCCCCCTCTCAGTATTTTTCCTAACATGAACAAGATCCTATCCCCATATATTATGTCCTCAAGAATTCAGATAATAGGGATTAAAAACAGGATAATTCGGTTGATACTAGGATTGAGAGACGACAACAGCGGTGGTTTTCTCCCAAATTGGGTTTCCACCTTAAATACTGGTGTTCATGTGTGTTGCGTATGTGTGATGGCTAATTCCATTATTACTGCACATGCTTACTGCTTATGAATGAATGATGAAATAATCTAAGTAAATAATTAAAATAAGATCTCTGATAATAATAAAAAATTTCAGTCATATCAAAATACTGATTCACCCCCCCCCCCCCCCCTCTCAGTATTTTTCCTAACATGAACAGGATTCTATCCCCATATATTATGTCCTGAAGAATTCAAATCATAGGGACTAAAAACAGGATAATTCGGTTGATACTGGGATTAAGGACCAGGATATTGAGTCGAAGAAGACCACTCAGGTCCTTGTTGAGTAGCATAAGGATTTTTCTATGGAACGTAGGTATGACTTTGAGGTTGCTGATACATAGGTTGATTTTGAGGGTATGAAATCTAAGGTACACTATATACTGGTTGATTTTTAGGGTACGGAATTTGGGGTGCATTATATACTGGTTGATAGGAATCATGAGGGTAATAAGCACCCTATGGTTGCACAGGTTGACCTTGCGGAGCCGGTTGAGCAGGCTACTGAGCAAGATAAATAGGTAAAACTGGTTGTGGAAATGGAGGAATCTATTGGTAGGCAGGTTGCAATGGTTGTTGAGCTGGTTGAACTAGTTGTTGAGGGCCACCAGGTTGAATTTGTGGTAATGGTTGGCCTAATGGTTGAGACAGTCCAGGATGTCCCTGATGACCAGGTTGACCCGGAGAAGAACCATAGGATTGTCCTTATGGTTGGTAAACTTTCCCCCCAGGACCAAAAGCTGATCCTGGTTGAACCATAGGTTGACTCGAGAGACCAGAGGGTTGTCCATGTTCGACCAAAAGTTGTCCTTGTAAAGGTTGGCCTTGTGGACCATATGGCTGTCCCTGTGGACCAAAAGCAGAGCCCTGCTGAGCTGAAGGTTGTCCCTGTGAGGGTTTTCCTTGTAAGTTAGAGGGTTGCATAGGCAAAGTAGGTCCCAAATGAGTAACAGAATGATAAGGATCATAAACGGCCTGATAAGGATCTATAGGAGACATATAAACTGGATTCCCACACTTATCATAATGGTGCGGGTATACATGTATGGGAGTACCAACAACATCATAATGATGAAAACGAGGATCTATAGGAGGAGGGGGCTGTTGAGAACCCTGATAATTCTGCTGCTGCACAACTAACAGATATTCTTCAAAAGTGAAACCGCCAGGAATCATAGGGGTAATGGAAACTGAACTATAAGGCACACAGACTATAGGTTGGACTAGAACAGATGTAACAGTAACCGACTGATTTGATGCCGAAGGTAAAGTTATTGACGAAGATTGGACTAAACTCCAAGGATGAGTTACTGAGCTGGATTGTGCAATGGATGCAACACCAAACATAATCTAACTCAGAGACCTATAGCCAGCTGAAAGTGACACTGAAGGCGAAGAAGATTGGATAGAGGTGTTAGCCACCTATAAAATTTGTCATATCCAATGGTGGCTAAATTATTTTTGAAGCCTTCAAGAAACAAGTTTTATTGCAAATTTTTTTTATCTCTTGAAGCCTTATGAAGACATCATGCCCTCTACTTAACCTTCACTATTGTTTCCCTTTTAAACTCAAAAATTCTGTTGTTTTCCATGAAGAAAAGACTGTTGTAAAACTCCATTTTTCCCCTCCCTCCACTCAAAACTAACCTTCATTTTATTCCCTTTTTCCCTCATGAAATTCCTCTATTTTCCATTTATTACCCTTTCCCCTTCATGAAAATCAATTTTGAACCTTACCAAAACCCCCAAATCCATCAAAAAACCTTGAAAAAATCATAAAAAATAAAGTTTTTTAACTATGGACCTAAGCCCCTCTGGGCGAAGTCCTAAACCACTTCCCCACATATGCCCACGACCTAGAACTAGGCGCTAGACCCATTAGGCACTTATCACATCAGAAATGATCGGAGCGCGCTGCGCAAGTCTATTTGCTATGTTAAAGCCTTCGATGCGATTGGTCCTTTGTATATAAGCCCTAATCCCTTTGTCGCTTCACAAAACCAAAGGCCCACAATCGGGTGCTTAAAATTATGAATAAACCCTGTCTGATCATATTTTTCCTTTGTATATTCACAAACACCCATTTTCCTATGTTTTGCATTAAACCCGCTAGTGCAATTTTTTGAATGATAAGAACCGATGATCCAAAGGCTGATCGACGGTCTAAAAGATCTTGCATCAGATATTTTCTAAAAATGGGTAGATTAAAAAGGCCTGCACCATTTTTCCGATGTGATTGGCCCTTTATATCTTTTGAACCCCGGTTATTTTAAACCTTTCGCATATACCCTGAGGCCCCGCAATCGAGCGCCAAACCTTATATATAATCTGCCCCGAAGCTGCTAAAACCTTTGTTTTCATTAAAATTTTGGTTTTCATATGTTATAAAGGGTTTTCCACCAGTTCATGTTTTAAAAAAATCCCTACCATTGATCTTGAACCAATCAACGATCGGGAGAATCTCGCATCGGGAGATTTCATTGGGCACACTCATTATTTTATTTGCAACCCCTAATTGGCGATCTCCCAATCAATTATTAGACGTTGATCTCCTCCCCGCCTTCCCAGATCCGACGGTTGTCATTACTCCCGCTCAAAACCCCTTCCCCCGCTGAGAACTCCTCCAATTCATCCTCCACCATTGATCTGATCTGCAGATTGACGGTCCACAGTCAATTGCATCGGTGCCCATTTTTTTTTCCCTCCGTCGGTCGTGAAAGCTCCGATTACATCCAGGCCATCCACGTGTCAAGATCTACGGCCCAGATTACACCCCTCCACCTTTGTTAAAAACATGAAGCCCTACTTTATAAGATTGTTTGAGGATATCTCAGTCGTTTATCTCTATAGATCAATGACCCATATTAACCCCTTTCTCTGCCTCGTTTATTTTTCCATTTAACCCCAGTTTCAATCCTGACCGTTGATCTACTTTCATCTGACGGTTTAGAATAATCCTGACAGACCTCACTCCTGTGGGTCTTGCCTCCCTCCAAATTTGATCTCAGCCATCCAATATTTGATCTAACGGCTCAGATTAAAACCACCCTTCCTGCTTATGCCCGCGCATCTTGCCGATTTCGCGCTCATTCCCCACCGTTCGATTTGAGGCCCCAGATCTAACGGTTGACGCATTTTTTCACATAACTTTATGCTCAAATGATAATTCTACAAAATCACATGAAATGGGTGATTTTTGAATGCCACGTGTTAACTGATAATGCATATCACGTTCCAAAAGGTGAAACTGCCTACCCGCCTTTTCACCACGCGATACCGTTGGTTTATCCTCCCGAAACTGCTTTCCCCTTTTTTCATTGTGTTTCATTGTGTGCGACCTCCGCCGTTGAGCTCTGTAGATCAACGATCCCAATTTGATTTTGTGTTGTTCTATCACCCTCCACCTTCACCGAAAGACTTCTTTGATCAATCTTAACCGTTGATCTCTGGGGTCCAATCTGATATGATGACCCACGATCATCCAGAAACCCCAAATTTCATCAAAATAAATTTCTTCCGCCAAAGGATTTTATCACCTATTTTCTTTTTATTTCATCCATTTCTTTATAAAGTGGCCATTCTCCATTATAATTCCATGGTCGCTCCAGACCGTTGATCTTTGCGAGATCGACGGATCTGACTTAACTTTTCCCACCGTCTTCCAACCGCCTCCTTTGAACCACAACGTGCAGTCTCCACCGTTGGATGCTCTCATCCAATGGCCACGCTCTAAATCCCAGCCTCTGAAGCAGTCTAACCCAAATATATGTAGGATTTTCTAATTTTTATTGTTTTATGCAGGTTTTAAAAAGTTTTTTCAAAATGATTTAAAAAAAAAAAAATGAAAGTCGAGTATGACGATCCTCCTGGTCTTCATTTATTAAAGATTACAATATAGGGTTCCATAACATTTTTCGTCAGTGCATCATGAGCAGTGATGCCATAAGAACCCCCTGCAACACATGCACATCAACAAGACATAGAGAATTAAAACAATCAAAGAGTATCAGTGTTGAAGACCCAATCGAACTAGAGATGAAGAATTAAAGATTAATTACATAGTTTGGGTGGATTACGGCTAAAATCGAAAATCAAAAGCCTAATCCACTAAATTAAGCACAGTTAAAGAGCAGAAGATATATTTTAAGCCTAATTAAGCCTAATACACAAAATCAAATCAAATTAACAGTATTTAAAGAGAAATAAAAAATATTATCAAAAAGAGGATACCTCCACTTCCACATCAGAGGCTAATTGATTCCTCTCAGCTACCTAATGCCACCTGTAGCCTCACAACATTCAACAGAGGCTGAGTAATGACCAGAACAGAGGATATTTTCCTCACGATAGTCGAACAGTTAATTCAAGCCAAAATATTTATTGCTAAAATATCAGCACTGTTATGACATAGAGCCTTAAAGTCAACAAAATCATCCCACTGAGCTTAATTCTTAATGTAAAAAAAATAATACAGAGAAAATATCTGTAATCTTCTCCATTAAGCCCCTCAAAGGTTGAGAAGTATTAAATCTGTATTAATTGAACCTTGAAGATCTTTTATCCTATCCCACCTCCTCATGTCTTCTATAAATACTTTTGTAGAAGATGAAACAATGTTGATTGCAGAAATTTGAAATATACTTTTGCTTGAAACTTATACATGTAAATAGTGTTAAAAGGCTCTTGAAGCTCTGTTTGTGATCTAATAAGTTAGGCTGAGAAGTGAAGATGATTTCTGAACTGAAACATCGGACTTGAAGAATGTAACTGGTTTGACATCAATAAACAAGCTGACTCTTGGGATCCTGCTCTATATCACTGGTGAAGTGCTCCTTTCTTTGTTATTGTTTTTTCCTTTCATGTATGCCATATTCTCCATTATTCTCTGATAAAGAACAATAAGCATAGAGTTAGGATTTACTATTTACAGTACCCTTCTATGACTGATAAGCTTTATCTCAATGTTTTCCTCTAAATTTTTTATTTAAGAATGATTCAATACAGTTGAGCAGTTAGAAATGTCGGCGTTCCCTCGTCCTACTGTTTACTTCAAACATGATTCTTGAATGTTATTTTCATTATTTTCTTATTAAAGTTAGACTAGAAAAATGATGGTGTTCCCTTTTTTCTAGTTTCTTTCTCCAAAGGTAGATTCTGAATGTTTCCCTAAGTGTATGCTGAAAGAAGACTAGATTTAAAAGTATCTTATGTGATCTTAAGTTGCATTTTGTTTCTCTTATTTGTTTTCATCATTTCTAAAGGTGATTATGAGGATTACTGGATTATTTGTCTCTTTAGTTATCTTTAATACGAGCTTGTCCAAAGAGGTTTATGGTAAGCCCCGCTCTTTGGTTGGTTTTAAACAGTTACTTAAAAGGTTTTTCTTGTTTAGACAGACTATAAATCCTATTTGAAATTATTATCTATTTCCACCCGTCCAACACTTTATTGTTTCCATTCCATCATTTAATCTCAATGATATTGTGATATAGATGACTTGCCCCTTAGACCACTCTTGAATTGTTGCACAATTAAAGCCCTATTCTGACTCCATAGCCCAATGGACTAAAAACCAACATTATATCTATCTTTTTAGCCAAAGCTTGTTCTGATTGCTTGCAACTTCACACCTTTGAAACACTTTCCTTTAGGACTTTCCACTCAACTAATAATCATGCTCAACCATCCAAAACAAAAAAAAAACTCTCGTTCTTCATAACTAGCCTAATATCATTACCCAAAAGCTTTAAATATAAATCAATCGTTTCACCTTATTGGAGAGATCCCTCTCCAGATTTAGGAGGGCTAGATCCTAGAATCCCAAAGTGGTTCAAGTGTTCTCTCTGCATTTTTGGTCTTACCAATCTGCTGAAATTACAGGGAGCTAACATTTCTGGCGACTCCGCTGGGGAGTTTTGAGTTAAATGAGAGATTAAGTATACCTTAGGACTCAGGAAAATCCTAAATTAAAGAACATTGTGCAGTGAGTAAAAGTAGCCATCTTCAAGCACTACCAAGAAAATGATAATGATGATAAAACTTGTTTGAATCAGTGACAAGCTAAGGAAACCTTAGGATTCTCATAAGACCTTATCAAACCTTGAAGGATCAGCCAGCTTAGCCATAAGAGTAGAATTTCTTTGTCTCGTAACCGTATCTAAGTTTTGAAATAGATTTATGACACTCTTAGAAACCATAGGAATGAAAAAACTCAGAAAAAACCCAAAAATATTTCAGATTGGTATTCAATAAACATGGTGGTGGACCATTAAACCTTTTACCTCCAAAAGAGCTAAAAAATTCCACTTGGCATCTCCACAAACCTAAAGAGACCTTAAGACTCCACTGGGAAGACCCATTATCTTCATAACATATTTTAAACTCAGTAAGAGGATTTTAGGATTAAAAATTTTCTTGTTTAAAACATATCAGTTAACCTCTTAAAGACTGTCATATCTCGTTAGACTATTTTTTTTTAGTTGGGTCTAAAAAACACAGCATAGTGGCTCCTAGAAATATTCATACTAGAGCCTACCCTGACCCAAACCCACTTGAGATAGTTGATAACCCGGAAAATATCCTTAGGAAGTCTCCTAAGATAAAATTTTCAATTGTTTTCAGATCAACCTTGAGAGCTAATTCAGTTCCTGAAAATCTTGCAGTTGTACAACAATCACAAGTAGACTTAATAAATCCATTTAGAACTAGGTCACTTGATGATTTAGATCAGCTAGATTCATAGTCTTCACTTTCATCTCCTGACACAAGTGAACATCCTGGTAGTAGAGAAACAACACCACCTGATTTGCATTTCCGTCATAATTTAGGTGTCTCTCATCCAAGATCAACTCAGCAATCTATTCCTGGTCCACCCACATCTACTCATCCTACATCCACTATCCAAACCACTCCACTTCAGCCCACCTTCCCTCTTGTTAATTCACCTCTTGTAAATCCACCCCCACCTCCTATCATGGCAGCATGGTATGCTCCCTTAGTCCTTCCTATACCCTTGGTCAATCTTCCACAGGACTATCAGTCCAAAATACCATTTTATGATGCGAGTAATGCTACTACTGCATCACAACATGTGGATAAGATGAATGACTACTTTGACAGAAATGAAATTGATGATGAATCTGTCAAACTTAGACTATTTGCTCAGAGTTTAGGGGGAGAAGTAAGAAAATGGTTTAAAGTCTTAACCCCCCACAGTATAAATGATCTCCAAGCCTTCCATCAGACATTCCTAAACAAATGTGAAGTAAGGAAAAACTCTCTTCAAATACTTTCTGATTATAATAATCTTCAAAGAAACATTGGGGAAAGTGTACAAGCTTACTGCACTAGATTTAATAGTGTGTATAATGCACTTCCTCCAGATCTAAAACCTCTACAAGGCTCACCGTTAAACAAGTTTCCTAAAGGGTTTGACCCTGATATGGCCTATCAGCTAAGAGAGAGAGATCCTTTAACCCCTAAAGATATGAAAAAAGGGGCTCTTGCTGTAGAAGTCAACCAAATGGAGAAAAGAGCAAGAATGAAGAATGAGAAGAGAGTGTCCTTTAGAGAGGAATATACACCTTCCACATACAGCTCAAAGATGGAGAGAATGAAGGAGGAGATGATGAAGAAAATGAGCTTCCTTGAGAGAGCATAAGCTAGTCAAAACCAAACCACTCCTCAAAACAGAAATCAGAACCAAAATCATAATTTTAGGAGGAACTAACCTCAAAACATACCAAGGGAGGATGATCAACAGATCACTCCTCCTTTTCATCAAATTTATGTAAGTGAGGTTGAAGAAACAGATGAGCAAAAAGAGGAAGATGGTATCAATATGTTGGGAGTAGACAATGATGACTTTGAGGTTCATTATTATAGAAAACAAGGTCTATACACACCTTATGATGACAAAAGAGATGAGGATGAAAGTTATTATCAAGATATGGAGAATGTCATCATAGAGTCTCAAAAGGAATATGACCTTAGAAGTAAAACCAATCAAGAAACTCCCAAAATGAAAACCTCCGATAAATATTCACAAAACAACATTGTAAATAAATCCAAAATTGTGAAACAGAAAGACAAAACAGTGGCTGGAAATTATGATAAAGGTAAAGAGAAAGGCACTCAAAACAATGCAAAACAAAGTGCAGACCTTAGCAGTACTAATACCTCAACTAGTACTCTAGTTAAAACAATTTTGTCAAATGTAAATAGAGCAAATAAGAAAACAAATTTTGCTGACAGGATGGCAGTTAATAAGGCTGAGACAAACACTTCAAAGAATCATATCCCTTTCAGTTTGGAGCAGGAAATTTCAAGAATTAAAATATTTGTTTCCCTTACTGAGTTAGCAGCCCAGAATGTATATAGATCTCAAATTTTGAAGGCTTTTAACATAGAAGAGAAAAATGACACTGTCAATCTTAACGATGACCAACCAGAGCTTATATTCGGTCCCAAGATTGAAGGTAGATATCAAGAGGGACCTGTTCCTTCTTTTTATGTAAGTTTAAATGTTCATGACAAGATTTTGCACAACGCTATGCACGACTCAGGGGCCTCTCACAATTTAATGCCCAAAGCTGTAATGGAGAGCCTCGGTCTTGAAATCACCAGACCTTACAAGGATCTTTACTCCTTTGACTCAAGCAGAGTAAAATTTTTAGGATTAATCAAAGATCTCTGTGTAAACTTAGGACAGATTCCAGCCAAATGTTTAGTCATGGATATCGTTGTGGCGGATGTATCCCCAAAGTATGGAATGTTGTTATCTAGATCTTGGGGAGCTAAGTTACAAGGGAATATGCAGATGGACGTGACCTATGCGACCATCCCTTTTTTCAATCAGACTAGAAGACTTTACAGGGAGTCCCATATGCAGTACATGGTTACTAACCAAGAGAGACCGCAAAACTCTCCTCTGTATTTTGTAAATACAGGCCTCGATTCTTTTATCCTGTTTAACGATGAAACATTCACTGAATAGGTGACTTTAACAGAACTGATGGCCAATAGAGAGGAGGAGGAAATCAGCACAGAGGTGTCAAAACAGTTTGATGAAATTGTGAATAATAGCAAAAAACACACATGTCATGAACTACAAATCATGCGTCCATCGCTTTTTAACCTTGAGAGTCAAGAAATCATTCCTCAACACAATGAAAAACCTGAGGAATTAAAACAGATTCAACAGAGTGTTGATATTCAAAACAAAATGAAAGCACGTTTGTTGAAGAGGATAGTGACCCAACTGAAGAACCTGAAACTAATCCTTTGTGGAGTATGAACTTTGATGGGTCCTGCACTAGGAGTAATGCTGGTGCAGGTGTCTGGATACGCAACACTGAAAACAACCACACAGAAATCCATTCCTGTAGATTAAACTTTCAGTGTTCTAATAAAATAGCGGAATATGAATCCCTTCTTTTAGGCTTACATTTGTTGAAAAAGTTAGGAGCCAAGAGAATTAAAGTGCATGGGGATTCAAAATTAATCATTAGGCAAGTAAACGGGGAATGCAATGCTAATCACCCCAAACTTAGAGCCTATCGAAATGATGTTGTGGATTTATTGAAAACTTTTGAGGAATCCGAGTTGATTTTTGTCCCAAGAAGAAAGAATAACATGGCCCACAACTTAGCTTTTGCAGCTAGAACATGCTTAATGCCATATGAAACTAAAGAATTCAAAACTTAGATTAAATTCAGAATAGTTGTTCCGGATAATGAAAAATATTGGCAAGTGTTTGACGGAGAAAAACAAATAGAAGACTTCATGCAATTCAAAAATGAATTTGAACTACCCAGTTCGGATTCAGATTATGAAACAGACTACCATAGTGAAAAAAATTTTCTTGATGAAGAAGAAAAGCCTCCTGAGGTCGCCAATATAAATCTACTATCTAGAAAACATGAAAATATGACAGAAGTGATTGCAGAGTCAGAAACATAGGATTTAGAAACCCTGTTGTCTAACAATCAGAGTTTTCCAAAGGGTCTGGCCCCTTTAGAAGAGTTGTTTGATTTCAACGATGTCGTCAAGAAGACAAAACTAGAGCCTGTAGAGACTGAAGTTGAAGAGTGTAATATAGGCAGCGAACTAAAACCAATGATGATCAAACTGTCTAAGACTTTACCAACTCACATTAAACTCAAATATGTAGAGCTTTTTAAAGAATTTTCCGATGTTTTTGTGTGGAGTTATGAGGATCTGAAATCCTATGACACTAAAATAATTCAACACAAAATCCCTCTCAAGGAAAACCAAAATCCCTTTAAACAAAATCTGCGTAGAATAAACCCTGTTGAGTTACCTTTGGTTAAGAAAGAGATCAAGAAAATGTATGAAGCTAGTATTATTGTCCCTATTAGATATTCTAAGTAGGTGTCTAATTTGGTGTCAGTTAGGAAGAAAACAAGAGAGATTAGGCTTTGTATAGACTTTAGAGACTTAAAAAAAGCTTCACTCAAGGACAACTACCCTTTACCCAAGATGGACCATATTCTACAAAGGGTAGTTGGTTCAAAAATAATTTCTTTGCTTGATGGCTATTCAGGGTACAATCAGATTTTAGTTCACCCTGATGATCAATTAAAGACAGACTTTACTACACCTTGGAGCACTTTCATGTATGTGAAAATGCCCTCTAGTCTAATGAATGCTGGTGCTACATTCCAAAGAGCCATGGACATAGCATTCTCAGAATAATTAGGCTACTTCATCATTATTTACCTTGATGATGTTACTGTGTTTTCAAAGACAGATGAAGAGCACTTAGAACATTTGAGAAAAGTATTCGAGAAATGCAGAAAGTTTAGGATATATTTAAACCCTAAGAATACATTTTTTTGGCTCCAAGAAGGTAAAATTCTTGAGCACATTATTTCAAAAGAGGGTATAAAGATAGACCCAAAGAGGATTGAGGCCATATTGCAAATCTCTCATCCTCGAAACATCAAGGAACTCCAATCTTTCATTGGAAAGATTAATTTCTTGAGAAGGTTCATACAAAACTTGGCTGAGCTCCTTAGAAATATTACAAACATGTTGAAAAAGGAGCAAGGGTTTAAATGTACCTTGGAAGTGAAGAAATCCTTTGAACTGGTGAAACAAGCATTAACCAAAACACCAGTCCTAATAAGTCCTGATTTTTCAAAAGATTTTTATATTTTTTCATTTGCATCAGAACATACAATAGCTGTTGTCCTTTTACAGAAAAATCCACAGGGAAATGAGCAGCCTATTGCATTCTTTAGCAAGGCACTGAGGGATGCCCCTCTGAAGTACAACATCATGGAAAAGCAATCTTTTTCTTTGGTTAAAGCTTTAAAAAACTTCAGATTTTACATCCTTCACTCACACATCATTGCCTTTTTCCCAAATTCAGTTGTGAAAGACATTCTAACACAAGACCCAAATGGTAAGAGAGGCAAGTGGATAGCTGTAATACTTGAATATGATTCATAGATCAAGCCCACTAAACTCATCAAAGGCCAAGGTCTAGCTAGATTGCTGGTTGAATCCAATTTTGAAGTTCTTGATATTAATATGATAAATGCTTTAGATGAACAAGAGGAACTCTCAACCCCCATCGTTGAAGACCATTTTATGGATTTCTCTTGGTATGTTGAAATTCAATATGTTTTGCTTAATTTGAATACACCTCCTAGTTTATCAAAAACAAAGGCAAGGTTTTTAAAGTTAAAAGTTGTAAACTACTGCATTATAGATAAATGTCTTTATTGTAAAAATGCAAATGGAATATTGCTTAAATGTTTTCCTGAGTATGATGCAGAGAAGGTTAAGCATGATTTCCATGAAGGAGAATGTGGAGTCCACCTTTACTGGAAGACAACAGCCAAAAAAATCCTAAGGGCTGGTTACTATTGGCCCACTCTCTTTCTTGATGTACACAAGATGATCATTTCCTGTCATAAATGCCAACTTTTTGAAGGCAAAAGGAAGCTACTACCCTTACCTCTGCATCCAATCACTGTGGAAGCTCCTTTTCAACAGTGGGGACTTGACTTCATAGGAGAAATAAATCCACCATCCTCTTCCCAGCATAGATGGATTCTCACTGCCACAGGCTACTTCACCAAATGGATAGAAGCCATCCCTTCTAGGCAATCCAATGACTCAGTCATCATAAAATTCATGGAGACTAATATCCTCTATAGATTTCGCTGTCCTAGAAATATCATCACTGATAATGAATCAGCATTTGGATCCAAAAAGATGGTTGAAATTTGTCACAAATATCAGATTACATTGGGTCACTCTACTGCTTATTACCCTCAAGGTAATGGGTTAGCAAAATCCTCAAACAAGAGCTTGGTGAACATAATCAAGAAGTTGCTGGAGTACAACAAGAAGTCATGGCGCACAATGCTAGTGCATGAACTATGGACTAATAGATTGACATTGAAGAAATCTATTGGCATGTCACACTACCAGCTTGTGTATGGTACAGATGCAATTTTTCCAACCAGCCTTGGTGTACCAGTTATAAAGTTGATTCAAGAGTTGCAAACTGAAGATAATGACATGATCAGAAGAATAAATCAGACCATTCACCTTCAATAAACTAGAGAGGAGGTTTATAACAAAGCATTACAAAAGCAGGACAACATCAAAAAGATTTTTGACAGAAGAACAAAGGCCAACAATTTCAATGTTGGGGAAAAAGTTTTAAAATGGGATTCAAGGAGAGAAGACAAGGGCACGCATGGAAAATTTGATAACTTATGGCTTGGCCCTTATCTCATTCATTCTGCTGCTGGTAACAATGCCTTTTTCTTACAGGAGTTGAATGGAGTTGAATTGTTTCGGGGTCCTGTCAATGGCAGGATGCTCAAACATTACTTCTCTTAATCCTATCATGTTCTGAAAGCCTTTTATCTTTTTTCTCATTATAAATATTTCATCCATCATTGCATTCAAAGTTAGAAAAATCAAAAATTCCAAAACAATAGAAGAAAGAAAAGAGGGCAGATTGTAAAAACAATAAAGGTACAACTCCATAAATGCCAAAAAAAGAGAAACAAATCTGAAAGTGTGCAAGATTAAATTCCACTCCTGAGAACACACTTCTAGTTATTCATACAGCCTAATCATGACTAATTAGTTTTAAATTTATTGTTGATAGGTTAGTGAATTCGATTTGACAAAAAACTTAATCTTGGCTTATCAGTTAGGTAGATTAGGCTAGAAATTAAAAGTTCAAACAAGCTCAAAATCTCAACCTAAATATCTAAAAGTACAATGACTCCCATTTTTTTTATTCTTGAGTCAAAAATAGAGGTAAACTGGTTCTAATTAGCTCAAAATCTGAACCAGTCAACAAGGAAAATCAGATCGAATAAACTCAAAAAATAGAGTTGAAGAAAAGAGAAGGTCGTGCTTAGAACTTTCACATCTTAAGCCTTCCATTTTGATTTAATTTTCTACAAAATAATATCTATGTGCAGCTTGTTTTTTATGCCATAGATCAGCAACAATTTGGATTGTTCAATCCTGACTTGTATGCTTTTAAATTTATGTTTTAGAAATTAGAGAATAAAATCTGTTAGATTGTTTAATCCTAACAGATAGTAGATCAGGTAGAGAAGTTTATGAACTCAACTGTTTAATTTGAGTTCATGGAGAAATAAGGAGTAGAATTAGAATAGTTTCTTGCTTTCAAAAGAATAAAATGTTGTAAGAGAGTTTGCCAATCCAAGTGCACTCTAAAAGAAGAAAAAATGTTAGATCAGTAGGATTGGGTAGGTAGGAAGCTTGTATTGATGAAGTTCCATTGTTTTTTCATGGTTGCTAACATTTTCAAAACAGAAGAAGATCATCCAAGTCAAGAAAGTTGCAGCCCAATGGATGAGGCACTGATCAGCCCCCCAGAGAATGCAAGTCTGAAGTTCTTGATGCCTTCAAGAAAGCACCATCCCCAAGTGGAGCCACTGTTAGCCAGCTATAAAAATTTTCATATCAAATGGTGGCTAAATTATTTTTGAAGCCTTCAAGAAACAAGTTTTATTGCAAAAACTTGTTATCTCTTGAAGCCTTATGAAGACATCATGCCCTCTGTTTAACCTTCACCACTGTTTCCCTTTTAAACTCAGAAATTCTGTTGTTTTCCATGAAGAAAAGACTGCTGTAAAACTCCATATTTCCCCTCCCTCCACTCAAAACTAACCTTCATTTTATTCCCTTTTTCCCTCATGCAATTCCTCTATTTTCCATTTATTCCCCTTTCCCCTTCATGAAAATCCCTTTTGTAAGGTTTGAAAATCCTTTTTGAACCTTACCAAAACCCCCAAATCCATCAAAAAACCTTGAAAAAATCATAAAAATAAAGTTTTTTAACTATGGACGTAAGCCCCTCTGGGCCAAGTCCTAAACCATTTCCCCACATATGCTCACGCCCTAGAACCAGGCGCTAGACCCATCAGCCACTTATCGCATCGAAAATTATCGGAGCATGCAAGTCTATTTGCTATGTTAAAGCCTCCAATGCGATTGGCCCTTTGTATATAAGCCCTGATCCCTTTGCCGCTTCACAAAACCAAAGGCCCACAATCTGGCGCTTAAACTTATGAATAAACCTTGTCCGATCATATTTTTCCTTTGTATATTCACAAAAACCCATTTTCCTATGTTTTGCATTAAACTTGCCGATGCAATGTTTTGAATGATAAGAACTGATGATCCAAAGGCTGATCGATGGTCTAAAATATCTCACCTCAGAGATTTTCTAAAAATGGGTTGATTGAAAAGGCCAGCACCATTTTTCCGATGTGATTGGCCCTTTATATGTTTTGAACCCAGGTTCTTTTAAACCTTTTTCATATACCCTGAGGCCTCGCAATCAGGTGCCAAACCTTATATATAACCTGCCCCGAAGCTATTAAAACCTTTGTTTTCATTAAAATTTGGGTTTTCATATGTTATAAAGGGTTTTTCGTCGATTCATGTTTTAAACGAATCCCGACCGTTGATCTTGAACCAATCAACGATCGGGAGAATCTTGCATCGGGAGATTTCATTGGGCACACTTATTATTTTATTCGCAACCCTCGATTGGCAATCTCCCGATCAATTATTAGCCATTGAACTCCTCCCCGCCTTCCGAGATCTGACGGTTTTCATTACTCCCGCTTGAAACCCCTTCCCCTGCTGAGAACTCCTTCAATTCATCCTCCACTGTTGATCTAATCTGCAGATCGACGGTCCATAGTCAATCGCATTGGTGCCCATTTTGTTTTCCATCCGCCGGTCGCGAAAGCTCTGATTACATCCGAGCCATCCACGTGTCAAGATCTACGACCCAGATTACACCCCTCCACCTTTATTAAAAACATGAAGCCCTACTTTATAAGGTTGTTTGAGGAGATCTCAGTCGTTGATATTTGCAAATCAACAACCCATATTAACTCATTTCTCCACCTCGTTTATTTTTTCATTTAACCCCAGTTTCAATCCTGACCGTTGATCTACTTTCATCTAACAGTTCAGAATAATCCCGATAGGCCTGACTCTTGTGGGTACTACCTCCCTCCATATTTTATCTCAGCCATCCAATCTTTGATCCAATGGCTCAAATTAAAACCACCCTTCCTGCTTCTGCCTGCGCATCTTGACGATTTCGCGCTCATTCCCCACCGTTCAATCTAAGGCCCCAGATCTAATGGTTGACATGCGTTTTCGCATAACTTTATGCTCGAATGATAATTCTCCAAAATCACGTGAAATGGGTAGTTTTTAAATGCCATGTGTCAACTGATAATGCATATCACATTCCAAAAGGTGAAACTGCCTACCCGCCTTTTCACCGCGCGATATCACTGGTTTATCCTCCCGAAACCGCTTTCCCCTTTTTTTCATTGTGTTTCATCGCACGTGACCTCCGCCGTTGTTCTCTGCAGATCAACGGTCCCAATTGGATTTTGCATTTTTCTATCACCCTCCACCTTCACCAAAAGACTTCTTTGATCAATCTTAACCGTTGATCTCTGGGGTCCAATCTGATCTGATGACCCACGATCATCCAGAAACCCCAAATTTCATTACAATATATTTCTTCCACCAAAGGATTTTATCGCCTATTTTCTTTGTATTTCGTCCATTTCTTTATAAAGCAGCCATTATCCATTATAATTCCCCGGTCTCTCTTGACCGTTGATCTTTGCAAGATCGACGGATCTGACTTAAATTTTCCCACCGTCTTCCGACCGCCTCCTTTGAACCACAACGTGCAGTCTCCACTGTTGGACGTTCTCATCCAATGACCACACTCTAAATCCCAAACTCTGAAGTAGTTTGACCCAAATATACACAGGATTTTCTAATTTTTATTATTTTATGCAGGTTTTAAAAAGGTTTTTCAAAATGATTTAAAAAAAAATGAAAGCCGAGGATGATGATCCTCCTGGTCTTCATTGATTAAAGATTACCATACAGGGTTCCATACCACATTTTGTCAGTGCATCATGAGAACTGATTCCATAAGAACCCCCTACGACACCTGCACATCAACAAGACACGGAGAATTAAAACAATCAAAGAGTATCAGTGTTGAAGACCCAATCGAACCAGAGATGAAGAATTAAAGATTAATTACACAGTTTGGGTGGATTACGACTAAGATCGAAAATCAAAAGTCTAATCTACTAAATTAAGCACAGTTAAAGAGCAGAAGACAGATTTTAGGTCTAATTAAGCCTAATACACAATCAAATCAAATTAACAGTATTTAAAGAGAAATAAAAAATATTATCAAACATAGGATACCTCCACTGCCATATCAGAGGCTAATTTATTCCTCTCAGCTACCTAATGCCACCTGTAGCCTCACAACATTCAACAGAGCCTGAGTAATGACCAGAACAGAGGATATTTGCCTCACAACAGCCGAACAGTTAATTCAAGCCAAAATATTTATTGCAAAAATATCAGTCGAGTTATTACAAGATGACACAGAGCCTTAAAGTCAACAAAATCATCCCACCGAGGTTAATTCTTAATGTAAAACAATTAATACAGAGAAAATATCTGTAATCTTCTCCATTAAGCCCCTCAAAGGCCGAGAAGTATCAAATTTGTATTAATTGAACCTTGAAGATCTTTTATCCTATCCCACCTCCTCATGTCTTCTATTAGCCATCAGTATTTTTTACATGTTAGTGATGAATATATCCATAGCTGAGTTTTCTAGAAGCTGATTTCCATATGTCAATTTGTCATCTAGAAAACCCTCATAAAAATTTTTTCGCCCTCTTACTTTTCAGTCCGCCCTTGTCAAAGTTAAAATCCATTATCACTATTTTTTCTAGCTTCAGCCCTACTGGTCTGCCCATCAGCTCCGAAAGGAAAAATCCAAGTCTGTTTCAAAAGTCTCCCCTATGTTAGGAAGTGGTGCTTTAAGGCATTTTACCCTTGGCAACCATCAAAAGGCCAAAAAACCTCCATCTGCTACAGACCAATCATGACTGACCTCCCACTCTGCAAATCAAGTTGATCACAGCTCTAAGTCACGCCACTTACACACCCCTAGGTCTCAGCACTGCATAAACCACAGTCTCAAGCTGATTATTAGGTGTTTCACAGTGTTTTATGGATTCTGCAAAGACAGGAAATATAACTTCATCTCAGGAGAAAATTCTTGAATCTACATTCAGAAGAACAACTGCTTCTCAATGTAAACATGAGCCTGAGATATATCTGCAAGACAGAGAGTCACTCATCAAGACCTTGCAGCTTCCTTTCAGCATGAAAAGCACAGTAAGAGAAAGACACCACTGTCATAGCGAACTGGTAATTTTTCATGGCCAAGAACCTCCTTCATTTACAAGCAGAGGGTTAGGGCGCCTCCTTCATCTACAAGCAGAGGGCGCTGACCAGTATTGACTTTAAGGATTGCAAAAGCCCAAGTTTGATTTTTACTGAACAGTGAAACAAGGACTCTAGGTTTTCTGAGTGTATGTGATGATCATAGCAGGGCTACAGTCTGAAGTATGCAAGTTAAAGGGAAAACAGAGTTTTGGCCTTGCAAATGAAGTTATTTGAAGTTTTCAAATCATATGAATTGTTAAAACCTTGGAGGGACATATCATTAGTGAAAACAATTCTAATCATAAGCAGCCTGCTGTTTTAACAAGACCAAATTGAAGAAAGGTTGACAAATCATGTCATTACATAGGCAGAAGAAAGGGTGGTTGTTTTTCAAAGGGTGCTAAACTCCATACTGACAGAGATCCTCTTCAAATGACTTGGCATAAGTTGACCAAGGAAAATGGTGACTTTTCAGTTCCCCTCAGCAAAGAGCAGTACAGTGAGACAGTGACACCTTGACTAGGGTTTTTCTGAAGCAGAGTAGTGATCACAGGCAGAGGTAAAAGTATTGATGTTTTCAAGTTTGTTTGCTTACCATCATATCCAAGATAAACCCTTGTCAGACAGGCTTATCAAACAATCTTCAGATACTCTGCCAAGTGAAGGGCCTCCTTCTTTCATGAGTAGATGGCCAAGGCATTGAATGTTTTTAAAGACTGATTGGTAAAAAGATGCAGTGGAAAGAGACAAAGAAGGAAAGCAAAAGTCATTACACAAGCAACAGATGGTGTTTATGTTTCAAAAGATATTGGTTTTCCTACTCATAAGAAAATGGCATACAGTCTCAGACAGGAGACTTTTTACTATTAATCAAAGCACTGGTGCAAATCCAGCTGTTGCAAGCTGCACCTCACCACAAAGACAGAGTTTTTCTTCAGATACAGTAGGTTGGTATTTTCAGTTTGTCATTAGGAAGAAGATGTCTATGAAAGCTTTGGTATCTGTGAAATAGGCCAAAAATTTGTCCACATCTTATATACTTGCATCTTCAATACAAAGACAGGAAATGCTTAGGATCTGAAGTTTAAAAACCCTAGGGCAGCATGCAAAGCTAATCAAAGAATGGCATTATTGAAAGTAATTCCATTCATGGAACAAGTGCCTTTTCAAAATAAGTTTGTTCTAATTTGACAGTAAAATCTGAGCCTGGTTTTCCCAAGAGATACTGCAGCTAGTATATAGGGTTATAAAGTACAAAAAGATTTTGGGCATACTCTCAGATTTCAAAGAGGTTTTCAAAACAAGTACAAAGCTATCATTATAAAGATCAGAGATATCACATCAGCACTGGGAGCAGAGAAAAGATTGTAAAAGCAAGCACCTTCTTAGACAAATGATGATCAAGCCTGGGTAGGTACCACTACAGTTTACACCTTAGTCAAATTTCAGTCACAGTGGGCATCATCTAGTTCCAAAAAGGCATTAAGAGAAATATGTTAGTTTGTGTTGAAGCAAGGGAAAAGAATCTCTGTCAAAAGGTCAAAGAATACCCCGCAGCGCGAAATGTCCTTTACAGGCAAAGAAGTCATTTGACATACTGTCAGGGTTTGGATGGTTTGAAACAAACATAGCTTTTTCATTATTTCAATGGACAGAGATATCATATAAAATATTTTGAGCAGAGAAGTAATTGAAACAAGGACCATGGAAAATCCAAATAAGTACAGCAAATGATTGATACCTGCAGTGAGACAGAAGTTGAGAAAGCAAGTGAAGACAAAAACTGTCAAAGCAAGGTGAAAGATAAACCTTTTTCTTTCAAAATAGCAAAATAGTCTTCAGTATTTTCTTGACAGTGTTAAAGTGGGGTTACTTTACATAATGAATATCACCAGCTTTATTAACACAGTGGTGGAGATGGTCTGAAGGTTGTTAAGTTATCACTCAAAATTTGAATTGTTGTGTTAGATGGTCACTAAAGGGACAATGATAACAGAAAAAACACTTTGTCAAATCATTAATGTTATAAAAGCATTCACACACTATTAAGAACAGAAATGCCCTTCATGTCAGTTACCATCTGAAGTCCGTTTTCACAGAACCAAAGAAATGCTAGGCCATCTGACGATAGTAGTTTTGTTTAGTCACACTCCCTTTGTTTTCTGCCTAATAAATACGTTGTTTTTTTTGTTGTTTCCGTGTGGTGAGAAGCCACTAACGCCATTTAAGAATCTTCAGCAGATTGCTGAGCAAAAAGATTTTAGAGGCTACCCTCACCATCACCAGCACAGCCGGTCGTGCCAGAGTTTGTCTGCTAAACACGCACTGCCTCTGAAAACCGCGCGACGCGCCTGGAAGGAAATTTGCACAGGCGGTAGACTGTCGCGCGATGCGCCTGTACGCGTGCGCGACGCGCCTGTACACGGCGCCCGACCCCGACCCGACAGGCCACCCGGATAGTTTGTTGCGGGACATTCTTTCTCTGTAGAGTGCCGCGCAGGGTTAAACACCTCCGGTTCATACGCCAAGCTACTCCAACTCTCCACAAGGGATTTTCATCAAAGTTTGAAGGTATTATTATATGCTCTCCCCCTCGGTTTCAAAAAATTTCTAAGTGACATGAAGGTTTAAAAAGCCCTGTTTTCAAACTATGGTGTGGGAGTAAGGGTTAGAACAAAATTGCTGAGTTTGACCTAGTCTGATTATCATCATATATTTTGAGAAGTTGCCTATCAGGGTTAAGGAAAAATCAAAAGAGGGCCTATCCCCGCTTATCTTGCTACATCACCATCTCTGTCAAATTATTTTGCTGTGAAAATTCCCATGGGTTGAAGCTGTGTTTGAATGATAAATACACTGCTAGAAGTGCCTATAGAGAGAACCGTGTGTTGAACTTCTACAAATTCCTCATACCATAGCATACAGAACTTTCAAACTTTGTCATCTTTTCAGAAAAAATAGTGTTTTGGCTGTATGATGATTCGAAGTGTAAAACTGTGATAAGATGCTGGATGTGTTATTTAAGGCACCTACAGGAGAGAATTTGTGCTGAATTAGGAGCTGTGCGATTTCACTTTCATTAATCAAAGGACCAGGGATCCTATACCTTCAAAGCATCAAAGGGCAGAGATTAAACCTATAAACTACAGAAAGGGAAGTTTATTCCTGAGTTTTTCCACTTAACTATCTTGTTCTTCATGCTTATTTTGACAAGTTAATTTTCAGATGGGGTAGAATTTTTTCTACAAAGAATAGGGTTTCCATATTAAAACAGGAGTTTTGATTAAGGGAAAGAGATAAAAATCCTACAGGCTTGGTTGAAACTTGTATAACATTCTTCAAAATTCTGTCACCTGGTTCCATATCAGTAAGTCTGGCTGTATGCTCACACTAGGGGTTAACTTATATGAGTATGTTTCTGTTTGATGAAGTGAAATTCCTATAGAAGACAATGAAGTATAACCAGAAAGAAAGGTTTGTTGTCAAAGAACAGTTTATAAGTTGAAAGCCACAGGGTAAAGTTGATCCTGCTTCTCATAAAAAGACAGTTTTTACTGCGCAGTTGCTTGACTGACTTTTGGTCTTCGAGCTGGTTTGATAAGTGGATGTTCAGGTAGAAGCAAAGGATTTTTCCTACAAAGCCAGGGGTGTTACATTTATAAGAATCCATTGATCATTTTGAAAAGAGAAGACTCCTACAGCCTCCGCTTAAAACTTTTGGGCTTTTAAACTCTGTTATCTCTGTTCCGAGACTGTGATATTGACTGTCTGATTATACTAAATAGTTGATTGCACCATATGCAAGTTTGTTGAATGTTTGACACCTTAGACAGGGCAGGTTTTTAGTGATTGGAATTTCTACCTTGAGGCAAAGATACAGATGTGTTGATTGACCTCTAAAACTTCACAAGAACAAGGTAATTTTGACACTTCTTACAGCAAATTCCTCCTAACAGTCTGTCCTTCATTCCACTGTTTGGTCTCCTATTAAGAAATCTGCCTGGCTGAGGTACATTCAAGGTAGAAGGCCTTTTTCTGAAAGAACAAGGGTTCTTTGTATTGTAAGGAAATAGTGTGCAATCATCCAAATACATTGTCTCTCTATAAAAAACAGTGAATTGACACAGTTTGACTCCAAGAAGGCAGTTTACACACAGTAAAGCAGTTTGTTTCTTCAAGAGCCCATTTAGGTCAAAATGCCTCCAAGGCAAGACAGCAGGAGTGGTCCACATAAAAGATATGAGCCAATCTCTACAGAAGAGGTTAATGCTCATCCATCCATCCTTTTCAACTTCCATGAAGTAGGTTGCCTAGATTTCTGCCAGAAGATAGAAGTCAAAAGTTTTTCGCCATTAACACATTTGTGCACCCTGAGATTCAAAGAAAAACATTTACAAGTGGCAGGTCTTGATTTCAAGATTTCTCCAAGGTATGTGTCCAAGGCCACCAAGATTTCGTATCATGGCGAAAAATGGTTCAAACAGGCTCATCTTGACTTAGAAGATTACAAGCCTTTCATCAAGCCTGAGCATAGAGATGCTTTCACTGCTATTTTCCCTTTTTCATATCTCCTTGACAGCTATGCTCCTCTTATGAAAGTCATAATGAAATATTTCACTTGTGAAGGGAGGTTTGATCGAGTTTATGCCTACCATGTCCGATTATTGATGCATTTTACTAGAAGCAGGCAACTAAACCTCCCTTAGTTTTTATTCAAGAGCATCGAGAAGATGGCATCTACTGTCCAGAAGAAGGCCCCACCTCTGCAAATACCTTCCCTTTTCCATCATTCTCTGATCAAGATTATCTTCCTACACCAGCTAGAGAAAAAAGAGGTTCCATGGGATGTATTCATCAGTCATCCAGATGCACGTTTGTCTTTGTCCATGTGTCTCCCTATCAAATCTATCCATCGCCCGGTAATTTTGTCCAAGAGAGGGCCTACTCCTAGAAGGCTCGTAATGACTACAAGACAGCCGTACAACAGGAAGAAGGAGAGGGTAGCAAATAAAGAAAGAAGAGGAAAAGGGATGAACAAAGAAGAAGAGGAAAGGGATGAGCAAAAATGGACATGGAAGGACAGAACAAGAAATTTCTGGGCAGAAATTGAGCCATATCTTGAACCACAAAAAGAGCAGGAAATCCAAGCACAGCAGCAGCTTGATTTTGGCGAATAAGGGCAGCAGTTTGAAGCACCAAATGAACAAGGCATTGATGATGAACAGCAAGCTAATGTTGGCAAACAGGGCAGCAAAGTAAACAGCAAGAGGAAGACATCCAGCAGCCTCAGGAAGAGCAGCAAGTTCAAGAAGATGTCAAGGGTAAATCAGTCATGTCTCCTCCTCCCAAAAGAACCAAGCTCAGCACAGCAAGAAAGAGAGGGTCCAAGGCTGCCACTCTAACAGTGACAAAGGTTGTTCCTAGCAAAAGGAAATCACCCAAAAGGACACCTACTAGCATGCCAAGGAGGAAAAGCGCAAGATTGGCCTTCAAAGGGAAAAGCAAAGTTGGAGAAAGTACAAAGCATGGAAGTGCATTGGCTGTCATCCCTATCCAAAGCGATGACAGTGATAATGAGGCCCGCGTTCTTGAAAACCTCCTAATCCATAAAGAGGGGAAAATTGAGGCATTAGAGGAAGATCTTCAAAGGGCAAGCAATTTCAACCACTTCTTGGAGGTCGAAAACAAACAGATGAATGTTCACACAGCTGTTCATGAAGCACGAGCTATCAAATATAAGAATGAGGCAGCTAAGGCGCAAGCAAGGATAGAAGAACTCGTTGGTGAGTTTGATGAGGAAGAAGAGGAAGACCAGCCTAGGTGGAAGAGGCCTAGGACCATAGGGCTTAAAAGAGCCTTGGAAAAGCAGAAAGCAGAAGAACAAGCCCATCTCCAAGCCTTTCCTCTCACTGCACTCCTTGAGCAGGAAATTGAAGAAAACCAAGAGGCATGGCTTGAAAGAGCCAAAAAACACTTGGAAATGAAGCTTGAGAGGGCGAACAGAGATCTAGAGCTACAAAGGAAAAGGACTCATCACTTTCAAAAGTTGAATCAGTTTTCCAGGCGCAAACTAAAGGCAGCCCAAGAAAAATTGAAGAAGGCAAAGGGGAAGCGCCCGGCACGGAAAGAGGAGAAAAGCACATCAGCTCTTGAAATTTTGGCCTCAGCTTCGTAGCATGTTGCTAGGGACCCCTAAGGGTCATATGTGCCAATTTTGGGCCCGTTTTGACAACTTTTTGTTTTTTGGCATTTTTTGGGTTTTTGGTCGAAAACTCATAATTTCACCATTTCAGTTTGAGGATTTGTCAAGGGAGAAGGATGATACCAATGGATGCCATAATTCTATGAGCAAGTCCCCAGCAATTTTCAGAGCATTTGAAGATCATTCGCCCCCTCAAATTGGCGAAAAATGCTCGCTTTTTGCACATTCTGCCCATCATATCAGCAGTCTGCTATTTCCTGGCTTTTTACACATAGGTACAGATTTGGAGGACTTCCAGGCATCAGATTGAGGTGATTTTAGTTGCACCGGAAAGTAGACATAGAGAGCTTTCCAACGGGCCATCATGAGCCTCATTTCGACACCGGGAAGGCTGCCAAATGTTTCCGACAAGTCCGGGGACCTTTTCCTGATATAAATTTGAAGTATTTTTGTAATTTTTGAACCTCAAAAATTTGCTTTTCCCAAATGTGCGTTTAGCTATTTTTGCACTTGGAAAATGTTGCAAAGTCAATATAATTTCCATTTTTAGCATTTTTTTAGATATTTTGTGAGATATTTTGTGCCTTGGGCTTTGCAAAGCCTCAAGGACAAGTTTAGATATTTTGATTAGGCCAATGGGATAGCTAGTTGCTCCATGAGGTTTTCCTCTCTTGAGCCTATTTATTCCACAAGGCTTCATTGTAAAACAGAGGCTGAACTTGAGAGAAGAATCAATATATTGGTCATATGAGCTTTGAAGAACATATTTGAGTTATGATTTTTGGACTGCCTCTTGGATGCTTTTGATGAATGATGAAGGATTGGTGATGGATTCCATGACATGGTAGAATGGTATAGTATTTCTTGCTTTGTTGTTGTCTTCTAGTTTTCATTCATGATACATGCTTCTTGCTGCTATAGATCAGTAGAGATTAATTTTGAGATATGCCCATGGAGGCACCTCAAAATTCCTAAATCTTCATAGCTTTATGTTTTCTTCTTCCTTAGTTATACTAAAGAATTCTTAACTGCTCTTTAGTAACTTAAGGTATTGTTGCTAGTTTTATTCATAAGTTCTATGTATGTTGAGTAGGATGTATGGTGTGCCCTGCCTACCTATAAGCTGTCCATAGTTCTGTCTATAAAACTATCTCTTTGACTGATTAGTTTATCATCTTGTTGAACCAAGGAGGCCTAGTCCCGATCTAGCCCTTTGCCTAAAACTATGAAAGCTTGTTTTTCAAAGTGCCCAATAACTTAAAGACTGTGTTTAGGCATTTCGGCATAGTATTTTGAGTTGTTTGTCCTTCTTCTGTGTTCTCCCCAAAGTCTGATAGCCATTTCCCAAAGTTAGAGGGTCTTATACTTCTATGTATGGCTGGAATGTTTGATTTCTATGTATTAATTAGCTCATAGTTACATTTAGCATGATTAATGGCTTGCTATAACATGTTTATGTCTGCTATAAACTAGTTACACTTGAAATCCCTTGTCTTTCACAAACTTGATGTTCATTTACTCCATTTTTCCCAAAGATCCCTTCTACCGTGAATCAAATCGGCCCTACAGCAGCCTTACATCATCACCTCATAGCTTCCTTGACCTGTTTGACCCCATAGCCCAATTGATCTGACTTCTTGTTATCCATTTTTACATCTTTGATCAGTTTTATCCCTCACAAACTTAAAAACCAAAAAATCAAAAAACTCACTTCATAACTAGCCTAATATCAGAACACCATAAGCGAACACACCGATATCTTTTACATCTAATAGAGAGAGCCCTCTCTGAGTCCAGGAAGGCTAGGTCCTTGGGCTCCAAATCTTGGTTTGATGTTACATCGTCATTTGGCTCGCCAATCGGCCAAATCACGGGACCCTAACATAATGGCGATCACGGTGGGACTCTGAGTATTAAACAAACTTAGTTTCCCTAATCTTTAGAGACCTTTAAGAATACTATCTGATTGACTTATCCCACTGCTCACTAACATAGTGACACTCACAGTAGGACCTTCCGAGTTAGTGACAATCTAAGTACACCTTAGTAACTCCTGAAGTCTCAATCAAGCTTAGTAAACTTAGATATTGTCTGAAGGGTAGAAAATAGCTCTTTCACCATCTTAGAAAAATGATGAGTCAGTTATAGAAATTCTTCCAAACCTTGTAGACACATAAAACTCAAAAAACCCCAAAATACTCCCTTAGATTGGCTTTTGATAGTATTGGTGGTGGACCATATAAGTATATCTCAAAACAAACTGATAATCCACCTGGCGACTCCACTAACCTCTAGTAAGCCTTACTATTTTACCAAACTCTAGGCTACTATCCGATAGACCTATCCCATCGCTCACTAACATAGCTGGAGATGGTGGGACACTGAGTACATGATATTCTAGCAAACTCTTATAGACTCTTTGGTCCTTTAGATACCATAAACAAGCAAGCAGCCCATAGACCCATTTAGAGTAAACTCTTTTTGTTCTCATCACCCTAGCAAAGTGTTGAAACAAGTCTAGGATACTTTAACAAACCATAGGCTGCACATAAAACTCAGAAAATCCAAAAACATTCCCAGATTAGTTACTGGTGGTGGACCATAGCTATCTTCACAAAAACAACCCAATTCCACCTGGCGACTCCACTAGTTCATCCCTTTTATTTTGACCATCCTTCACCTTAGTAAAGCTTCAGAGAGATCACTCATTCACCAATACCATCCTCTCTAAATTCTAAAATCTGGCTTCACGAAGAATCAACACCAGATCCCATCTAGACCCAAATCCCCCTATCATAGTAGATGACCCAGAGAAGATTCTGTGGCAAGCTTCCGAAACTGATCATCTAGCTACTGGTAGATCCATCCGTAAAACAAGATCAGTACCTAAACATCTCACTATCCTACCAGATTCACCTTTTGAATTAGAGTCATCACAAACTCTTCCCAGAAGCAAATCATATAGTAAGATAAACTTTGACGATCTTGAACCCCTAAACCCACCACAGAGTCCTAGTAGAGAAGCTTCACCTACCACTCCTCCTGACTTCCAGCTTTTCTATCAGTTTGGCTCCTACCATCCCAGATCTGCTCAAAACCAGATCACTAGTCCAAGTTCATCCGCCACACCCGGTCAAACCACCACTATTCAAATCACCTCATCTCAGCCTACTAGTCCTCATCTTGTACATCATCCATTAGCTCCTGTCATGGTAGCCTGGTACGCACCTTTGGTGTTACCACCGCCCTTGGCTCCTCTCCCAAATAAATATCAAGACAAAATTCCACACTTTACTAGAGAAGACACCACTACACCTCAACAGCATATAAGTAGGATGACTGATGATTATGAATACCTGGAGGTACAAGAAGAGACCATCAGAATGAGAATATTCGCCCAAAGTCTTGGTGGTGAACCCAAAACATGGTTCAAAAGCTTAACTCCAAACAGTATCCACAATATCCCAGAACTACATCAAGTCTTTAGAAATAGGTGGGAAATCCGAAGAAACCCCATTCAAATCCTGTCAGAATATAACAACCTAAAACGGGAAAATGGGGAAAGTGTCCAAGCTTACTGTACTAGGTTCAACAGTGTATATAACTCCCTCCCACCTCATTTCAAATCCCCACTTGGTTTAGCCTTGGAAAAATTCCCCAAGGGGTTTGATCCGGACATGACATATCATCTGAGAGACAAGGATCCCCCTACCTTAGAGGAAATGCAACAAATAGCCATAAAAGCAGATGCCAACTTAGCAGAAAAAAGAGCTAGGACTAGATCAGAAAGAAAGGTCACATATAAAGACGAGGTCTCCACTTCATCACCTTCCCTAGATCCTAGAATAGATGACTTAGTCAAAACCATGGCCAAAATGTGGGAAAAGATCAATGAAAAAGCTCCTATTAGGGACAACCAGCCAAACCCTCCAAACAGAAACCGGAACCAAAACTTTAGGAGGGAGCAGCCCCAAAATAGACCAAGGGAGAATGACCAACAAATTAGGCCACCATTCAATGAAAACTATGTGGAAGAAGATGATAGAGATACGGAACCTCTTGATGAACATCATTTAAACCTCATAGGATCTAATAATGAGAGTGAGGTGTACCTCACTAAAGAAGAACAAGCGTTCTTTTCTCCTGATCAGGATGAGACCAACTATGAAGATCTCGACGACCCTGCCATAGATTTTCAGAATTCCATTATAGAAGCTCACAGGCAATATTACCTTAGAAGTAAAAGAAACCAAGATAATGCCAAGAAAGGTAACTCAGATACTGCTAAAGCCCCTGATACCATCCTCAAGAAAACATCAAGCAGTGACAAAATCAAGGTTGAGAAGACTGACCAAAGAAAAGCTAAAGTTACCCAAACTAGTCCTCTCTTAGATACTCCTAGTACTTCTACAAAAGTCACCGAAACAACTATGGCAAACAAAATCCCAAAACAAGGTCAACAAACTTAGAACATAGAGAAGGTCGTGGCTGAAAAAACTGAAACAAACATATCTAAACTTCAGCTGCCTTTCAGCTTTGAAGGTGAAATCGCCAAGATTAAAATCACCATGCCTCTTACTGAACTTATTGCCCAAAACTCTTATAAATCCCAAGTACTAAAAGTCTTAAATCTAGGGAATGATGCAAACACTGTTAATCTCGCTAATGACACTCCTGAAGTATTGTTTGGTCCAAAGGTAGAGGGAAAATTCCAAGAGGGAGCTACTCTTCCATTTTACATTAGCCTAAACATCCACGACCAAATCCTCCATAATGCCATGCTAGACTCCGGCGCCTCGCATAATCTTATGCCGAAGGTAGTAATGGAAAGACTAGGCTTGGAAATCACAAGACCATACAAAGACTTGTATTCATTTGATTCAAGTAGAGTCAAATGCCTGGGTTTGATCAAAGACCTTTGTTTTAGTCTGGCCCAAATACTGGCGAGACATCTAATCATGGATATAGTAGTGGCAGACATTCCTCCCAAGTACGAGATGCTTCTATCCAGATCTTGGGGAGCCAAACTCCAAGGGAATATCCAACTAGACATGTCATACGCCACCATTCCTGTGTTTGGCCAGACCAGAATACTCTACCGAGAATCACACATGAAATACATGATTAGCAGTCAAGATAGGCCAGACAACATTCCAATATGTTCCTTGCGTTCCGACCTGAACTCTTTCATTATGCATATTGATGAAAACATGGAGGAAGAGTCAGAGGAAACTGATATAAACTTAGATCCACCACATCAGCTGTCCCTGGTGCCTTATGATGAACTAGACACTCAAAACTACCATGATCATGAACAACTGTGTCTTGAGGAAAGTAAGTTTTCCCTTTCTGAAGTAGGATTAGAGCAAGAAGCGCAAACCCTTATGTACTATCAAGCAAATTTCTCTAGCTTTAGTCAAACACCAATAGTAACTTGTGGAAATTTCTTCCGGGTAAAGGCTTTAGAAGACCTACACATCATAAACCTGTTTGGAACCCGGGAGCAAGGGAGTTTAATGTTTCTACCATACCTCAAAGATTTACCATCATGTGACCCTCCTACTGCAAATAAAGCTTTAACTATAGCCTCAGCAGCTCAAAATCTTGAGAAAATGCCAGATAAACTTATTATGAGTAAGAATTATAGTTGCAATCCCAGCATACCTGAACTACTGAAATTGGCTCATATTCTGTCTTTACATGAAGAACTTAGAAATTCTAAAATCAGAAATCTCATGCAGAATACCAATTTCTACAGAAAAAGCAAGGGAAACTACTGTGTCACTACCTTCCCCTCAAAGAACAACTTTGACAAGAGAAAACACAACAATCTGAAACAAACTGAAATAATCAGGGATAAAACAGTTGGTCATAGAGTCTGCTTTGATTTTAGGAATAATACTGCATATCCCTATAACAGAAATTATGCTTTTTCTACCCAAGACCATGATTTACCAATTAAAAGTGCTTTTAATCATGTATTTTTGCAAGATGATGTTTCAGGTCATGATCATAAGATTCCCTTGCAAAGTAGATAGCTTAAAGATTTTTTCCAGTTTGCGGGAGGTAGATCTAATTTCAAGTTCAAAATTTCAACACCACCCAATATCAGAAATCTGTTCATAAAGGCCATGTTCCCAGTCTTAAATTTCTGCATTTTTATATACCTTGATGATGTCATTATCTATTTCAAGAATGACCAAGAGTACATGCATTACTTAAGGAAAATGTATAGTAAGGAAAGGAGTGGAAATCAGATATTCAAAGAAGTACAGCGGGAAGATACCGGGTTGTTCAGAGATTCTTGCATGAATCCTTATGTCATGTTAGAGAGAGAGAATTTCCCAAATTTTTCCTTTCAGGAGTTAAGTGGGCCAAGGGTGAGAGGAGATCCTTACGAGGATAAGATGCTTAAATTCGGTCATTTCCAAGATTTTTGAGTTTGAAACACTTTCAGTCATTGTACATACCATTGTTTGAAATATTGAAAAGATAGAAAAGTCAAAAACAGTAAAAGATAGGAAAGTCAAAAACAGTAAAAAACAGAAAAGAGGGCGAGTGAAGATGGAACAAAGGCCCCATGTTCCAAAAAATAGTCTTTAGGAAAGCGAGCAAGTCTAAATGCCGCTACTAGTGCATCAATGTCTTGTTCAGCTATCTAGCCTAATCATAGCTGAGCATGTTTAAATTTATTTGCTGATAAGTTAGTGAGTGCAAAGATAGTCAACATTGTGTAAGATTGACTTATCACAGAGTTTAGATTAGGGAGAGATTCTTGTTCCACATGCCTAAAACAGAACCAAAGAGAGAAGCGAGGGATGAAAAATACATTGTACATCTTAACCCCGCTTGTCTAGTTTCCCTTTATTGCAAAATAACATTTGTGTGCAGCTTGTCTTTTATGCTGCAAATGCATGACAAATCAGACTGCCTAATCTTGATTTGATCATTTTTGAATTTCATGTTTTAGATTAGAGAACAAAATCCTGTCAAACTGCTTAATCTTGACAGTCGATCTAGCATTAGGTAGAGTAATGAAGGAGTTCATCAGTTTAATCTGAACTCCAGGCAGATATAAGAGTAGAAATAGATAGGTTCATTTTTCAAAAAGAAAAATATGCATTGTCAAAAGGCTGCTAGTTCAAATGCGCCAAAGAGAAGAAAAAATGTTAGGAAAGATAGTGGGGTAGGTAGAAGTATCATTGATGTTAATCATGCTGTCATTTTTCAGAAATAGCATCAAAGAAAGGTGAATTTTGCACCAATGGATAAAGCATTGGTCTTCATAAGCCAAAGATCTGAATTCTGGACACCTCCTGACGAGGAGCTGCCCTCCCCAAATGGAGCCACTGTTAGCCATCAGTATTTTTTACATGTTAGTGATGACTATATCCATAGCTGAGTTTTCTAGAAGCTGATTTCCATATGTCAATTTGTCATCTAGAAAACCCTCATAAAACTTTTTTCGCCCTCTTACTTTTCTGTCCGCCCTTGTCAAAGTTAAAATCCATTATCACTATTTTTTCTAGCTTCAGCCCTACTGGTCTGCCCATCAGCTCCAAAAGGAAAAATCCAAGTCTGTTTCAAAAGTCTCCCCTATGTTAGGAAGTGGCGCTTTAAGGCATTTTACCCTTGGCAACCATCAAAAGGCCAAAAAACCTTCATCTGCTACAGACCAATCATGACCGACCTCCCACTCTGCAAATCAAGTTGATCACAGCTCTAAGTCGCGCCACTTACACACCCCTAGGTCTCAGCACTGCATAAACCACAGTCTCAAGCTGATTATTAGGTGTTTCACAGTGTTTTATGGATTCTACAAAGATAGGAAATATAACTTCATCTCAGGAGAAAATTCTTGAATCTACATTTGGAAGAACAGCTACTTCTCAATGTAAACATGAGCCTGAGATATATCTGCAAGACAGAGAGTTACTCATCAAGACCTTGCAGCTTCCTTTCAGCATGAAAATCACAGTAAGAGAAAGACACCACTGTCACAGCAAACTGGAAATTTGTCATGGCCAAGAACCTCCTTTATTTACAAGCAGAGGGTTAGGGCGCCTCCTTCATCTACAAGCAAAGGGCACTGGCCAATATTGACTTTAAGGATTGCAAAAGCCCAGGTTTGCTTTTTACTGAACAGTGAAACAATGACTGTTTTCTGAGTATAAGTGATGATCATGACAGGGCTAGAGTCTGAAGTATGCAAGTTCAAGGGAAAACAGAGTTTTGGTCTTGTAAAGGAAGTCATGTGAAGTTTTCAAATCATATGAATTGTTAAAACCTTAGAGAGACACATCATTAGTGAAAACAATTCCAATCATAAGCAGCCTGCTGTTTCAACAAGACCAAATTGAAGAAATGTTGACAAATCATGTCATTACACAGGCAGAAGAAAAGGTGGTTGTTTTTCAAAGGGTGCTAACCTCCCTACTCACAGAGATTATCTTTCAAATAGTTTGTCACAAGTTGACCAAGGCAAATGGTGACTTTTCAGTTCCCCTCAGCAAAGAGCAGTACAGTGAGACAGTGACACCTTGACTAGGGTTTTTCTGAAGCACAGTAGTGATCACAGGCAGAGGTAAAAGTATTGATGTTTTCAAGTTTCTTTGCTTACCATCATATCCAAGATAAACCCTTGTCAGACAGGCTTATCAAAAAATCTTCAGATACTCTGCCAAGTGAAGGGCCTCCTTCTTTCATGAGCAGATGGCCAAGGCATTGAATGTTTTTAAAGACTGATTGGTAAAAAGATGCAGTGGAAAGAGACAAAGAAGGAAAGAAAAAGTCATTACACAAGCAACAGATGGTGCTTATGTTTCAAAAGATATTGGTTTTCCTACTCATAAGAAAATGGCATACAGTCTCAGACAGGAGACTTTTTACTATTAATCAAAGCGCTGGTGCAAATCCAGCTGTTGCAAGCTGCACCTCACCACAAAGACAGAGTTTTTCTTCAGATACAGTAGGTTGTTATTTTCAGTTTGTCATTAGGAAGAAGATGTCTATGAAAGCTTTGGTATCTGTGAAATAGGCCAAAAATTTGTCCACATCTTATATACTTGCATCTTCAATACAAAGACAGGAAATGCTTAGGATCTGAAGTTTAAAAACCCTAGGGCAGCATGCAAAGCTAATCAAAGAATGGCATTATTGAAATTAATTCCATTCATGGAATTAGTGCCTTTTCAAAATAAGTTTGTTCTAATTTGACAGTAAAATCTGAGCCTGGTTTTCCCAACAGATACCGCATCTAGTATATAGGGTTATAAATTACAAAAAGATTTTGGGAATACTCTCAGATTTCGAAGAGGTTTTCAAAACAAGTACAAATCTGTCATTATAAAGATCAGAGATATCACATCAGCACTGGGAGCAGAGAAAAGATTGTAAAAGCAAGCACCTTCTTAGACAAATGATGATCAAGCTTGGGTGGGTACCACTACAGTTTACACCTTAGTCAAATTTCAGTCACAGTGGACATCATCTAGTTCCAAAAAGGCATTAAGAGCAAGATGTTAGTTTGTGTTGAAGCAAGGGAAAATAATCTCTGTCAAAAGGTCAAAGAATACCCTGTAGCGCGAAATGTCCTTTACAGGCAAAGAAGTCATTTGACATACTGTCAGGGTTTGGATGGTTTGAAACAAACACAGCTTTTTCATTATTTCAATGGACAGAGATATCATATAAACTGTTTTGAGCAGAGAATTAATTGAAACAAGGACCATGGCAAATCCAAATAAGTACAGCAAATGCTTGATACCTGCAGTGAGACAGAAGTTGAGAAAGCAAGTGAAGACAAAAACTGTCAAAGCAAGGTGAAAGATAAACCTTTTTCTTTCAAAATAGCAAAATAGTCTTCAGTATTTTCTTGACAGTGTTAAAGTGGGGTTACTTTACATAATGAATATCACCAGCTTTATTAACACAGTGGCGGAGATGGTCTGAAGGTTGTTAAGTTATCACTCAAAATTTGAATTGCTATGTTAGATGGTCACTAAAGGGACAATGATAACAGAAAAAACACTTTGTCAAATCATTAATGTTATAAAAGTGGTTCACATTGACTTGGTTTAAGAACATGAAAGCCTCTGTTGCCTACACTAATTCGGAGTCCGAGCTTCATTATGAACCAAAGAAAATGTTGAAGTCCGAAGGCAATGATTAAAGGTTTTGGTTTGAAAACAGACACCCCTTTCATTTCAACCAACAAAATAGCCGTTGGGTTTTTTTTGTTGTTTCAAAAGGGTGAGGTGCTTTGACCAACGTCATTTATGAAATATCTGAGCAAGAGTATTGAGCAAAGACTTTGAGTTACCCTCAGCATCAAAACAAAGAAGTGTCGGGTCGTTTTGCAGGAGTTTGCACTGTTTAAACACCGCGCGACGCGCCTGGAAAACCGCGCGACGCACCTGGAAGGAAATTTTCACAGGCGGTAGACTGTCACGCGTCGTGCATGTACGCGTGTGCGACGTGCCTGTACACGGTGCCCGACCCTGACCTGACAGGCCACCCGGATAGTTTGTTGCGTGACATTCTTTCTCTGCAGAGTGCTGCGCAGGGTTAAACACCTCCGGTTCATACGCCAAGCTACTCCAACTATCCACAAGGGATTTTCATCAAAGTTTTAAGGTATTATTATATGCTCTCCCCCTCGGTTTCAAAAAATTTCTAAGTGACATGAAGGTTTAAAAAGCCCTGTTTTCAAACTATGGTGTGGGAGTAAGGGTTAGAACAAAATTGCTGAGTTTGACCTAGTCTGATTATCATCATATATTTTGAGAAGCTGCCTATCAGGGTTAAGGACAAATCAAAAGAGGGCGTATCCCCGTTTATCTTGCTACATCACCATCTCTGTCAAATGATTTTGCTGTGAAAATGCCCATGGGTTGAAGTTGTGTTTGAATGATAAATACACTGCTAGAAGTTCCTATAGAGAGAACCGTGTGTTGAACTTATACAAATTACTCATACCATAGCATACAGAAATTTCAAACTTTGTCACCTTTTCAGAAAAAACAGTGTTTTGGCTGTATGATGATTCGAAGTGTAAAACTGTGATAAGATGCTGGATGTGTTATTTAAGGCACCTACAGGATAGAATTTGTGCTGAATTAGGAGCTGTGTGATTTCACTTTCATTAATCAAAGGACCAAGGATCCTATACCTTCAAAGCATCAAAGGGCAGAGGTTAAACCTATAAACTACAGAAAGGGCAGTTTATTCCTGAGTTTTTCCACTTAACTGTCTTGTTCTTCATGCTTATTTTGACAAGTTAATTTTCAAATGGGGTAGAAGTTTTTCTACAAAGAACAGGGTTTCCATATTAAAACGGGAGTTTTGATTAAGGGAAAGAGATAAAACTCCTACAGGCTTGGTTGAAACTTGTATAACATTCTTCAAAATTCTGTCACCTAGTTCCATATCAGTAAGTCTGGCTGTATGCTCACACTAGGGGTTAACTTATATGAGTATGTTTCTGTTTGATGAAGTGACATTCCTATAGAAGATAGTGAAGTATAATCAGAAAGAAAGGGTTGTTGTCAAAGAACAGTTTATAAGTTGAAAGCCACAGGGTAAAGTTGATCCTACTTCTCATAAAAAGACAGTTTTTACTGTGCAGTTGCTTGACTGACTTTTGGTCTTCGAGCTGGTTTGATAAGTGGATGTTCAGGTAGAAGCAAAGGATTTTTCCTACAAAGCCAGGGGTGTTACATTTATAAGAAGCCATTGATCATTTTGAAAAGAGAAGACTCCTACAGCCTCCGCTTAAAACTTTTGGGCTTTTAAACTCTGTTATCTCTGTTCCGAGACTGTGATATTGACTGTCTGATTATACTAAATGGTTGATTGCACCATATGCAAGTTTGTTGAATGTTTGACACCTTAGACAGGGCAGGTTTTTAATGATTGGAATTTATACCTTGAGGCAATGATACAGATGTGTTGATTGACCTCTAAAACTTCACAAGAACAAGGTAATTTTGACACTTCTTACAGCAAATTCCTCCTAACAGTCTGTCCTTCATTCCAATGTTTGGTATCCTATTAAGAAATCTGCCTGGCTGAGGTACATTCAAGGTAGAAGGCCTTTTTCTGAAAGAGCAAGGGTTCTTTGTATTGTAAGGAAACAGTGTGCAATCATCCAAATACATTGTCTCTCTATAAAAAACAGTGAATTGACACAGTTTGACTCCAAAAGGGCAGTTTACACACAGTGAGGCAGTTTGTTTCTTCCAAAGCATATTTAGGTCAAAATGCCTCCAAGGCAAGACAGCAGGAGCGGTCCGCATAAAAGATATGAGCCAATCTCTACAGAAGAGGTTAATGCTCATCCATCTGTCCTTTTCAACTTCCATGAAGTAGGTTGCCTATATTTCTGCCAGAAGATACAGGAAGTCAAAAGTTTTTCGCCATTAACACACCTTTGCGCCCTGAGGTTCCAGAACAAGCATTTCAGGGTAGCGGACCTTGATTTCAAGTTTTCTCCAAGATCAGTGTCCAAGGCCACCAAGATTCCATATCATGGCGAAAAATGGTTCAAACAGGCCCATCTTGACTTAGAAGATTACAAGCCTTTCATCAAACCTGAGCATAGAGATGCTTTCACTGCTATTTTTCCTTTTTCATATCTTCTTGACAGCTATGCTCCTCTTATGAAAGTCATAATGAAATATTTTACTTGTGAAGGGAGGTTTGATCGAGTTTATGCCTACCATATTCGCCTGTTGATGCATTTCACTAGAAACAGGCAACTAAATCTCCCTTACTTTCTATTAAAGAGCATCAAGAAGATGGAATCTACTGTCTAGAAGAAGGCCCCACCTCTGCAAATACCTTCCCTTTTCCATCATTCTCTGATCAAAATTATCATCCTACACCAGTTAGAGAAAAAGGAGGTTCCATGGGATGTTTTTATCAGCCACCCAGATATCTCTACTGTTCCTCCTGTCCATGTGTCTCCCACTCAGCCTATCCATCGCCCGGTACCTTTGACCAACAGGCCTACTCCTAGAAGGCTCAAAATGACTACAGATGTATCAGACAACAGAAGAAGGAGAGGGTGAAAATAGGCAAAGAAGAGGAAAGGGATGAACAACAAGAAGAGGAAAGGGATGAGTGTACTTGATATGTAGCTAACAGGAACAACAGCTTGGGCAGGAAATTGAGCCACATCTTGAGCCACAAAATGAGCAGGAAATCCAAGCACAGCAGCAACTTGATTTTGGCGAAGAAGGGCAACAGTTTGAAACACCAAATGAACAAGGCATTGATGTAGAACAGCAAGCTAATGTTGGCGAGCAGGGGCAGAAAAGTGAACAGCAAGAGGAAGACATCCAGCAGCCTCAAGGAGAGCAGAAATTTCAAGAAGATGTCAAGGGTAAATCAGTTGTGTCTCCTCCTCCCAAAAGAGCAAAGCTCAGCACCACAAGGAAAAAAGGGTCTAAGGCTTCCACTCCAATAGTGACAAAGGTTGTTCCTAGCAAAAGGAAATCGCCCAAAAGGACACCTACTAGCATGCCAAGGAGGAAAAGTGCAAGATTGGCCTTCAAAGGGAAAAGCAAAGTTGGAGAAAGTACAAAACATGGGAGTGCATTGGCTGTCATCCCAATCCAAAGCGATGACAGTGATAATGAGACCCGCCTTCTTGAAAACCTCCTAATCCATAAAGAGGGGAAAATTGAGGCATTAGAGGAGGATCTTCAAAGGGCAAGGAACTTCAACCACTTCTTGGAGATCCAAAACAAACAGATGAATGTTCACACAGTTGTTCATGAAGCACGGGCGATCAAATATAAGAATGAGGCAGCTAAGGCGCAAGCAAGGATAGAAGAACTCATTGGTGAGTTTGATGAGGAAGAAGAGGGAGACCAGCCTAGGCGGAAGAGGCCTAGGACCATAGGGCTCAAAAGAGCCTTGGAAAAGCAGAAAGAAGAAGAACAAGCCCATCTCCAAGCCTTTCCTCTCACTGCACTCCTTGAGCAGGAAATTGAAGAAAACAAAGAGGCATGGCTTGAAAGAGCCAACAAACACTTGGAAATGAAGCTTGAGAGGGCGAACAGAGATCTAGAGCTGCAAAGGAAAAGGACTCATCACTTTCAAAAGTTGAATCAGTTTGCCAGGCGCAAACTAAAGGCAGCCCAAGAAAAATTAAAGAAGGCAAAGGGGAAGCGCCCGGCACGGAAAGAGGAGAAAAGCACATCAGCTCTTGAAATTTTGGCCTCAGCTTCGGAGCATGTTGCTAGGGACCCCTGAGGGTCATATGTGCCAATTTTTGGCCCATTTCGACAACTTTTTGTTTTTTGGCATTTTTTGGGTTTTTGGTCGAAAACTCATAATTTCGCCATTTCAGTTTGAGGATTTGTCAAGGGAGAAGGATGATACCAATGGATGCCATAATTCTATGAGCAGGTCCCCAGCGATTTTCAGAGCATTTGGAGATCATTCGCCCCCTGAAATTGGCGAAAAATGCTCGCTTTTTGCACATTCTGCCCATCATATCAGCAGTCTGCTATTTCCTGGCTTTTCACACACAGGTACAGATTTGGAGGACTTCCAGGCATCATATTGAGGTGATTACAGTTGCGCCGGAAAGTAAACATAGAGAGCTTTCCAATGGGCCATCATGAGCCTCATTTCGACACCGAGAAGGCTGCCAAATGTTTCCGGCAAGTCAGGGGACCTTTTCCTGATATAAATTTGAAGTATTTTTGTAATTTTTGAACCTCAAAAATTTGCTTTTTCCAAATGTGCGTTTAGCTATTTTTGCACTTGGGAAATGTTGCAAAGTCAATATAATTTCCGTTTTTAGCATTTTTTTATATATTTTGTGAGATATTTTGTGCCTTGGGCTTTGCAAAGCCTCAAGGACAAGTTTAGATGTTTTGATTAGGCCAATGGGATAGCTAGTTGCTCCATGAGGTTTTCCTCTCTTGAGCCTATTTATTCCACAAGGCTTCATTGTAAAACAGAGGCTGAACTTGAGAGAAGAATCAATATATTGGTCATATGAGCTTTGAAGAACATATTTGAGTTATGATTTTGGACTGCCTCTTGGATGCTTTTGATGAATGATGAAGGATTGTTGATGGATTCCATGACATGTTAGAATGGTATAGTGTTTTCTTGCTTTGTTGTTGTCTTCTAGTTTTCATTCATGATACATGCTTCTTGCTGCTATAGATCAGTAGAGATTAAGTTTGAGATATGCCCATGGAGGCACCTCAAAATTCCTGAATCTTCATAGTTTTATGTTTTCTTCTTCCTTAGTTATACTAAAGAATTCTTAACTGCTCTTTAGTAACTTAAGGTATTGTTGCTAGTTTTATTCATAAGTTCTATGCATGTTGAGTAGGATGTATGGTGTGCCCTGCTTACCTATGACTGTCCAAAGTTTTGTCCATGAAACTATCTCTTTGACTGATTAGTTTATCATCTTGTTGAACCAAGGAGGCCTAGTCCCGATCTAGCCCTTTGCCTAAAACTATGAAAGCTTGTTTTTCAAAGTGCCCAATGACTTAGAGACTGTGTTTAGGTGTTCCGGCATAGTTTTCTGAGTTGTTAGTCCATCTTATGTGTTTTCCCCAAAGTCTGATGGCCATTTCCCGAAGTTAGAAGGTCTTATACTTCTATGCATGGCTGGAATGTTTGATTTCTATGTATTAATCAGCTCATAGTTACATTTAGCATGATTAATGGCTTGCTATAACATGTTTATGTCTGCTATCAACTAGTTACACTTGAAATCCCTTGTCTTTCACAAACTTGATGTTCATTTACTCCATTTTGCCCAAAGATCCCTTCTACCGTGAATCAAATCGGCCCTACAGCAGCCTTACCTCATCATCTGATAGCTTCCTTGACCTTTTTGACCCCATAGCCCAGTTTATCTACATCTTGTTATCCAGTTTATATCTTTGATCAGTTTTATCCCTCACAAACTTAAAAAACCAAAAAAATCAAAAACTCACTTCATAACTAGCCTAATATCAGAACACCATAAGCAAACACACCGATATCTTTTACACATATAGAGAGAGCCCTCTCTGAGTCCAGGAAGGCTAGGTCCTCGGGCTCCAAAGCTTGGTTTGATGTTACATCATCATTTGGCTCACCAATCGGCCAAATCACGGGACCCTAAAATATTCTACAAATACTTCTATAGAAGATGAAACAATGTTGGTTGCAGAAATTTGAAATATACTTGTGCTCGAAACTTCTACATGTAAATAGTGTTCAAAGGCTCTTGAAGCTCTGTTTTTTATCTAATAATTTAGGCTGAGAAGTGAATATGATTGCTAAACTGAAACATCAGACTTGAAGAATGTATCTTGTTTGACATCAATAAACAAGCTGATTCTTGGGATCCTGGTCTATATCACTAGTGAAGTGCTCCTTTCTTATTTATTGTTTTTTCCTTTCATGTATGCCATATTATCCATTATTCTCTGATAAAGAACAACAAGCATAGAGTTAGGATTTACTGTTTACAGTACCCTTCTATGACTGATAAGCTTTATCTCAATGTTTTCCTCTAAATTGTTGATTTAAGAATGATTCAATATAGTTGAGCAGTTAGAAATGTTGGCATTCTCTCGTCCTACTGTTTACTTCAAACATTATTCTTGAATGTTATTTTCATTATTTTCTTATTAAAGTTAGACTATAAAAGTGATGGTGTGCCCTATTTTCTAGTTTCTTTCTCCAAAGGTAGATTCTGAAAGTTTCCCTAAGTGTATGTTGAAAGCAGACTAGATTTAAAAGTATCTTATCTGATCTTAAGTTTCATTTTGTTTCTCTTATTTGATTTCATCATTTCTGAAGGTAATTATGAGGATTACTGGATTGTTTGTCTCTTGAGTTATGTTTAATACGATCTTGTCTAAAGAGATTTATGGTGAGCCCCGCCCTTTGGTTGGTTTTAAACAGTTGCTTAAAAGGATTTTCTTGTTTGGACATACTATAAATCCTAGTTGAAATTATTATCTGTTTCCACCCCTCCAACACTTTATTGTTTCCATTCCATCATTTAATCTCAATGATCTTGTGATATAGATGACTTGCCCCTTGGACCACTCTTGAATTGTTGCATAGTTAAAGCCCTATTATGGCTCCATATCCCAATGGACTAAAAACCAGCGTTATATCTATCTTTTTAGCCAAAGCTTGTTTTGATTGCTTGCAACTTCACACCTTTGAACATCTTTCCTTTAGGACTTTCCACTCAACTAATAATCATGCTCAACCATCCAAAACAAACAAAACCCCTCGTTCTTCATAACTAGCCTAATATCATTACCCAAAAGCTTTAAAGATAGATATATATTTGCACCTTTTTGGAGAGATCCCTCTCCGGATTCAAGAGGGCTAGATCCTAGATTCCCAAAGTGGTTCAAGTGTTCTTTCTGAATTTTTGGTCTTACCAATCTACTAAAATTATAGGGAGCTAACAAGAGGCATGAGAAAGATCATCAGGAAAGAGTTGATATTCTCCTTTGGATACAGGAATTCCATCACTGCCAATAGGACTGGAGGAATCTATATCTGAGTCTTTCGTAAGATCTTTAAAAAATACTACGGGGACTAGGAGGTACCGCAACAGCAACAAAAGGCGATCCAGATGTAAGAGGAGGTAATTCCCCTTCTTCCCCAAAACCAGACCAAGCACTTGAAGGAGGCCAATTGAACTCAACTGGCTCGTCAAGCGGATATCGAGTAGGAAGGGGCTGGATAGATGGTAGTGTTAGTCATTAGTATTTTTCACTTGTTGGTGATGACTAGTTGTAATAGCCAAGTTTCTAGCAACTGATCTAAAAAATTGTCAAATTTGCCAGCTGAAAAACACCCATAAACATTTTTTTCCCCCCTACTTTTTCAATCCGCCCATGACGAGGTGAAACCTCATTATCAAGCCCTATCTAGCCTCAGCCATACTAGCTTGTCCATCAGCTCCAAAGAAAACAATCCAAATCTATCCAAAAAGTTCCCCCTAAGTTAGGTAGTGGCACTTTAGGCATTTCTCCCTTGGCAAATTATCCTAAAAGCCAAAGAAGCCCTATCAACTACAGACCAGTCATAACAGACCTTCCTATTCTGCAAATAAAGTCGCTTATACCCTTAAGTCGCACCACTAATAAACGCTCAAGTCTCAGCAATAAATGTACCATAGGTCAAACTGATTTTAGGTGGTTTTACAGTGTTTTAATGGATCTTTCAAGAATAGAAGTATACGATCATTCCCAGAAGACAGTATTTGGTTCCACATGAGAAGACAACTGCTTCTCATGTGATTTTGAGCCTGGGATGTAGCTACAAGGCAGAGAGTTGTTTCATTAAGCTCCTGCGATCACAGTCAAAGGTTAGTAAATTATGAATGACAATAAGCACTTTGTAAATACTTTCCAAACTGCTTATGATGCCTAAAGAAGCACAGAGACATTTGAAAAGCAGAATTACATGTCTCAGAGAAGTGCTCATCTTAACTATTATCAATTTGTCATTCTTCATTGGCTCAAGCATGAAAAGACAGTGAAGGGAAAAATAACATTGTTAAAAGCTAATGAGATGGCATGACTGAAAAACCTACTTCATCTATAAGCAGAGGGTTTGAAGACTGAGATCGCCTCCTTCATCTATAAGCAGAGGGCCAAGGATAAAGGTTGATTTTAAGAATTGCACTGACTGTAAGACAATTTTTTTAGCACAGTGAGACAGCAACTAAAGGTTTCTGAAATAAAAGTGATGATTAAAGGCAGAAGCAAAGCAGTGGGATTTTAAAATTGGTTTTCATGAGTTTCACTATTATTTGAATTACAAGGTGAAGCTAATAGGTTGATCATAAATGAAGAAATATTATTAAGAAGATGGCCAAAAGAGTCAAACAGTCTTGGGCTCAAACTAACTTCTGCCATCATGTATAAGGGAAACCACTATCAGTATGTTCATCAAAAATTCTTCATTTGGTTGAGACAGAGGTTATAAGGGAAACTAGTCATTTTTCAGAGTATGCCTCCTTCATCTATAAGCAAAGGGCAAGAGCAGTGATTGTTTTTAGGGTTTTCACTGACTGAGAGACAAATTGTAAGAACAATAGGAGACAGTTGAAGGCTTTTGAACAGAGGAACGATGTCAAAAACAAAGGGATAGCATGAGTACTATAACTATCAAAAAAGCTAACTTATTTGCTATCAAGGATTTCTTTCAAAGGAAGTCTGGAGCCAAAAATGAACAAACCTTGCCAAGGGGTGTAATTTCCTTAAAAATTACAAAGACTCATGTCCTTGATAAACAGGCTTAACATTTAGTCTATCTTCCGTTAAACAAAACAGAGTTGAAAAGTAGTTGAAATCAGCTGGGTTAGACACAGTCCAAAGAGTGATGATTGTTTTCAAAAGGTATTGTTCTTCTTGTTCATGAAGAATTTTCTTTCAATAACTCATCACAGTGGACAAGAAGGTAGTTCAAGCTTATTTTTCCCCGAAAAGGTATTGCAACTAAACACATAGGCTCATAAATATGTAAGAAGGATTATGGCATGAGTTTCAAGTTCTGGAACAACATTCAAAACCAATAATGCATGCCACTGTTACAAATAAAGGCATTTTCCTCATGAAAATAGGTCAAAGGTACCTTACTGTTGCATTTTGTGTAGAGGAAAATTTTTTTAGAAGAAGTGCCTTTCTTGATGGACAGAGGACAGTAAAGCTCAGGTGAGTACAAATAGGCCTCACCCACAGTAAAAAAGAAGCATCATTTGGAGAATGCATCTACAGTCACTATATGGCTTTGAGCCATTTTTCCCTCTAACAAGCAGATATAGGTAGAGGGAAGAATTTTTCCCTTTAATAAGCAAATAGTGAAAAGAGTTTGGCCCTTGATTAATTTTCTTATAAGAGGAAAGAGTCATATCTACCAAAACTGGCCAGATAGCATGCACAACCTTTCTACCAACGTTATTTAAAATGTGGGCCCTTTATAGCACATTCAAAGTCATTTTGTTTTGTTTCATTATGAGCAAAAGCATTTGTTTTAAAGAAAGAAGCTTGCAAAACTCCCACGAATCAAATTCAATGGTGATTGAATTTTTTGCTTTCAAAAGGAGTTAAGGACCATTTCCAAGATCTATTTTTCAATTCCAAAGCGCAAACAACACTCCCCTTTGCTGTTCACGAGACCGAGGAAGAAGTTTTCGGGCAAATTCACTGAGTTTTCAGGCTTGGAGACTGTGCGGCGCGCTTGTAGAAATGCACGGCGGGTTCAAGAGAGTTTTTACAAAGGGTTTGTGTTGTTGCGCGGCGCGCCTATAGGCGCCGGTCACAACTACCCGTCATCAACCCAACACCTTTCTATTGTGTGGTGCCCTCCCTATTAAATATGTCGCGCATGTTTTAAATGATCAAAGCACCTCCAAAAAAGTCGAGAAGCTGCTCATCTCCTCTAGCAAAGCCCACCATCGATCTTCAAGGTATTTTGTTTTCCTCCTTGCTAATTTCAAGCTGTTAAGTGGTGGTGAAAAAATGAAATTCATGGTGTAAATCAAGTGATTTGTGAATATTTCAAAGAAAGTTGTTACAGTGGGTGAATGGTGGAAGGTTCATTTTAGCTTCAAAGAACCTAAAAATGCCCTAAAAAGTGATAAAACCTCACACTCCCTGCAAGACACAATAAACACCATTTTAGTGGTTTTGTCAAGTATTGAGGGTATCCTAACTGTTTTAGAAAAAAACCATAAACTCTGTCAGCTATGTGCATTGGTGAAAACAGTGGTAAGGAGGGTTGAAACTTCTGTTTAAGGTCCGAAATTGCTGTGGCTATCATTGCCCGACAATGACATAGTGAAAGTGGTGGGTTTATGATGATGTCAAAAGGCATAAAAAATTCCCTCAATACAGTGCTACAAGCATAAACTAGCAAGTCAAAATACACACAGTAGTGGAGGTTTGTAAAATTGTTGGAGGTGCCTAAACTGTGATAGGGAAAAACCATAAACTCTGTCAGCTATATTGTAGTGGTAAAAGCAGTGGTAAGAAGGTTGGAAATTTTGTTTAAAGTCCGAGTAATAACAGTGATTATACATAAATTGCTTTGTCATTTTCAAAAGTCCTCTCTGTGTGGTGAAAAGCAAAATCAATGTTTCCCTTTTTTCCATAAAATAGACTTTAGTGAGTGAAGCTATCATTCCAATTTGAAGGTTTTTTTTTCAAACTCTATGTGAGAAACAGTGAAGTACAAAAATTGGGAAGAGTATTTTTCCTCTGTCTAAATACAAGGTTGTCTTGTTTTCATCAAAACATAAAGGATCTTTGTAAACATACCCAGCCACAGTAACATTTTCCCTATGTGCTTACTATTTTGATAACTTTGTTTGATTGGCATTCAAAGGGAGACAGACAATGTTTTGGAAGGAGAAGAAAGTTTTGTGTTAAAGAGTCATTTCACATAGCATTTGAAGAAATCTGCCATGGTCAAATAGTGACTAACCAAAAGACAGAGTTTTTTTTTAGAAAGAATTTTAAAAACCATTTAGAGGCACCTTGGTGTTGCAGAGAGCATTCAGAACAAGATGCCTCCCAGGTAGGATAGTAGGAGTGGATTGCATAAGAGATTTGAGCCTATTTCCACGGAAGAAGTGAATGCCCACCCATCAGTCTTGTTCAATTTCCATGAGGTTGGGTGTTTATATTTTTTTCAAAGAGTGCAAGAGGTGAAGAGATTTTCTCCTTTGACACACCTTTGTGATTTGAGGTTTCAAAACAAGCATTTTCAGCTAGTGGGCCTTGATTTCAAATTCTCTCCAAGGTCCATCTCCAAGGCCACTAAAATCCCCTATATTGGGGAAAAGTGGTTTAAACAAAGCCTTCTGAAATCGGAAGATTACAAGCCCTTTCTAAAGCCTGAGCATAGAGATTCATGTCCTTCTATTTTCCCTTTCTCATATATTTTAGCCAGCTACACCCCGCTCAAGAAGATCATCATGAAATACTTCACTTGTGAGGGAAGATTCTTCTGAATCTATGCATATCACATTCGACTGCTCATGCATTTCACTAGGGCCAATTTGATAAATCTTCCTTTCATCTTACACAAGAGCATTGAGAAAATGGCCTCCATTGTTCAGAAGAAGCCTCCTTCACAACAAATAGCTTGTCTCTTCCATCACTCTATCATTAAAATCATCATTCTTCATCAGCTTGAAAAGAGAGAGGTCTCTTGGGATACCTTCATCACCCATCTGGATTTCTCCACTGTCCCTCCAGTTCATACATCCCCCACACCTCCTACTCATCATCCTTCACCTTCTTCTAGCATACCTATTACCAAAATGCTCAAGTTCACCACAGAGCAAGAAAAAGAGCCTGAAGAGGGAGAAGAGCATGACCATGATGATGAGGAAGATGATGAAGGGCAGCAGCATGAAGAAAAGCAACACAGTGAGGGTGAGCATCCTTATGATGACACACAACAGACTTCTGATGAGGGTGAGCAGCCTTATGATGACACACAGTAGCCAAAAGAGACTGAACAGGAGCAGCATGAAAGTGATGAACCGGGGCAGCCATAGCTATATACACAGCAGCGACAGCATGATACACAACAGCCTCCTAAAAAGGACCAGCTACCTCAAGAAGAAAAAGGACAACAACATGAAGATGTGCAAAGCAGTGAGGGGGATAACCCTCAAAGGGAGATGCAAAAAGACAGCTTAGGCATCCTTGAAGAGAGCCAAGACATTAGCAAAAGTGAAGGGAAAAGTGACAAGGGTAAAGAGCCCATGGAGCATGTGCTAGCTGCCTCTCCGAGGCAAGGGGCCATGCTTTCTTCTCCGAAAGTGGCCAAGCCCCGGACAGCAAAGAAAAGGGTGCCTAGGATCGTAACTCCAAATGTGACTAGGGCCCTCCGAAGCAAGGGAAAATTGCCAAAGAAGCCCATGGTCGAATTGCCCAAGAGGAAGAGTACTAGAAGAGCCACCCAAAGCAAGGGGAAGGGCAAGGAAGAAAGCAGTCATGAACAGGAGAGGGAATTCGACATCATCCAGATCCAAAGCGATGATAGTGATAATGAGGCCTGGATTCTAGAAAATCTCTTCATTCATAGAGAAAGCCAAATTTATGCCTTGAAGGTTGATCTTCATAGAGCTAGGAACTTCAATAAATTTTTGCAAGTTCAAAACAAGCATATGAGTGTCCATATGGCTGTTTATGATACACATGCAATCAAATACAAGAAGGAGGCCTCCAAAGCACAAGTGAGGTTGGAAGAACTCATGGGTGAGTTCGATGAAATTGAAGGCGAAGATCAACCTAGGCAAAAGAGGCCAAGAACCATGGGGCTTAAAACGGCCCTTGAGAAGCAAAAAGAAGAAGAAAATTCCCTTCTCCAATCTACCCCTCTCACTGCATTGTTCGAACAAGAGATAGAGAACAATAGGGAGGCATGGCTTGAGAGATTTAATGATCACTTGGAGAGGAAATTGGAGAAGGAAAACAGGGACTTGGACCTTCAACAGAGGATGATGGAGCATTATAAAAATCTAAATTAGTTTGCCCGGCAGAAGTTGAAGGTTGCTCAAGAAAAACTCAAGGAGGCCAAAGGGAATCGCCCATCACAAAAATTGAGGAAAGACACCTCAAGACTCCAAATCTTGGCCTCTGCTTCACAAAATGTTGTTGAAAACCCTTGAGGGTCATGCTCGCCAAGTTTGAGCGAATTTCGACATATTTTGGTTTTTTGTCATTTTTGGGTTTTTGGCCAAAACTCATGGGCGTCGCCATTTCAGTTTGGGGAATCATTAAAAGATGAGAATGATATAATTGGATGCCATAATTTTAGGGGCACATAGTCAGTGATTTTTAGGACATTTGAAGATCATTTTCTCCCCCAAAATGGCGAAAAATGCTCGCTTTTTCTACACTCTGCCTGGTTTATCAGCAAGGCTTATTTTTTGGGTTTTTAGACACAGACCTATTTTTGGAGGACTTCTAGTGGTCAGTTGGGAGAAAAATAAACATTTTCAAAAATTAGACACTTAGAGCTTTCAAACGAGCTATCATGAGCCTCATTTCATCATCGGGAAGGCTTCCAAAAGTTGTCGGCAAATCAGGGGACCTTTTGCTGATGTATTTTTTGAGTATTTTTGTAAAAATTGAACCTTTCAAAACTGCTTTTTCCTCATGTGCGTTTAGCTATTTTTGCACATGAAAAGTTATGAAAAGTCAATTTATTTCCCTCTTTTAGCATTTTTTAGATATTTTATGAGATATTTTGTGCCTTGGGCTTTGCAAAGCCTCAAGGACAAAATAAGATATTTTGGATAGGCCAATGAGATTGCAAATTGAACTAAGAGGTTTTCCTCACTTGGGCCTATATATTCCAAAGGCTTTCATTGTAAATAGGGTTGAACTTGATGATTAGAAGCAATATATGGTCATATAAGATTTGGAAGAAATACTTGTCTCATGCTTTTGGATAGTCTCTTGGATGTTCTTGGATGATGAAAGAGGATTGTTGTTGGATTCCATGACTTGGTAGAATGGTATAGTGTCTCTCTCTTTGTTTTGTTTCCTAGTTTTCATTCATAAATCCATGTTCTTGCTTGCTATAGGACATTAGAGAACAAATTTGAGACATGCCTTGGAGGCACCTAAAATTTCCTATTTCTTCACAGCTTCCATGTTTTCTTCATTCTTAGTCACATTAAATAATTCTTGATTGCTCTTTAATAACTTAAGGATATTGTTGCTTGTTTCATTCATGGTTTTATGCAATGCTAAGTATGATTTACAGTATGCCCTGCCTACTCATGGCTAGCCATAGATCCATCCATGAAATTTCTCTTTGGCTGATTAGATTGTCATTTGTTGAACCAAGGAGGTCTTGTTCTGATCTTGCCCTTTGCCTAAGACTATGAAATCTTGTTTTCAAAGTGCCCAATAACTTGAAGTACTATGTTTAGGCATTCTAGCATAGTGATTTGAGTTGTTTGTATATCTTAAGTGTATTTCCCCAAAGTCTGATAGCCATTTCCCAAAGTTAGAGAGTTATATATCTCTATGCATGGCTTGAATGTTTATTTCTATGTATTGATTAGCTTATAGTTACATTTTTCATGATTAATGGTTTTCCCTACCATGTTTATGTCAGCTATTAAACTAGTTATGCTTGAAATCCTTTGTTTTTCACAAACTTGATGTCCATCTTACTCCATTTTTCCCAAAGATCCTTTCTACCTCGAATCAAATCGGCCCTTCAACAGCCTTGTATCACCATCTGATAGCTTTCTTGACCTCTTCGACCCCATAGCCCAGTTGATCTGACATCTTTTTACCTATCTTATATCTTTGATCAGTTTCATCCCTCACAACCTAAAAACCAAAACCAAAAAACCTACTTCATAACTAGCCTAAAATCATAACACAATAAGCAAACACACAGATATCCCTTACACAAATAGAGAGAGCCCTCTCTGAGTCCAAGAAGGCTAGGTCCTTGGGCTCCAAAGATTGGTTTGATGTTACACTGTCATTTGGCTTGCCAATCAGCCAAATCATGGGACCCTAACATAATGGCAATCACGGTGGGACTTTGATTCAAAACATCCTAGGTATCCCTTAGGAACTCTCAAAATCTCAGTCAAACTTAGAAGAGTAGAATCTGGTTGTCTCACCATCCTAGAAAAATGATGACTCAGCTGTAGGACACTCTTACAAACCTTAGGACTACATAAAAAACTCAGAAAAACCCCAAAAACTCCCTTAGATTGGTTTTTGTCAGTACTGGTGGTGGACCATACACATATACCTCAAAACAACTAAAAATCCACCTGGCGACTCCACTAACCTCTAGTAGGCCTTACTATTTTACCAAACTCTAGGCTACTATCCGATTGAGCCACCTCATCGCCACACTAACATAATGGTGATCACGGTGGGACTCTGAGTAACAAACAAACTTAGATTCCCCAAACATTCTAGCAGCCTTAAGAATACTATCTGATTGATTTATCCCACCGCTCCCTAACATAATGGCGATCACGGTGGGACTCTGAGTACACAACAGTCTAGCAAACTCTTGTAGATTCTTTAGTCTTCAAAACTTAAACAGGCAAGCATTCCATAGAACCATTTAGACTAAACTATTTTTGTTATCACCACCCTAGCAAAGTGATGAAACAGGTTTAGAATACTTTAATAAACCATAGGATGCACATAAAAACTCAAAAAAACCCCAGAACATTCCCAGATTGGCTTTTCCCTAGTTACTGGTGGTGGACCATAGCTACGTCTTTACAAAAACAACCAAGTTCCACCTGGCGACTCCACTAGCCTCCAGTAGGCCTAAAAACTCCATAAAAAACCAAAAAATTCATAAACCATACCTTTCTGCTAACTCATCCTTCCAAAAACTTAAACTTAGGGTGGAAACCCTGAAATCAATGACAAACTAAGTATAACTTAGCGATTCAGAAAACCTCACCTAAACATAGGAGATAAGTAGAAACCTTCTTGACAAGAGAAACATTAGCTTGTCCATATAGCCTAGAAAACTGTTGTAATCAAGTGAATCACTCTTCTTTGCAAGTTTCCATCTCAAAGTTTGCTATAAAACTTCTTCCCAAAGCATCTTTGATAGTGTTGGTGGTAGACCATAGTTCTCATAGAAATCCACCTGGCGACTCCACTAGTCCACCCTTTTTGTTTTGACCATCCTTCACATTAGTAAAACCCTAGAGAGGCCATCCATTCAAAAAAATCACAAAATACCATCCTCTCTAAGCTCTAGACCCGAAATCTGGCTTCACAAAGAATCAACACCAGATCTCATCCAGACCCAAAACCCCCTATCATAGTAGATGACCCAGAGAAGATTCTGTGGCAAGCTTCTGAAACTGGCAATTTAGCTACCGATAGGTCCATCCTTAAAGCAAGATCAATACCTTAACATCTCACTACCTTTCAGGATTCCCCCTTTGACTTAAACTCAGCAAAAACCCCTTTTAGAAGCAAGTCACAAAGTAAGATAGACTTTCATGATCTTGAGACCCTAGATTTGCCACAGAGTCCTAGTAGAGAAGCCTCACCTACCACACCTCTCGACTTTCAGCTTCTCCATCACTTTGGCTCCTACCATCCCAAATCTTCTCAAAATAAGATCACTAGTCCAAGTACATCTGCCACACCTATCCAAACCACTAATGTTCAAACCACCTCAGCTCATCCCGCAAGTCCTCATTTTTTACATCATCCATTAGCCCCTGTCATGGCAGCTTGGTATGCACCCTTGGTGTTGCCACAGCCTTTAGTTCCCTTACAAAATGACTATCAAGCCAAAATCCCACACTTTACCGGAGATGAGACTACCATAGCTCAACAACATGTAGATAGGATCAACGATGCCTTTGAATACATGGAAATATAAGACGAGACCATCAGAATGAGGATGTTCACCCAAAGCCTGGGCGGAGAACCCAAAAAATGGTTTAAAAGCTTAACTCCAAACAACATCCACAATCTCCCAGAACTCTACCAAACCTTCATAAACAAGTGGGAAATCCAAAAGAACCCCATTCAAATCCTGTCAGAGTATAACAATCTAAAACGGGAAAATGGGGAAAGTGTCCAGGGATACTGCACTAGGTTCAACAGTGTGTATAACGCCCTCCCACCTCACTTCAAACCCCCACTTGGTTCAGCCTTGGCAAAGTTCCCCGAAGGTTTTGACCCAGACATGACTTATCAGCTAAGAGACAAGGACCCCCTTACCTTAGAGGAAATGCAAAAAGTAGCCATAAGGGCAGAAGCCAACTTAGCAGAAAAAAGAGCTAGGACTAGATCAGAAAGGAAAGTCACCTACTGGGATGAGGTCTCCACTTCAGCTCCTTCCTTAGATCCTAGAATAGATGACTTAGTCAGGTCCATGGCCAAAATGTGGGAAAAGATAAGTGAGAATACCCCTCTTAGGGACAACCAGCCAAACCCTCCAAACAGAAACCAAAACCAAAATTTTAGGAGGGAACAGCCTCAAAAAAAACCAAGGGAAAATGACCAACAAATTAGGCCACCATTTAATGAAAATTATGTGGAAGAAGATGATAGGGATACAGAACCCATTGATGAAAATCATTTGAACCTCATAGGGTCAGATAATGAGAGTGAGGTGTGCCTCACGGAAGAAGAACAAGCATCCTTCTCTCCGGATTAGGATGAAACAAACTATGAAGATCTCGAGGATCCTGCAATAGATTTTCAGAATGCCATAGTATAAGCTCACAGGCATTATGACCTTAGAAGCAGAAAAAACCAAGACAACTCCAAGAAAGACAAATCAGACACTGCTAAAACCCCTGATACCATCCTTAAGAAAGCAGTTAACAACAATAAAATCATGGTCGGGAAAAATGACCAAAACAAAGATAGAGTTACCCAGAGTGGTCTTGACTCAGATGCTCCTAGTACTTCCACAAAGATTCCCGAGGTGGCTGTGGCAAACAAAATCCCAAAACAAAGCCAACAAAATCAGAACATAGAGAAAGTCATGGCTGAAAAAGCTGAAGCGAACCTATCTAAACTACAAGTACCTTTAATTTTTGTGGGAGAAATCGCCAAAATAAAGATTACCATGCCTCTCACTGAACTTATCGCCCAAGGCTCTTATAAATCCCAAGTGTTAAAAGTCCTGAATATAGGAAACGATGCGAACACCCTTAATCTAGCTGATGACACTCCTGAAGTGTTGTTTGGTCCGAAAATAGAAGGGAAATTCCAAGAGGGAACCACTCTTCCCTTTTACATCAGTCTGAATATCCATGAGCAAATCCTTCACAATGCCATGCTAGACTCCGGTGCCTCGCATAATCTTATGCCAAAGGTTGTAATGGAAAGATTAGGCCTAGAAATCACAAGACCATATAAAGACTTATATTCATTTGATTCTAGTAGAGTCAAATGTCTAGGCTTGATCAAAGATCTTTGTTTTAGTTTGGCCCAAGTACCTGCAAAACACCTGATCATGGACATAGTGGTAGCAGACATTCCTCCCAAGTACAAAATGCTTCTATCTAGATCTTGGGGAGCAAAGCTCCAAGGAAATATTCAACTTGATATGTCCTACACCACTATTCCTGTGTTTGGCCAAACAAGAATACTCTATCGAGAGTCACACATGAAATACATGATCAGTAGCCAAGAGAGGCCAGATAACATCCCAATGTATTCCTTGCATTCTGACCTGAACTCTTTTATTATGCACACTTATGAGGACATTGAAGAACAGTCAGAAGAAATTGAAACAAACTTAGACCCACCACATCAGCTGCCCCTAGTTCTCTATGATGAACTAGACACTCAAAACTACCATGATCATGAAAAGCTATGTCTTGAGGAGAGTAAGTGTGTTCATTTTGAAATAGGAATAGAGCAAGCAGCACAAACCATTATGTACTATCAAGAGAATTGCTCAAACCTTAGTCAAACATTAGCAGTAACATCAGGAAACGTTTTCAGAACAAAGGCATTAGAAGACTTACATATCAGAAACCTCTTTGGAACTCAGGAGTAGGGAAGCTTAATTTTCTTACCATACCTCAAGGATTTACGATCGCATAACTCTACCACTGCAAATGAAACCTTGAATGTAGCCATAACAGCTCCAGAAAAAATGCCTGATAAAATTCTTATGAGAGGAGATGATGATTGCAGTCCGAATACACCTGAGTTACTTGAACTGGCTAACATCTTGTCACTCCACCAAAGACTTAGAACTGCTAGAATTGGCAATCTCATTCAAAATACTACCTCATACAAAGAAAAAAGTGAGAGACACTATGCCCCTACCATCACTCCAAGAAACAACTTCGACAAAAGAAAATACAAAAATCTGAACCAATTAGTAATAATCAAAGATAAAATAGCTGGTCATAGGATCTGTTTTGATTTTAGAAACACTAATACACATCCTTGTAACAGAAATTTTATCCTTCCTACCCAAGACCATGATATACCAATGATAAGTGCTTTTAATCATATGTCTTTTCAAGATGATGTTTTAGGTTATAGCTAAATGATTCCCTTGCAAAATAGACAGCTCAAAGATTTTTTCCAGTATGCTGGAAGTAGTTCCAGTTTCAGACTTAGAATTGCAAAACTACCGGATACAAAAAATATGCTCCTAAAAGCCATGTTTCCAGTCCTAAATTTTTGCATGTTGGCATACCTTGATGATGTCATTATATATTTCAAGAATGACAAAGAATATATGCATTACTTGAAAAATATGTACAGTATAGGAAGGAGTGGAAATCAGAGATATCAAGAGGTACAGCGGGAAGATACGGGTTTGTTCAGAGATTCTTGCATGAATCCTTATTTCATGCTTGAAAGAGAAAATTTTCCAAATTTCTCTTTTCAAGAGCTAAGTGGACCAAGAGTGGTAGGAGATTCTTATTAAGATAAGATGCTTAAGTTTCCCCATTTCCAAGACTTATGAGTTTAAAACATTTTCAATCATTGTATATACCATTGTTTGAAAAATAGATAAAAAGCAGAAAAGTCAAAAACAATATAAAAATAGAAAAGAGTGCAGTTTGAAAAATAGAAAGAAGGCCCTATGTTCAAAAAATAGTCATTCAGAAAGTGCGCAAGTCTAAATGCCGCTACTAGTGCTCAAATGTCTTGTTCAGTTATCTAACCTAATCATAGTTGAACATGTGTTAAATTTATTTGTTGATAAGTTAGTGAGTGGAAAAGATGGTCAACATTGTGTAAGCTTGACTTATCAAAGAGAGTAGATTAGGAAAAGATATTGGTTCCACATTCTCAAAACAGAACCAAATAGGGAAGCGGGGATGAAAAACAAATTGTGCATCCTAGCCCCATTTTTCCTAGTTTCCATTTTATGCAAAATAATATTTGTGTGCAACTTGTATTTCATGCCACAAGTACATGACAAATCAAACTGTCTGATCCTCATTTGATCATTTTTCAATTTCATGTTTATATTAGAGAACAAAATCCTGTCAAACAGCTTAACCTTGACAGTTGATCTAGCATAGGTAGAGTAATGAAGGAGTTCATCAGCTAAATCTGAACTCCTGGCAGATATAAGTGTAGAACTATATAGGTTCATTTTTCAAAAAAAAAATATATATATATATATATGTAGTCAAAGGTTTACTAGTCCAAATGCACCCAAAAGAAGAAAAAATGTTAGGAAAGATAGTGGGGTAGGTAGAAATATCATTGATGCTAATCATGCTGTCAATTTTCAAAAATAGCATCAAGGAAGAATGGAATTTTCGCCAATGGATAAGGCACTGGTCTTCATAAGCCAAAGATCTGAGATTCTGGACACCTCCTGAAAAGGAGCTGCCCTCCCCAAATTGAGCCACTGTTATTCATCAGTATTTTTCACTTGTTGGTGATGACTAGTTGTAACAACCAAGTTTCTAGCAGTTGATCTAAAAAATTATCAAATTTGCCAGCTGAAAAACACCCATAAACATTTTTTGCCCCCCTACCTTTTCAATCCACCCATGATGAGGTGAAACCTCATTATCAAGCCCTATATAGCCTCATCCATACTAGCTTGTCCATCAGCTGCAAAGAAAATAGTCCAAATCTGTCCAAAAAATTCCCCCTAAGTTAGGTAGTGGCGCTTTAGGCATTTCTCCCTTGGAAAATTATCCTAAAAGCCAAAGAACCTCTATCTGCTACAGACCAGTCATAACAGACCTTCCTATTCTGCAAATAAAGTTGGTTATACCCTTAAGTCGCACCACTAATAAACCCTCAAGTCTTAGCAATACATGTACCATAGGTCAAACTAATTTTAGGTGGTTTTACAGTGTTTTAATGGATCTTTCAAGAACAGAAGTATACCAGCATTCCCAGAAGACAGTATTTGGTTCCACATGAGAAGACATCTGCTTCTCATGTGATTTTGAGCCTAGGATGCAGCTATAGGGCAGAGATTTGTTTCATTAAGCTCCTGCGATCACAGTCAAAGGTTAGTAAATTATGAATGACAAGAAGTGATTTGCAAACATTGGCCAAACTGCTTATGATGCCTAAATAAGCACAAAGACATTTGAAAAGCAGAATTACATGTCTCAGAGAAGTGCTCATCTTAACTATTATCAATTTGTCATTCTTCATTGGCTCAAGCATGAAAAGATAGTGAAGGGAAAAATAACACTGTTAAAAGCTAATGAGATGGCATGACTGAAAAACCTCCTTCATCTATAAGCAGAGGGTTTGAAGACTGAGAGCGCCTCCTTCATCTATAAGCAGAGGGCCAAGGATAAAGGTTGATTTTAAGAATTGCACTGACTGTAAGACAATTTTTTTAGCACAGTGAGACAGCAACTAAAGGTTTCTGAAATAAAAGTGATGATTAAAGGCAGAAGAAAAGCAATGGTATTTTAAAATTGGTTTGCATGAGTTTCACTATTATTTGAATTACAAGGTGAGGCTAATAGGTTGATCATAAATAAAGAAATATTATTAAGCAGATGGTCAAAAGAGTCAAACAGTCTTGGGCTCAAACTAACTTCTGCCATCATGTATAAGGGAAACCACTATCAGTATGTTCATCAAACATTCTTGATTTGGTTGAGACAGAGGTTATAAGGGAAACTAGACATTTATCGAAGTAGGCCTCCTTCATCTATAAGCAGAGGGCCAGAGCAGTGATTTTTTTTAGGGTTTTCACTGACTGAGAGACAAATTGTAAGAATAGTAGGAGACAGTTGAAGGCTTCTGAACAGAGCAATGATGTCAAAAACAAAGGGAGAGCATGAGTACTATAACTATCAAAGAAGCTGACTTATCTCCTATCAGGGATTTCTTTCAAAGGCAGTCTGGAGCCAAAAATGAACAAACCTTGCTGAGGGGAGTAGTTTCCTTAAAAATTACAAAGACTCATCTCCTTGTTAAACAGGCTTAACATTTAGTCTTTGTTCCTTTAAACAAAACAGAGTTGAAAATCAGTTGAAATCGATTGGGTTAGACACAGGCCAAAGAGTGATGATTGTTTTCAAAAGGTACTATTCTTCCTGTTCATGAAGAATTTTCTTTCAATAACTCATCACAGTGGACAAGAAGGCAATTCAAGCTTATTTTTCCCCTAAAATGCATTGCAACTAAAAACATAGGCTCATAAATATGTAAGAAGGATTATGGCATGAGTTTCAAGTTCTGGAACAACATTCAAAGCCAATAATGGATGCCACTGTTAAAAATAAAGGCATTTTCCTCATGAAAATAGGTCAAAGGTACCTTGTTGTTGCATTTTGAGTAGAGGAAAAAAAAATTAGAAGAAGTGCCCTTCTTGATGGACAGAGGACAGTAAAGCTCAGGTGAGTACAACTAGGCCTCACCCACAGTCAAAAAGAAGCATCATTTGGAGAATGCATCTACAGTCACTATATGGCTTTGAGCCATTTTTCCCTCTAACAAGTAGATATAGGCAGAGGGAAGACTTTTTTCCTTTAATAAGCAAACAGTGAAAAGAGTTTGGCCCTTGATTGATTTTATTATAAGAGGAAAGATTCATATCTACCAAAACTGGCCAAATAGCATGCACAGCCTTTCTACCAACGTTATTTAAAATGTGGGCCCTTTATAGCACGTTCAAAGTCATTTTGTTTTGTTTCATTATGAGAAAAAGAATTTTTTTAAAGAAAGAAGCTTGCATAACCCCCATGAATTAAATTCAATGGTGATTGAATTTTTCGCTTTCAAAAGGAGTTAAGGACCGTTGCCAAGATCTATTTTTCAATTCCAAAGTGCAAACAACACTCCGCTTTGCTTTTCACGAGACCGAGGAAGAAGTTTTCGGGAAATTTCACAGAGTTTTCAGGCTTCGAGACTGCACGGCGCGCCTGTAGAAACGCGCGGCGTGTTCAGGAGAGTTTTTACAAAGAGTTTGTGTTGTTACGTGATGCACCTGTAGCAGCATGCGACGCGCCTGTAGGCGGCGGTCACGATTGCCCGTCATCGACCCGACACCTTTTTATTGTGCAGTGCCCTCCCTATTAAACGTGTTGCGCATGTTTTAAGCGATGAAAGCGCCTCCGAACAAGTCGGGAAGCTTCTCATTTCCTCCAGCAAATCCCACCATCGGTCTTCAAGGTATTTTTTTTTCCTCCTTGCTAATTTCAAGCTGTTAAGTGGTGGCGAAAAAATGAAACTCATGGTGTAAATCAAAGTGATTTGTGAATATTTCAAAGAACGTTGTTACAATGGGAGAAGGGTGGAAGGTTCATTTTAGCTTCAAAGAACCTAAAACTGCCCTAAAAATTGCTAAAACCTCACACTCCCTGCAAGACACAATAAACACCATTTTAGTGGTTTTGTCAAGTATTAAGGGTATCCTAACTGTTTTAGCAAAAAACCATAAACTCTGCCAGCTATGTGCATTGGTGAAAACAGTGGTAAGGAGGGTTGAAACTTCTGTTTAAGGTCTGAAATTGCTGTCGCTGTCATTGCCCGACATTGACATAGTGAAAGTGGTGGGTTTATGATGATGTCAAAAGGCCTAAAAATTTCCCTCAATACAGTGCCAAGAGCATAAACCAGCAAGTCAAAATACACACAGTAGTGGAGGTTTGTAAAATTGTTGGAGGTGCCTAAACTGTGATAGGGAAAAACCATAAACTCTGTCAGCTATATTGTAGTGGTAAAAGCAGTGGTAAGAAGGTTGGAAATTTTTTTTAAAGTTCGAGTAACAACAGTGATTATACATAAATTGCTTTTCCATTTTCAAAAGTCCTCTCTGTGTGGTGAAAAGAAAAATCAGTGCTGCCCTTTTGTCCATAAAACAGACTTTAGTGAGTGAAGTTGTCATTCCAATTTGAAGGTTTTTTTGTCAAAATTTGTGTGAGAAACAGTGAAGTACAAAAAGGGTGTTTTTGATTGGGAAGAGTGTTTTGCCTCTGTCTAAATACAAGGCTGTCTTGTTTTCATCAAAAAATAAAGGATCTTTGTAAACATGCCCAGCCACAGTAACATTCTCCCTATGTGCTTACTATTTTGATAACTTTGGTTGATTGGAATTCAAAGGGAGACAGACATTGTTTTGGAAGGAGCAAAAATTTTTGTGTTAAAGAGTCATTTCACATAGGATTTGAAGAAATCTGCCTTGGTCAAACAGTGACTAACCAAAAAGGCATAGTTGTGTTTGAGAAAGAATTTTAAAAACCATTTCGAGGCACCTTGGTGTTGCAGAGAGCATTCAAAACAAGAAGCCTCCCAGGCAGGATAGTAGGAGTGGATTGCATAAGAGATTTGAGCCTATTTCCATGGAAGAAGTGAATGCCCACCCATTAGTCTTGTTCAATTTCCATGAGGTTGGGTGTTTAGATTTTTGTCAAAGAGTGCAAGAGGTGAAGAGATTTTCTCCTTTAACACACCTTTGCGCTTTGAGGTTTCAAGACAAGCATTTCCAGCTGGTGGGCCTTGATTTCAAATTCTCTCCAAGGTCCATCTCCAAGGCCACTAAAATCCCCTATATTGGGGAAAAGTGGTTTAAACAAAGCCTTTTAGACTCATAGGATTACAATCCCTTTCTAAAGCATGAGCACAGAGATTCATGTCCTTCTATTTTCCCTTTCTCATATCTTTTAGCCAGCTACGCCCCCCTCATGAAGATCATCATGAAATACTTCACTTGTGAGGGAAGATTCTCTCGAATCTATGCATATCACATTCGACTGCTCATGCATTTCACTAGGGCCAAGTTGCTAAATATTCCTTTCTTCTTACACAAGAGCATTGAGAAAATGGCCTCCACTATTCAGAAGAAGCCTCCTTCACAACAAATAGCTTGTCTCTTCCATCACTCTCTCATTAAAATCATCATTCTTCATCAGCTTGAAAAGAGAGAGGTCTCTTGGGATACCTTCATCACCCATCCGGATTTCTCCACTGTCCCTCCAGTTCATACATCCCCCACACCTCCTACTCATCATCCTTCACCTTCTTCTAGTAGACCTATTCCAAAAATGCTCAAGTTCACCACAGAGCAAGCAAAAGAGCCTGAAGAGGGAGAAGAGCATGACCATGATGATGAGGAAGATGATGAAGGGCAACAGCATGAAGAAAAGCAACACAGTGAGGGTGAGCAACCTTATGATGACACACAGCAGCCAAAAGAGACTGAACAGGAGTAGCATGAAAGTGCTGAACAGGATCAGCATGAAAGTGACGAACAGGGGCAGCCACAGCTATATACACAGCAGCCACAGCATGATACACAACAGCCTCCTAAAAAGGAGCAGCTACCTCAAGAACAAAAAGGACAGCAACATGAAGATGTGCAAAACAGTGAGGGGGTCTTGAACCAAGGAGGTCTTGTTCTGATCTTGCCAAGGATTGTCATTTGTTGAACCAAGGAGGTCTTGTTCTGATCTTTCCCTTTGCCTAAGACTATGCAATCTTGTTTTCAAAGTGCCCAATAACTTGAAGTACTGTGTTTAGGCATTCCGGCATAGTGATTTGAATTATTTGTCTGTCTTAAGTGTATTTCTCCAAAGTATGATAGCCATTTCCGAAAGTTAGAGAGTTATATATCTCTATGCATGGCTTAAATGTTTATTTCTATGTATTTATTAGCTTATAGTTACATTTTTCATGATTAATGGTTTTCCCTACCATATTTATGTCAGCTATTAAACTAGTTATGCTTGAAATCCTTTGTTGTTCACAAACTTGATGTCCATCTTACTCCATTTTTCCCAAAGATCCTTTCTACCTCGAATCAAATCGGCCCTTCAACAACCTTGTATCACTGTCTGATAGCTTTCTTGACCTCTTTGACCCCATAGCCCAGTTGATCTGACATATTTTTACCTATCTTATATCTTTGATCAGTTTCATCCCTCACAACCTAAAAACAAAAACCAAAAACCTACTTCATAGCTAGCCTAAAATCAGAACACAATAAGAAAACACACATATATCCCTTACACAAATAGAGAGAGCCCTCTCTGAGTCTAGGAAGGCTAGGTCCTTGGGCTCCAAAGACTGGTTTGATGTTACACTGTCATTTGGCTTTCCAATCATCCAAATCACGGGACCCTAACAGGTAGAATGGGCTGCGAGAACTCGACAGGTCTAGTGGTTTGAGGAGTTTCAAAAGAAGCGTTTGAAAAAGAGCTACCACTAGGAGGTAGTGAGGACGAAAAAACTAGATGTTCTTCCACTTTGACTGTAAATCAGAACAGGAAGGAAAAGAGATAACCAATCAAAAGTGCCAAAATCAAGAACCAAGGAAATAAATCAAACTTGAATGGGCGTATAATCGTAGGTGATTAATTTTATAACACTGAAACCAAAATATGTTGTTTCATGTTTTAAGAGTCAATAAACAGACAAAAGATGACTCTAGTACCTTTCAATTTGAAACGAGCATGAAAGGACAAGTGCTCGATGATCTCTTCTCTTATTTAAGGAGTCACGAAAATATTGAAATGACTTCTTAGGAATTCTAAGCAAGACGGTGTACCAGGTTTTCGTGAACTTCCATATACACCTTCATGATCAAATGAAAGAGAAATGACCAAGGACTTGATGTACGTGCAGGTAGTCTCCCCGAATGTTATGTTCGGTGTATCATGGTTACAAGGCGGCAGACTCGGCTTCCTATGGATAAAGGATTTCAACCTAGAGTGGTCTCCATTTATATACGCAACGATACGGGGAGCACAAGTCTGTAATAGTGTTTTCTAAAGCTGAAATGTGAGCAAAAACCACTAGGTTTTAAGACGTCGGAACACGTCTCTAGCCTAGACCACTAGAAATGTTTCGTTAGGTTCCAATGTTGCCTTAGGTTCATTGAGTAAATTTTAAAGTTAATCTTGAATTATGTTTCAATTTCAGGCCCTATCGAATATGGAGCTCAACTTCCTAAATGCAAGCTATATGCAAATGAATATCATTTCAATTCGATGAATGCTAGCCAGAAGAAGGACATAAATCATTCAAGCAAGCAAGCAAGAAAAATATGCGAAGAAAATTATAATGCCTTTAATCCAATCAAGCGAAAATGAAATTCCTTCCTAGATTGAGAAATGCTAGTTTATGTAAAGGAATGTTTCATTTTCAATGCAACAAATGAGTGCAAAGATTTTTTTTGGTTTTTTCAATGAAATGAAGCACACATTGTACTAATTCAATGGAAAAGAAAATAAGCACTAGTTTCAATTTTGCAAATGTAAGGTTTCGAAATGGAATGACTCAACCAAAACGAAAGAGACACAAAAAAATGCAAGCTAATGAAGCAAACTTTCAAACGAGAAAGAGAGTTCTCAAAATGACCCAAACAAGCAAAGAAATAAATGCTAAAAGTATTGAAGAAGAAGGACTAATCAAAAAACGAAAAGACCATTCAATCGGGAAAACAAAAGGATCAAGAAAACTCAGTCTACAAACCCAAAACGATACTGACAACAATCAAAGAGACTTGTTCCTGAACAGAAGGCTCGATGTGCAAGAACACCTAGAAACCCTAAGGTCTTAGCTGACACCGACAAGACAACGGACAAACGATTGAGGTAAACAAGTCTACAGTAATCTATATAGTCTGAAAGGCTTTAAAACACTCAAAAAATAACCCAGAGGCAAGAAAAAATGATCAAAAAATGCATTAGGGGTCAAACCAAAACCTATATGGATTGTCACGACTGTGAGGCTACAATCCGCACCATACAGAGGTTGGCGCGAGTGCTAAAAGAGCAACATGTGCCAATCGGCGCAACTGTCCAGAAAAAAACGCGCCAAGTTGAAAACCTAAGGGAAAAAGAGGAAAAACCCTATCCTAATGAGTAGAAGTCAACCTTGACTCTCTGGAGCTGAACATAGAATGGAAACTCAGCAAACAAACTAGAAAAAATATAGATAACTAAACCACCAATGGAAACCAACCTGACAGGATCACATGAAAAACACGCACTGATCCCCAGTGGAGTCACCAATTTGTTATTAAGGTAAATCCTCTCTGCGGACAGAGACGATCCCTCTAGCCCTAGGGTGGGTCTAGTAACAAAAGGACACACTAAAGTGTTGCTTCCTAGTTAATGAATGAACAAAATACCTGGTAGATTGACCTACCTTGAATCAAAGAGTAGTGGTCTCTCGCTCTAGCCTTGGCAAGTCACAATCCGTTCGATGTCATGCTTAGATACCTTCACATAAAACAAAGAACAAGAACAACATATAACAGCGTAGTTTCACTCACAACTATTAGCCAGTCAAAGAGGGCTAAACATATCATATCAAATAAACATCATAACACAATAGTGGAACCAAACAGTAGTCATGTATATTAATGAGTAGAAGGAAGAGTACAACCGATGCTTTGACGTTGTGATCTCTTCCAGTGGGTTTCAGACGAAATGCATCTCAACTGTTGGTCAAGGAATTCAGACTCAAGCACTATTAGAAGTCATCAACTCGAGCTCTCTCAACACTATCTTTCTTAATCTATCTCCTCTAGTAGCTTAGCTATAGTATAATTATCTAGTTCAACTGCTCAGTTATTTTTATATAATGTGTTCAGCTAGCTTCTACCAAAGGAGATAGTTTCTTATATTGAGGGAAAAGAGGTGGTTGGGATCCCTACAAAGGTGGGAGGGAGTCCTATCCTTTAGGAGAGTTCCAAGGGAGGTGGAAATGTTGGAAATGTTGTCATTAATGGCAATGGAAGTGGAAAAGAAGGAGCATCTAAACAGCAACAAGGCAAAGAGAGAAGCACGGAGCAGCATTAGACAAGAAGCAGAGATAGTAACAGGGAGATAGTAGAAGCAGCAAAGAGACCAGCAGAAAGAGCAAAGAAGCAGAGAGGAAGCAAGGCAGATAAGGAACTGAGGCAACAGACAATGTAGAGACATTGAATAGAAGTAGAATTCATAATTGAAGCAAGAAGTGTCCAGAGACAGAGTAGGAAAAAAAGGTCATTGCATAGAAAAGAATAAGTGTATGTTCTTGTAAATAGTAATTCACCCTGATGGAATTCGTGATAAGTAAGAAATCCATTGAAGGAATTAATGGTTGCAGAAATAAAAGGTTGATATATTATAGCAGAATTGAAGACAGAATGACATTGAATTGTTTCGAGTTAATGTTTGTAAGGAAATCCCATCGGAAGAGAACTACATTTGTTCGTTGATTATTGGAAATCCTGCCAAAATAGACCAGAGTTATAGCACAAACCCAGACTAACCCTTTGGAATCATGAACAGAACCTGGAAGAAAAGAGGTAAAATGTAACAGAAGAAAGTGCGACAGAACCTTGCGTGGAAGAATGGAACCATGACCAAGTGAACAGTGAAGGTGGTTTATGGTTTTCATCGCACCACCTATGCGGAGTGAGTGGTATTTGAGGAGTTGGGAGCGATTCCATAAATCATTCGACACGTGGCAAGGAGACCCACGGAAAACCACTTGTCACTGTGCACCATCATGCGTTATATTTCGATCCAGGATGCCCAGCGATATCGTTGAGCGTCGTTGATCTGGGAAGGGGTCATCGGATGGTCGTCATTTGTTGAAGGTGTGCGAAGATTAACCAAGGTACGACAGGCCATCGCACGTTAAAGTTCAGCATCGGAGGTCGAGCGATATGCATATACACCGTTGATCTAGAAGCTTGCTAATCTAACGGTGATCAGACACTGGACTTGCACGAAATTTACTTATGGTACCATGCGCATATTGGATTGGCTATTGACTATATTTGTCAGCCCAGGGTCAAAGGTTTATCATATTGTTTGAAAGCATTAAAATGCGAAGGTTTAACCTTAATCCTAAAGTTAAGTTCAAAAGTATTAAATTAATCATTGAATTACCAACATCAATAGAACAGTGAGAGTTATGGAGACCCAGCTGGATTATCTATTTTTACCCCGTCCAGGAATACCATTAGTAATTGAATGGTTTTGACTCATGGTTTTAATAAAGGCGAAATCTATATAAGGTGATGAGGATGATAGTATGAAGTGTGCATCGTAAGGGTGGTGAATGAATAAATTTCTCTAAGGAATATCTGTATGGGCGAACTCTGTTCTTAACTGATAAATTTGAAACTACGATGCACCCATGAATATAATGATCTGACAATGATGAATCTCTGGTTTAAACGATGGATGAAATCATGAAGAATAGGTGTGAGTGTACTAAATGAATAAATCTGGTGGCCTGCAAGGTATGTCGTGTGGAAACTGGTGGATCCAGTATAAAAATTGATGAAACGTGGTCCGTAGTGGTGCTGAGGGTCGAAGCCTTCAGTGAGGGGGTTGTAGCTCCCTTCCAGTTGTAGCTGGTAAACGAGAATAGGGCGTTGTAGCTCCCTTCCAAGAAAGGCTGGTAAACGAGAGAAGGTTGTAGCCTTCTGCAGGCGGGTGCCTGCGTGCTAGTATAAGTCTGCGACAACATAAAATTGTAAGAAGTTTTCTTTATAATAAATATTGAAGACTGAGATAACAGCAGCGGTGGTTTTCTCCCGAATTGGGTTTCCACCTTAAATCCTGGTTTTCATATGTGTTGCTTATGTTTGATGGTTTTTTCTGTTATTTCTGTTCATGTTTACTGCTTATCTGTTGAATAAATGATTGAATGATCTAAGTAAAGACATAATAAGATCTCTGGACAATAAGATCTCTGGACATACAAGTTGATGCAGTAATGTAACATATGGTTTTAAGAGAAAGGAAAACTGAAAAATTGTCAGTCAGCTCTAAATATTGATTCACCCCCCCTCTCAATATTTTTTCCCAACAAGAAACTACTAACTAAAGGAAGGAGTCTGTGGTTGTTTCAGTTCAACCACTCCCAATGACTCATCCCTGAGGTGGTTGGAATGGAACCTCTGCCTCTATTTTTAAAAAAACATTCCATAAATAGCTTTTCATGGGTGTCTAATTGGCACAAAGCACCAAGTGGCGCGAGCTCAATGTTAAATTTCCAGGTTGGCGCAAGGATGTAACAGGCTACTCGTGCCAAGACAAAAATAGGGATTTTCACAGCTCTGCTTAGGGAAATGTCAACAAGAAGAATTTTGTTTTCATCAAAAGAGATGAAAGGATGGTATTTGCAAAGCATGACACTATGTATCGGTCACAGAAAAGACCCTCCAATGTGCGAGTTTGGGATTGCAGGGACAGTGACAAAATGTTGTGTAACACCTTCCCATGTGTTTTTCATCACTCTTCAGAGAACACTACAAGAAGATTGTAAATAGGAAAGATGAGGAAATCATGGATGATAAAGAATCTGTTTTAGATCCAAGGGTTTAGCCCTTGAGTCCTTTTGAATTTCAAATCTCAGATGAAATCACAAATTCTTACACAGATGATGAACTATTCCAGTTCAAGTGTCTAGCTTTATGTGTTAATTCATTTCAGATTGTGAAAGGGAGTCTTGGTCACATTTCCATTGATAATCATAGAAGAAAGCATGAAATATCATTGAAATCAATACTTCAGCCATCTAAAGCACTACATGACCCAATAACTGATATGTTGGATGGTTTGTGTTTTTAAAGTCAGTTTTCAAGTACCCGTAATAAATTCAAAAGATGCTATGATATGGATATGATCAAACAGTCAGCTTCATCATTGTGTTCAACTGAAGTATCATTTCAAAGCTCAATAGGAAAGTTGTCTCCATGTCAGGAAGCATATGAGGATGTAAATAGCATAAAAACAACCTCAAACTGTGGAGTTGAGTCAGTTAAATGGGAATGCCGAGAACCATGTCAAGTTTATCTTGATCCTTTAGATATCTATATGGAAAAAAATTCATCCTCAAGAAACCACTCCTTTCCTGTATTTCTGTTGCTCTTAAGATATACCAAGCTCCATGTAAAGAACATCACGCTGTGAATTTTTATCGCACACCATTAACCTGTTTGTTTCTAAGTTTGGTGAAAAGAAGTGGAAGAACAAAGATATTAGAGTAGTTGCTTGACTAGCTGCACTGGAATTATTGTATCATTTAGAACAGCACTGATTTCAATAGGTTAGAGTAGGTAGGTGTGTAAATAAGCCCAGTACTCTTAGCATCTTTCCATTCTTAGCTTCAAATCGCTTTTCAGCTTTGTGTTCCAGACTTCAGTTTTAGCATAGTTCATGTTTCAACATTTAGATTTTCAGGGTGCAACAATGATTTCAGTTTGATGATTTACAGTGCATAGTTCAGATTGCAGTACAGAGATCAGATTATTGTTTGTGGTTTAGAACAAATGAATAAAGTGTTCAGTTGCAGGAGTTTTATGGCATAGAATATCGCTATCATCTCAATCACCAAGGAACTGGTCGCCAAATTCAGAGATCTGCATTTCATTGCTGCCTCGAGGGGAGCACAACATCCCCAGAAGGAGATGAAGTTAGCACGGGGTAAATTTTGGGGAAAAAATCACGCCTTGGGCATCTGATATTTGATTGGCATATTTTCAAACTGTAGTGGTGGAGTTCTGGAAAATTCGAAGGGGAACTATCAAAGTTGATTTCAAATGAAATAAAATTTATTTAAAATATAGAATTAATTAATTAATTCTATACTTTAAATATTATGTTAAACCGTATGCATATTCAGCTTATGGATGGTAATACTTGGTAAAAATTGATGGTTCAAGTCAAATTTCAGACCCCTTTTATGCTTCAAGGTTTAATGAATGAGGGGGGTCCGAAAATGGTAGTTTTAATAATCTAAGTTGTGATTTTGTGGCCAGCTATGGGGAGCTCGGACCCCCCTCCCCCCCCCATCCGAAATATCTTACCACCTACTGGACCCTTCGAAATCCAGTTTTGGGTTTTGCAGGACAAACACAACACCTCATCCCAAGCACCTAAGTGACCCATCCAAGTGTCCATCGAGCTAGCGATTTTCTTGCTGATTACTTATTTATACTACACCGCTCTGTTATAGGTCTAATTGCAAAAGAAAACATACCATGGTTTTCAACAGTTAGCACCTATGTTATTTAGCTTCACAGGCACCAAGATGATATTTTTTTGATGTTGAATGCCCAAACACTATCCAATTTAGCTTGAAAATTCCTATATTATTTCTTGGCATTATTCTCCGAGGAGTTGCACCATGGGCTTATTTCTTCATCACAATGCTGCACAACATCTTTTTCCAAGTGGGAAGTCATCGCCGAAAACAGAATTGAGAGTGGGATTGAAGGCCCACTAATTATCAAGACTCAATAAATAGATTGTCCCCCAGCAATTTGCTGCTGCAGCTAGGGCTTGTAAAAATTATGAACAAAATTATGGCCAGGATAACACCCTTCATCTGAAAGACAGTTAATGCACAACCTTAGTTAGCTTTGAGTAATAAGCCTATTGTCTCGGAAGCTTGCGATCCAACTCCATCAAGAAGGAAAACTAAAATTCAAGCATCCTCAAACATAAAAATGCATGGATATGGAGGTGCTCCCGAAAGCCCATAAGTGCCAGATTTTTCAAAGGGGCTGAAATTTCCATTGCAACTCGAGGCCATTTAATCGATATGATGAATTCACAACATACACATTGATGTCAAAGTTGACTAGGGAAATTTTTTAATGAGAAATTGTTCAATTCTGGAAATGTTTTCACTGTGTTTTAAGTGACAATTTGCAAAGTAATGCAAGAGAAGCTTTCAGGATTCATGTGGTGTACCAAATGGTGATGTTTTCTCTTGTTTAATGTGTTATCCATTATTTTCCTTTCTTATTATTTCTAAATTCTAATTGTAGAACATAAAATGATGAATAGGATTTGTTACGAGAGCACCCTATTCTAGTTGTGTTTACCATGTTCTATGTTTTCTACTGATGCCAAATCAATGAATTCTTAATTTCTCATTGATTTCTATTGAACCTTACATTCTAGTCTAATTGAGGAATTCTTAATTTCTCCTCAATTTCTACTGAATTCCACCCTTCTTGTATCTTCACATTTCATTTTATCCTCAAATCTTCAAAGTACTACACCTAGCTTGCCCTATTTCACTCGTGCTTGATTACTTCTGCAAATTGATCACCCAAGCCTTTTGTTTCCATTGCCCAATGGCCTTTTCCCCTTACTTTCCCCACCAAACCAAATTCAGAAAAATCCATTTGCCTTAGTAGCTAACCTAAAATGCCCATTCAAACAAAGCTATATCGAACAGAGAGATCCCTCAGTGGTTCTAGGAGGGCTAGATCCTAGGCCTGAAGTGGTTTTGATTTTTCCACCGGGACTTTGTCTTCAGCCTTGGAATTACGAAGCGATAACACCCAGAAATTTTCTCCACCTAAGTCTATGTTAAAGGCGTTTTATGGGTGTACCTTGCAACCTAAAGTGGTTTTTCCTACATTATATATCTAGCTTTGGGGAAAAATCGTATCAATTGAGGTTTAGGTCATTAACGCACTGTTAGATTATAATCTCCTGCTCAAGAAAAGATGGTTCTATTACATTACTGCTATTATGTCATTCATCTTCCATGTCAAGAGGTCCCCCCATAAAGGTAAAATAGTCTCTATCAATTAGTTGACCTTTTGCAAGCCTGAGCTATATTTCCATAATAGCTAGTGGGTTCCTTTGTAAGAGATTCCCATTCTACTATTCAAAGAATCGGAGAAAGGATTTTAAAAGATTATTAATTAATGGGAACTTTTCCATTGCTTCCTCCTTAATTTTCATATTCAACCAATATTATTGACATGATCATGTTCGTCAACTATGATTTGTTTTATGATCCTTTGATAATCCCTTATCTTGTGAAAATTTTCATGTACGACAATCAGATGCCTTTGCAACCATCAAAGTTGGTTTATCAAGCTTTTCAAATGGTGACTAATGAACTTGAGCCAATTTCATCCCATGATATTGATATTGATGGTTATTGCTCGCCTTCGTAGGATGTCAATCATTATGGTTCTAATGAAATTATTAATACTATTATGTCATTTTATGATTCCAAGTTGGAAGTAATAAAAATATCTAATACATCTTCGAACGAATCTCATCATCAATATTCATTCCTCCTTTTTTCATAACACTTTAATGATGACCTTCACAACCTCATTTCATCGCAAAATGTCAATTGGGCACTAGACATCAACACAAAACATGATATGTTTTCTGAATGGAACTTTGTGAAAATTTATTCCATCATAACCATTGAGATTTTTCTGAAACCTAGGGTCATGGAAAACATCATGATTGGAGTGGATTTCACTCTTGATGAGATAACTACTTATACAAATATTTTCAAATAATCTTGTTATGTTTTTTATTGGACCTATGAAGAAATTCATGGCATAAATCCTCATATTGTAGAGAATTAAATCATTACCTATGAAGGGTTCACATATTAATAGCAATGGCTCCAACTAGTACACCCTTGAAAAGCTATTTTCATTAAGGCAGAAGTCAAGAAATTGTAATATTCCTAAATTAGCATGCAGCTAATTGGAGCATTAATTTTTTATTTTGCTTCTTATTTAGAAGAATAAGTGGGTAGAGAGACCCATAAATCTATTTAGTAGGAATAATTCACTCAAAATGTGAATCCAGGACATCAAAAGAGCTGGATAAAGCACCCATATGTGTGAAAAAGGGATGAAGCAAGTAGACTGGGTCAACTTTGACCAAATCAACAACATTGGTATGGAGGTAGTGGACATGCATTGAGGGACAACGCAGTTTTGGAGGGAGATCATTTGCATGGAAGTAGTGGCTTTAATGAGTGGGGCCCAAGGTGAGGAAGATCACCAAGCATAGAAGGAAGGGGATCGCAACCATGTAAATCATGTTTGGATTATTATTTGTTTATGGTCTGTTATGACTTGTGGCTCTCTTCAGCTGTTTAGCTAAGATTGCAGTGTTTTTTAGCACAAGGGTGTTCCTAAGCGGGAATCCCACCTTCATCCTTGGGGGACATCGAGTGCCCACTCAGGAGAAGTTCTTGAGCATTATTTCCACATTCTAGTATTTGGCCAAGCTACATCTTTCTTCTACTACGCAGTTTTGTTTATAGATGTGTTGAGTTACAGGGTGTAGCAGTGGAGGGTTTCATTGGGCCATTTCTGAGCTTGTCCTTAGTGGAGGAAGCATTATTTCCATTGGGAGATCAGTAAGGAATATCCCTGGGCTTCATTTCATATTTTGGCATCAGGCCAAGTCATCATCATCTCCTAAAGTATTACTCCCAAACTTTGTTATTTTATTGAGCAGATCAAAAGGAGGGTTCAGTGCCACATTTGGGAGGTTAGATCTTCATTGGAGGGATTAGCCATTCATTGATAGAGTCTATTGGAGGAGTGTCATTCAGATCTACATCAGTTTCAACCACCTCCTTCTATGTGCTTCAATTGCAGTGACTCTTCAGCCCTAGGGCTTTAGATCACCATCATATATTTTATGTATTTCCAGAAATCCTTCTTGGGTTATCTAGGAAAAATGATAAGGAGCATAGTTCTCCATTTTGAGCCTTGCATGAGCATTGTATTATCTAACCAAGCCCAAACAAAAACCTTTGAATGAGTTGGAAGGATCCATAAACCAAACTCCATTTCAGAATGCTATTGAGGGGGTCAAAAACTTGTAGAATACATTGCTAGAGGAACGATCCCCACTTGAGGAAGAACTTTCTTCTCAAAAGGAAGACATGGAAATATCCTTTTCAAAAGACGATTGTGACAAAGGACCTCTTAATGAAGAAGAGGTATCCTCCAATAATGATGAAGGGGAAGAGCAGGCAAGAGGTAACAACTCTGTCACATCAGGGGAAGATCTAGTACCTCAGGGATAAGGAGATGGAGGAATTTCTCCAATTAGAGGAGCCCTTGTATATTTTCAAGGATTTCCAAAGAATCTCAGATGTGGAGATTAGGGCACAATCCATGAGAATCATGTGCCATCATTGATAGATTTTGAGATCTTGCAGATGAAAGGAGAATATAGGGAAGATGGCCAGCGTTAGATGATTAGGAGTACACACCCCTATCTATTCCAGAAGGTCGATACACAAAGGAGGCAGACTGATTTGTGCAGTGAGAGTAGGGACAAAGTAGTCCACTCATATATGCAGTCTACTCTTGACATTAATGTCTCATTACATGGAGGAATTCCACCTGGGATACCACCAAATCAGGAGTTGATGAGAGATGCCCCACATCAGGTGGCGCCACTCATAGATCCCAGAGGGGTGAGAACCGTGGGAGGACTTGACACCGCGCAGAGTCCCTTGGGCAGGCTAAAGGAGGAGGGATATATTATCCCAATATCAGTATTACCCACTCTCACCAAACATCTTGCGCTGAGATAAGATGATTCAGGAATGGATGGCACCATCATGGTTCAAGAATACCACTCCATGGCTTTGGAGAATCAGAAGATACTTCCACATAGGGAGGATTGTTCCATATTTATTAGAGTTTGGTGGCCAGTCACGCTTGCATTGTCCAAACTCAAAAAAAAATTGATAGGTGATAGCTTCCCATGGAAGGCTAACCTCCAAAAAACTCTACCCTCACTAGAGCATGAGCAGCAGAGGCAAGATTGCAACATCCCGGTGTATGACTTTGGCATGGGAGATGTCAAAGAAGAAGGTAGAAACATGACATGTGCTTCACATGATAGATCAAAAGTGTTGTCATTATTGAGTATTGACCCTTATTGGAGATCCCAACTGTTAGAGGAATACTCCAAGGATCTCTTTTCATGCAGAGTGCTTAATGGCCAGTTATCAGAAGGGAGATATGCAGTGAGAGACGAGGTCATCTATTTTCAGAGTAGGATATTCTTGACTAGATGTTCTAGGCTCAAGCAGAAGCTACTACATGAATCATATGAGGGTTTTCTCTCCAACCCCACTGGTTTCATAAGAGCATACCATACTACTTTGGAGGGATTCATTTGGGAATGATTCAAAGAGGAGATGCACCAGCATATGAGGAGATGCATGGATTGTTTGGAGGCTAAGGAGAGACATAAATATTTAGTGCTAGAGTTATCACAACTACTTCCTTTCTCATTGGGAGTGAGAGGAGGCCCATCTATGAGCCACCTTACTAGATTCAACCAAGTACATGGTAAAGGTTGTATTTTTGTACATCATGATTTACTTAATATGTATTTGTATTTCCTTACCATTCATGTGCAGGCCATTGCTCCAAAATGGGGCACTCTTTCTTATAGATTTCATGGTCTACTTGGGGCCATAATAAGTGTTGATGATGTTCACTCCCTACGAGATTTTGGGGAAATGATATCTTATTCAGGGTGTGCTCGATTTGCACCATACATTATACACCTTCTCCAAGCATGTGAGAATATTGGGGCAGCAAGAAAGTGGTTGTGAAACCACTCATCATGCCATATTATGATACAGTTAGGAGTCAAACTACGTTGGTTTCACTTGAGGGACCATTTTCCTTCTTTGTTATTACACATGGCAGGTATTATGACTCTGATTATGATCTCATGTGTTGATGATGTCCTTATCATTATTGTGGGCATGATTGGAGAGATGACACATGGATTGGATATTCCTATTAGAGATGAGATTCTCCACATTTCTTATGTTTCATACTTCAGGGAGAACATTGGACCATCCATGATTTCTACAATGGACCTCTTGTTTCCTTATGGGATGAGCCATTGGAGTAACTTGAGCACTTGGGAGATGCCTCTCGTGAGAATTTGGGAGGATTTTTTCTTATGAATTACCATTGTTGAGGGTGATTCATTTTATATGGATGATAGCTTGGAGATTGGAGCTCCACATGGGAATGAAGGTTCCCTACACTTTTCAGTTCTAACCTTTCAGTTTCTTGAGGACAAGCAACATTTGGGAGGGGAGGATTGTGATATTCCTAAATTAGCATGCAGCTAATTCGAATTTTAATTTTTTTTTTTTCTTCTTAGTTAGAAGAATAATTGGGTAGAGAGACACATAAACCTCTTTAGTAGAAATAATTCACTCCAAATGTGAATGGAAGACATCAAAAAAGCTGGATAAAACACCCCTATGTGGAACAAGAGAGTTTTGGAACAGGGTCCCCTAGATGCATTTTGATATGTTCCAACGCTGCATTTTTTATATGTTTTTGTAGTAATTGGTCTTGTGTAGGGGCTTTGGGGTGGGTCAAAGCCCCTAATGTATTTTAATGGGTCAAAGGGTAGACCTAGAGTCCACAAACCATGGTTTACGGACCACAGTATAATGCAGGATATGATGATATAAATAGATGGATAGTTTGAGTCTAAGGGTAAGTAAGAAGGTAATATTGATGTTATGTACAAACTATTGAGATACGTTTTGGGTAGTTTTGGGTAAGGACTCCTACTGGCTGTGTGCATGGAGATCCTCTGTCCTGTTGTGTGCGGACCCCGCTGGATGTGTGCGTGGGTCGTGACTTGGGTTTGTAACTTGGTTTTGGATACTAATAAACATGGAATCTGTTATGTTATCTGAACTCGTTGTATTCAGTACTGAAGTACCTCTATGTTATTTGAAATAGCTACGATTTTTTCTAGGATATATGAATTAGCTACGATTGTGTTATTTTGTGATGATAATTGCTGATGCGCATGTGGATGCAAGGGCATTAATAGAATATACTTAATAATAGTAGCCTTGTTTATGTTTACATGCTGGTTATACTGTCAAGGGATGGATAATAGGCTTGTTTATGTGTGAATGATAGAACTCGACAAGATCTGCCTTAATTACCAACTCTCTACTAAGGTGTGGAAACCCGGTTCTAGCACCCACCCATACTAATTCGGGTGAGACTTTGGCCTGTGAAAGTAGGTCATTTCCGAAAGGGCCTATAGTATAGGGCTTTTCCGAACCCAGGTCAGCACCCCTTAAGTCAAAAAATGGTTCTATTTCTGGGACCAGGAGCATTTTGAGAGAGAGATCGGGTAATGCCACGAGGCCATTGGAGACCTGAGAAATTGGAGTTCGAAGACTAGTTCGAAAAATAGATTCAGGAATTTTCTGTAAAGGAGAATCGCAGCACGAAGCTAACAGTTGAGAAGTGGAAGAACAAATATATTTTCACCGAAGTATATGAAATTTTCTTTGTAAATTTTGCGCACGAGCTCCAGGAGTGGCTAGTGAGGCTAGTAGAATTCTAGATGTGTTTGAAAGACGATCAGGTTACACAGTGGACTCTGAGATTGATTCAAAAATTGGAGAAGGCTGACAACACAAGGACCCGAACTGTGGATCATTGGGTGGATAGTGTGCTAGGATTATTTGTAACAAAGTTGGTAGTCGATTAGTTTGTGTCCTTCTCTAAGGCGGAGTGGAGGTTCCTCAAATGATTCTGAGGTAAGTTCTTGTGAACATTTCCACTTCTAATTAAAATATTACTATGCAAAAAGGGAATTTTGTGCAGCCACACCGGATGAATGACCTCTGATTAGAGTGAAAGTACAACATAAAGTGGTAAGTAATACCAAGTCAACCAAGAATGGGATAGATCCATCTAAAGCTCATTAAGAGAGTTGGTCATGCATGCATGAACTAGTCCTCCAGCTACACCATCTTCGAGTCAACATAAGGGAAAGAACTCCCCTACACCTCCACCACTACCGGAAGAAGATATGGCCACACACATGAAGTTTCCTACCTTCAAGAGTGTAGGAGATGAAGACATGGACTAATTTTGGTTCATAGTGGAATCAGTATGGACTACGCAGACTGTTGCTAGCGATGTTATAAAAAGAGTGTAGTTATCCATCGCCTTTGAAGGAAGGGCCCTGGATTGGTTCATGGGGTACATAGGCCAACATGTAGATCCATCAATACAAGAGATTAAGAATTCTTTAAAACAATAGTTTCGGAAGCCTAAGTCCTATGCTCAACCGGTGGTTGACTTGAAAGACTTTATATAAGGACCCATTGAGTCAGTGTGGGAGGCTAATCAGCAGATAAAGAAGGTTATTAGAGATGGGTATTTTAAGTATGAGGATAGAAAACACAAGGAATGGTTCATTGCCATGCTATTACCTCATCTTCGCGGACCTATGGGACAACAATCGATTGAGACACAAGAGAAATCCTTGGATATTGCTATGAAGCTAGAAGCTACATCGAGAGACAATGCCCAGTTTGTGGTACATCAGATCCAAGGACAGCTGGAGGAAATATACCTTAAAATCTAGAATTTGCGGAAAGAGCGAGGAAAAGATGCTAGCCCAGACATATGGTGCATAAGATGCAGGGTGTCAAGCTATACCAAGGATCCATGCCATCTGTTGGTAGACTACATGCAGGCTGGGGAGCCCAACCCATTGCACCCTAAAGAGGTTGCGGGACCAAGCGGTCCCACGTTATGGTGCACTAACTGCCACATAGCTAGACTACATGATACCAACCACTACCCCCATCTTGGTGCCTATGTTCCAGATTTGAAGCAACAATGGTGCTTATTCTGCTCATATTTGGGACATAACGAACACAACTGTTGGAAATATGACTTAATGATAGACTGTGGAAACCTATACAGGGTATAGGTTCACCCTTCTTCACCACTATATCCCTCAAGACGAGGAGGCTCCCCCGCTAGAGGACCCCGGGGGGGGGGAGGTGGAAGCACAGGTTGGGGAAGAGGGCAATTGATTTGTTATAATTATGGAGAAGTAGGGAATTTCAAAAGGGGTTGTCCAAACCGTGCACGATGGTCTTGCAGATATTGTATTTAATTGGATCATGTGATCGAAGATTGTTTAGTACTGATAGCAAAAATGCAGGAAAAAAATCAGACGCCAACGCAGAATGTACAGAGGGTTAAGGCAGAACCACTTGATGAGGGACTCGGTATTAACGTCATAACACGCAGTGGCATGAATACTAGAGAAGCGAAGGAAAAAGATGTAGCTGAACCCCTTATCCAAAAGGCCACTATCAAAAAAGAAAGCTTCAAACTACAGAAGGGGAAATAAACCTTCATAGAAGCTCGCAATGTTAGGTCCCTATATTACTAGTATAGTCCCTTAGTATTGTTAGTGTAACCCCCTTATTGTTATTATTGTACCCTTATAACCCCCATATTGTTATTATTGTGCCCTTAAATTATTATTGTTAGGTCGGCTAGGATTACACTGTGGCCCCACTAGGATTACATTGTGGCCCCATGGACTCCTATATATAGAAAGGAGGTTTTTTAATTCGTATCATCCAAGAATTTTTCATTCATGTAATGTATTGGAGGTTGTCCCCTCGAAGTGGCTTATTTCTAAGGCATTGATATCCCTTTTCTTCTCTTTTTGGAGTTGGTTTCACAACATTTGGTATCAGAGGTTTGAGATTCTAGGGTTTCATTGCTCCAAACAGGTCATCGTGGCATTTTCACTATAACGTTTTTTCTACGAAGGTTAAGAATCTAAAATTTTTAGAATTCGAAGCAAAAATCCCGAGGAACATCGTCGCAAAATTTCAAAGCTTGGTTTGCAATATTTTCGAAGATATGATCTGTGCAAGTTAGGTCATTTTGCAGGCTCCTGAAATTTTTTGAGTGCAAAGCCACAATACCGAGGAACATCATTGCACAATTTCAGATATTGGTTCACAATATTTTCGAAGATATGATCTGTGGAAGTTAGGGCCTTTTGAGGCTTCTAAATTTCATCTCAAAGAGGTCATCGTGGGAGAATCTTCATAGCTCTCTCTCTGAGCATCGGATTGGAATGTTGTAAAAAGTGGCCACAAGTAAACAGACTATTGTTTTTGGTCTATCAATTTCAAATCCAAATGAGGAAACAGTGACACGTGGCAAGTCGTACAAGTTTGCTCTACTGAACTAGTCCAAAATTGGGTCATTATGGGAGATTAGACATAACTTTGCCTTGAAGAATCCAAATAAGATCAAACCTATGGCATTTGAAAGAAGCTTCATAGGGGTACTACAGGGCTGAATTTTAGATATTGAGGATCCATAATTATAGAGATAATTCAATTTCAATATTGAGCTCCTCAAAATCAAGTAAAAGGTGTGTATTTTTTTTTTCCGAATTACATAAGTCTTGTTTGAAGAATCAATTTGAATTGAGTCCAAGGGCATATTGTAGAATAGATATCAGTATTGGATTCTAAAATGGCCCCTAAAAAGAATTCAACACCCATTAAGCCTTTAGAAATCTCTACTATGACTCATGAAGATGAAGAATGGCAACATGACATATCAAAATTACAAGAGAAAGTGCAACAAATTTCACTCTTGCAAAGAGCAACAAAAAATGACATGGAAGTTTTGAAGCAAGGCATGAAAACTAAGATGGATGGTTTGAAGAAATGCGAGGAAACTAAGATGGATGGTTTGAAGAATGGCATGGAATCTAAGATAGATGGCATGGAATCTGGCATGGAATCTAAGATGGATGACATGGAAACTAAGATCGATGAGAAAATGGAAAACATGAAGAATGATCTAAAATCAGACATGGAAGGTTTGACAAAGTTGATACAAGAAATGTTTCCTAATGGTGAAAATATAGTAGAGGAAACTCATGATGAGAACAAAATAAATTTTAATCATGATTTCATAAAATCTAATGTTGGTGGGAAGAACTACCATATTCCAAAAATGGATATGAGGAATTTTGATGGAAAGGATCATGTAACATGTGTTAGACTCTGTCTTGTCAGTCCGCTGCAATCAAATTCACCAAGGTTCATTTCTCCTCATTTGCAGTCATTAAAGAGTAATTTTAATTCTGGAGTTTAGGGTTTAGTCTTCAGAAGTATTTCAATAACATGTGCAGGCCAGAGGAAGGTTCAGTAAGTCTTCATTTCAGGAATGTCATTGTAAATAATGCAAGATTGATTCTTCTTCAAAACCTCGTTTTGAAGAAGAAATAGTCAAATGTGTTTTTTTTAGAATATGTAATAGTTCTCCGCTCTTCAAATGGCGTACTTGTTTTACCAAGCAGCTCTATACCCCCGTGAGACAAATAGAAATCCATCAGTCGTATTGATCAGAAACACAATACCCAAAGCAAAGTTGGAGAATAAGCCACAAATTGATTACGCAGTTTATTGAGAAAAAAACTCGGGAAGAAGATATCACCTGGCATGATATTTTATTGCAGATGGGGTTATCAATTTTATGGTTAAAATACCAAAGGAAACAAAGGCTTGATTGGCTTTAGATGTCATGGTTCAAGAAGCCATTTATGTATCCACACTGCAGGCTTAATTTCCAAATATTTCTCGTTCAGATTTTATAGAAAATGTTACTTGGAAGATTATGTTTCCTTCTATGTTGCATGTGATGAAAATGTTTTTGCGGTTTCTCCAAGCATAGCATGGATGGAGATTGAATCATTCCTTTTTCGGAATATAGTTCACCCACATGCCCTTTGTCGGGTATTGGTTCTAGAGCATTTGTGTTTTATGGTGCGCCATGCTCAGTTGGATTTGGTTGAACAGAATATTAATATTCTCTGTTCACTCATCAAATTACTTGTGCCTTGAAACATGCATAGGCTCAGAACATCGAGATGGAGCTGCGCGCTACCCGTTGGGTAGGCGCACTACCCATACAGTGCCACCAAATCTTCGCAAGGCGATTGGGCATCGGCGTTTTCAGGATTGCAAATATCTGTTGAAACGACACAATCGGCTTCTAGAGAGAAGAAAAACATGCAGGAGTCGAAATCGTGTTTTGGAGGCCAAAATCGTGCTTAAGTAGAAGTCTCCGGACAAACGGTTTGGAGGGCGCGAGACCCACTTGGGCTAGTGAGACCCACTTGAACAGGTGCGACCCACTTGATAGCTTCAGCCAGTGTAAAATTGCATGGGTGCGACCCACTTGAGGGGTGCGACCCACTTGAGTGGTTGCGACCCACTTAACAACAGCGCCCAGAAATTTATGTTTTGCGCCCAGTCTTGATTCAAATCGACTCCGGCGGCTTGCAAATAGATAAATTCACAGGGGCGATTGATAGTAGTTGAGATGTGTTAAGAGGTTCTCAAGTTGTCAATTATGAAGGGATTCTTCGCTTCTTGCCATGGTGCCTTCTCTCTCGAGACAGTGAAATTCAAAATAAGACTAGAGAGATATGCGTTTTATTTATTGCACTCATAATCAGCAACAGGAATTAAGAATGCACTCTGCACAGTTTACATGTAAAAACATGGTCATGTTGCCTACAAGTTTGATGCTGCAATCTTACAAATCATATCTTGTACATAATGTTGATCATCTTGAAATTCTGCGCCACAAAATTAGTGCCCCACATATAAAGAAACTATGAGCACAAATCCGTTTGCGCTGTCACTGCATGATTTGACTCAGTAAATTTTTTAAATATCAAAGCTGCGAAAATTCATGTACCAGATGTCAAGCATGAAGCAGGCATGAGCCGTGGTTTCAAGGTAACAAGATTTGCTGACCAGACTTACAAGTGCCCTCCTTGTGGCATTGCGCTCTGCTGCAGTATTGCTTTGGAGTTACAACTGGTGATGTCGCACAAGGTCACATTTTCAAAAGACAACTTGCCAGATTTGACTGGGATTATTAAGCTACTTTTTGGCTCATCGAGTGATTGCTCCAAAGCTGGCATAAATCTGGAATGCCTTTTTTGCTCAGTAAAATGTGAAGCCATAGATGATTTTGTTCTGCATTTATTTTCTAGTGTGTATATCAAGTCAATGGAAGGAGGGTCGGGGCCTTACAATCCACGCACGATGGAAGAAGTCTTCAAGGATTTCAAGGGCCGAAGAGCCGGAATGATTAAGGCCCTCACCAATGATGTGGAAGAGTTTTACCAACAATGTGATCCAGAGAAAGAGAACTTGTGTCTTTATGGATTGCCAAATGAGTCATGGGAAGTTATTCTTCCGGCTGAAGAGGTACCACCAGAGCTTTTTGAGCCAGCTCTGGGAATTAACTTTGCGCAGGACGGAATGCAAGAAAAAGATTGGTTGTCTTTGGTTGCTGTTCATAGTGATGCGTGGCTGCTGGCTGTTTCGTTCTACTTTGGTGCAAGATTTGGGTTCGAAAAGAATGAAAGGAAGAGACTTTTTATCATGATCAATGAACTTCCAACTATTTTTGAAATTGTTACCGGAGCTGCAAAAAAGCAATCGAAAGAAAAAACTACCGTAACCAACAACAGTAGCAGCAAGAACAAGTCTGGTATAAAGCCACGAGCATCTGAATCTCAAGCAAAGCCATTAAAGTTATTACCACCACCTAAATATGAGGATGATACGTTGGATGAAGAGGAAGACGATGAGCATGGTGACACACTTTGTGGAACTTGTGGTGACAATTATGCCTCTAATGAGTTTTGGATCTGTTGTGATATGTGTGAGAAATGGTTACATGGCAAGTATGTTAAGATTACTCCTGCGAGAACTGAACACATTAAGCATTATAAAAGTCCAACTTGCAGCAGCAACAAAAGGCCCTGAGTTTAATGGATGTCCGAGGGGATCTTTAATTCAACTTAACAGGTGGAAAATTGGCAGCGCTATTCAAACGGAGCCAAAATACCATTTTTCTTGGGTGGTATAACGCTGAAAGGAAGCAAAGGAGAAGTCAAAAGCCAAATTAAATGCAGAATGCCAACCTTAGCAGAAAAAAGGGACAGATTGCTTACATTTGTCTTCAGTTACGGTTTCAAAGGAGTTACACCTACAGATTTCTGCCCCTTCATTGGTACATCAATAGATTTGGGCAAAAAATGTAACGTGGCAGTCAGGAATCGAAATGCTAATTTGAAATGAAGATTTTCATCACAGCCATAGGATTCGATCTCCCATTAAAGACTCCAGATCTGCACTCCCAATATTTGGTCATCAGAAGATTTCAAGGGAAACATGGGTTTGTTTTTAGAACAGAAGAATAGTTTTTTCTATTTTTGCAATTTCAATTAAAACAAATTCCTTGTCTTGGGGTCGATTTGTTTTCCCCTAGCAGGGTTTTATTTATAGATTGTAAATCAATTGTAGGAAGGGGGGGAGAGATTTCTGAGAGCCGGTGGTGAAGAACAGAGTGTTTTATTGTACAGTTTTAGACAGAGATTTTAATGAAGAGATACAGCTCTGGTTCCTGAGATTCCTGTGGTATGAAATTTGACAAATGTTTCTTCTTTGTTTTCATATGTGTTTTGTTATGTTTACAGTTCACTCATAATCGTTTTCTGTTGAATACTTTTAAGTGAGAAAGGCAGAATACAGTTTGCTGCCCTGCCTTGGGAGGTATTCATTTTTTATGTTTTCTTCAGTTTGATAAGGATTCAATTATTGCCCTTGTCAACTTCTTAGCAGTCTTGCCATTCCGTTTAAATTCCAATTTGATTGTTAAACTTCATGCTTACCTTGCCTCAGGAGATAATCTGCTTTTTTCATTTAATCTCTGCTCTTGCTGTCTTTGCCCCACACAGCCCAGAAACCCATCATTTATCAAAAAACCGTTTTTATATCAATTTACTAGCCTAAAATCAATATCAGTGTTTCATTTAGGTCATCTCAGATCCTATTGGATAGCTTTCACTGAGTTTGACTCGGAGAGAGCCCTCTCCTGTCCTCGTAGGGCTAGCTACGAGGCTGAGCTTGGTTTGATGTTGCCTTGAGTTTTGCCTTCTTCAGCCTGAGGCAGATTCGAGCACTAACATAGTGGCGACCATACTGGGGAAGATGGTTTGCTGTTGATGTGACAGTCGACTTGTAGATTGTCTTGCCCCAGTGCAGGAAATCAAGTTGCAGATCTGATGTTGATGGTGGACAGCAGTCGGACACATATGAAGGCTGAAACATTCACCCGGCGACTCCAGCTCGATCCAGAGATTCCAGTGCTCGCTGATCCACTCATACAATGGTAGGGTATGTGGAAAACCCTGCACTGTGCGAAGCTATAAAAGAAGTAAGAAATCAGTTAGCAGATTTTGAAATTAATGAAGAATTTTTTAGTGTTTTGCTTCAATGTTTGAAATCTCCAAAGTTCCCTCTTGAAGCTAAAAATGGTGTCTGTGAGTTAGTTGTTGAAAGAATTGAGAAGGAAATTCAGTGTTTAAATAATCAGATCCAGTCATATGATTTCCGAGACCCCAAAAGGTTCTTGGAAACTCTTCCTCCTTCGAAACAAGAAACAATAGAGCTACCTACAGATGTTTGCATTGACAGTGTGCAGCTGGAGGTATGTATTGCAGAGTTGGGGCAGCAAACGGAGTCTGGCTTTCGCGATCCTATTGCGATGTACATGGAAATGTTTTTCAGTTTGACTGACAAATCAAACTGTCTTTTACATGATCAGACTTATTATGTGCATGAAGGGCTGCCAGCAATTACATCTGTGTCCTGGTGGAAGCACTCTCAAGCAGCATTCTTCTCAGGTTTACTTGAATGGTTGATCTGGCATTACAGTATTACCTGATCTATTGTTTTTTACAGCAGAGTAGGGTAGATTTTGTAAATAAATAAGTAGCCAAAGGGCAGCATCTTGTTCCAGTTTCATTGCAGCTTGAGTTTGAAGTTTGTTAAGCCGGCTTTTCAGTTATTTCAGTCTTGAGATCGAATCAGTTTGAGTTCAGTTTCAGTTTAAAAAATTGAGTCAAGAGTCGTGTCGATTTGTTGAAATAATGATTCCATCGCCCAATGGATGGAGGCACTGTCTGCTCTTCCAAAGATCTGCAGTTCTTGGCAGCTCCAAGAAGCGGCAGCTGCCATCCCCATTGGAGCCAATGTTAGACTCTGTCTTGTCAGTCCGCTGCAATCAAATTCACCAAGGTTCATTTCTCCTCATTTGCAGTCATTAAAGAGTAATTTTAATTCTGGAGTTTAGGGTTTAGTCTTCAGAATTATTTCAATAACATGTGCAGGCCAGAGGAAGGTTCAGTAAGTCTTCATTTCAGGAATGTCATTGTAAATAATGCAAGATTGATTCTTCTTCAAAACCCTGTTTTGAAGAAGAAATAGTCAAATGTGTTTTTTTTATAATATGTAATAGTTCTCCAGCTCTTCAAATGGCAGCCTTGTTTCAGCTTCAGCAGCTCTATACCCTGTGAGACAAATAGAAATCCATCAGTCAGTTGATCAGAAACACAATACCCAAAGCAAAGTTGGAGAATAAGCCACAAATTCTGGATTACAGAGTTTCCTTTTTTGAGAAAACTGGGAAGAAGATATCACCTTGGTATGATATTTTATTGCAGATGGGGTTATCAATTTTATGGTTCAAATACCAGAGGAAACAAAGGCTTGATTGGCTTTAGATGTCATGGTTCAAGAAGCCATTTATGTATCCACACTGCAGGCTTAATTTCCAAATATTTCTCGTTCAGATTTTATAGCAAATTTTACTTGGGAGATTATGTTTCCTTATATGTTGCATGTGATGAAAATGTTTTTAATTGCGGTTTCTCCAAGCATAGCATGGATGGAGATTGAATCATTCCTTTTTCGGAATATAGTTCACCCACATGCCCTTTGTCGGGTATTGGTTCTAAAGCTTTTTTGTTTTATGGTGCGCCATGCTTAGTTGGATTTGGTTGAACAATATTCTCTGTTCACTCATCAAATTACTTGTGCCTTGAAGCATGCATAGGCTCAGAACATCGAAGTGGAGCTGCGCGCTACCCATACAGGGTGCGCGCTACCCATATAAGGCGCGCTACCCATACGGCGCCACCAAATCTTCGCAAGGCAATTGGGCATCGGTGTTTTCAGGATTGCAAATATCTGTTGAAACGACACAATCGGCTTCTAGAGAGAAGAAAAACATGCAGGAGTCGAAATCGTGTTTTGGAGGCCAAAATCGTGCTTAGCAGAGTTCTGGACAGGGTTTGGAGGGCGCGAGACCCACTTGGGCGGGTGAGACCCACTTGAGGGATGCGACCCACCTGACCGTTTCAGCTAGTGTAAAATTGAACGGGTGCGACCCACTTGAGGGGTGCGACCCACTTGAGTGGTTGCGACCCACTTATCAGCCGCCCCGTAAATTTATGTTTTGCGCCAAATTTGATTCAAATCGATCTACGTTTGCAAACAGAGCAACTACGTGGGCGATTGATAGTAGTTGAGCTGTGTTAAGAGGTTCTCAAGTTGTCAATTATGAAGGGATTCTTCGCTTCTTGCCATGGTGCCTTCTCTCTTGAGACAGTGAAATTCAAAATAAGACTAGAGAGATATGTGTTTTATTTATTGCACTCATAATCAGCAACGGGAATTAAGAATGCACTCTGCACAGTTTACATGTAAAAACATGGTCATGTTGCCTACAAGTTTGATGCTGCAATCTTACGGATCATATCTTGTACATAATGTTGATCATCTTGAAATTCTGCGCCACAAAATTAGTGCCCCACATATAAATAAACTACGAGCACAAATCCGTTTGCGCTGTCACTGCATGATTTGACTCAGTAAATTTGTTAAATATCAAAGCTGCGGAAATTCATGTACCAGATGTCAAGCATGAAGGGTGCATGAGCCGTGGTTTCAAGGTAGCAAGATTTGCTGACCAGACTTACAAGTGCCCTCCTTGTGGCATTGCGCTCTGCTGCAGTATTGCTTTGGAGTTACAACTGGTGATGTGGCACAAGGTCACATTTTCAAAAGACAACTTGCCATATTTGATTGGGATTATTAAGCTACTTTCTGGCTCATCGAGTGATTGCTCCAAAACTGGCATAAATCTGGAATGCCTTTTGTGCTCAGTAAAATGTGAAGCCATAGATGATTTTTTTCTGCATTTATTTTCTAGTGCGTATATCAAGTCAATGGAAGGAGGGTCGGGACCTTACAATCCACGCACGGTGGAAGAAGTCTTCAAGGATTTCAAGGGCCGAAGAGACGGAATGATTAAGGCCCTCACCAATGATGTGGAAGAGTTTTACCAACAATGTGATCCAGAGAAAGAGAATTTGTGTCTTTATGGGTTGCCAAATGAGTCATGGGAAGTTAATCTTCCGGCTAAAGAGGTACCACCAGAGCTTCCTGAGCCAGCTCTGGGAATTAACTTTGCGCAGGACAGAATGCAAGAAAAAGATTGGTTGTCTTTGGTTGCTGTTCATAGTGATGTGTGGCTGCTGGCTGTTTCTTTCTACTTTGGTGCAAGATTTGGGTTCGATAAGAATGAAAGGAAGAGACTTTTTATCATGATCAATGAACTTCCAACTATTTTTGAAATTGTTACCGGAGCTGCAAAAAAGAAATCGAAAGAAAAAACTACCGTAACCAACAACAGTAGCAACAAGAACAAGTCTGGTATAAAGCCACGAGCATCTGAATCTCAAGCAAAGCCATTAAAGTTATTACCACCACCTAAAGATGAGGATGATACATTGGATGAAGAGGAAGACGATGAGCATGGTGACACACTTTGTAGAGCTTGTGGTTACAATTATGCCTTTAATGAGTTTTGGATCTGTTGTGATATGTGTGAGAAATGGTTCCATGGCAAGTATGTTAAGATTACTCCTGCGAGAACTGAACACATTAAGCATTATAAAAGTCCAACTTGCAGCAGCAACAAAAGGCCTCGAGTTTAATGGATGTCCGAGGGGATCTTTAATTCAACTTAACAGGTGGAAAATTGGCAGCGCTATTCAAACGGAGCCAAAATACCATTTTTCTTGGGTGGTATAACACTGAAAGGAAGCAAAGGAGAAGTCAAAAGCCAAATTAAATGCAGAATACCAACCTTAGCAGAAAAAAGGGACAGATTGCTTACATTTGTCTTTAGTTACGGTTTCAAAGGAGTTACACCTACAGATTTCTGCCCCTTCATTGGTACATCAATAGATTTGGGCAAAAAATGTAACGTGGCAGTCAGGAATCGAAATGCTAATTTGAAATGAAGATTTTCATCACAGCCATAGGATTCGATCTCCCATTAAAGACTCCAGATCTGCGCTCCCAATATTTGGTCATCAGAATATTTCAAGGGAAACATGGGTTTGTTTTTAGAACAGAAGAATAGTTTTTTCTATTTTTGCAATTTCAATTAAAACAAATTCCTTATCTTGGGGTCGATTTGTTTTCCCCTAGCAGGGTTTTATTTATAGATTGTAAATCAATTGTAGGAAGGGGGGGAGAGATTTCTGAGAGCCGGTGGTGAAGAACAGAGTGTTTTATTGTACAGTTTTAGACAGAGATTTTAATGAAGAGATACAGCTCTGGTTCCTGAGATTCCTGTGGTATGAAATTTGACAAATGTTTCTTCTTTGTTTTCATATGTGTTTTGTTATGTTTACAGTTCACTCATAATCGTTTTCTGTTGAATACTTTTAAGTGAGAAAGGCAGAATACAGTTTGCTGCTCTGCCTTGGGAGGTATTCAGTTTTTATGTTTTCTTCAGTTTGATAAGGATTCAATTATTTCCCTTGTCAACTTCTTAGCAGTCTTGCCATTCCATTTAAATTCCAATTTGATTGTTAAAATTCATGCTTACCTTGCCTCAGGAGATAATCTGCGTTTTTCATTTAATCTTTGCTCTTGCTGTCTTTGCCCCACACAGCCCAGAAACCCATCATTTATCAAAAAACCGTTTTTATATCAATTTACTAGCCTAAAATCAATATCAGTGTTTCATTTAGGTCATCTCAGATCCTATTGGACAGCTTTCACTGAGTTTGACCCGGAGAGAGCCCTCTCCTGTCCTCGTAGGGCTAGCTATGAGGCTGAGCTTGGTTTGATGTTGCCTCGAGTTTTGCCTTCTTCAGCCTGAGGCAGATTCGAGCGCTAACAACATGGATACTACAGATGGAGCAATATTTTGATCTCCATAATGTGAAAAACACACAAAAGGTATGCATTGCAAGTTTACATTTAGAACAAAATACATTTGTATGGTATCGATGGCTTTGCTCACGTAAAAAAATTGTCACTTGTTCAATTTTTACGGAGGAAATGATAGCACATTATGAGGATACTGTTAGCCCCCTTGTAAATTTTTGACAGGCAAAGTAGGGAGCTAAATGGTTTTTCAGCCTTCAAGGAATGCATCTCCCCTGAAGACACATCATCCTGGAAGTCTCCTATGCCTTTTCCTTTGATAAATTTTCCTCTGATGACTCCCTTTATAGGGTCTCATTGTTTGCAGAAATTGTGTTCCAAAAAGTCTATATTTATCCCCTGTATCCCTGCAAAGTGTCCTTTTTCAACCCTTTTTCCCTCTGTTAAAGTCCCCCTTTTTTCATCCCAAAAATCCCCTCTAAAACATCCCTACACCCTTTGGTTAGCCAAATTCTCCCTTCTTCCCTCTATCGTTTCCCATTTTCGGCCCCAAATTTCACTAAAAAGGGCTGAAAAACCCATACTCTACACATTGGGTCTTAGCACCCTTCAGGCCAGCCCCCTTACCGTTTGCCTCTACATGACCCAGCGCCATGACCAGGCACCCGGGTGGAAGGCGCTTATCGCATAGGATATCGGGGGCAACATCGACCATTGATCTTCGCAGATCGGACAGTCCCCGTTAACTCCACAAGTGCTCGTCGTTCTTCACATTCACCTCTCTGATCGCACCATCGCCGTCTATTTACCCGCAGATCTAACAGTCCTCAGTACATCCGTCCCAGTGGTCCCGGCCGTAAACACTGTTCGCAAACCCGGTGGTATCTATTGCACCGCCTTTGGGCGGTAGGCAAAATTTTCCCATTGCCCAGCGATTCCACTCAGCATTCAACACGTGGCTTCGACACTGTTCCAAAACCGCTACCTCATCGCACGTTATCGTTCGTCCGCGAATGCGTAGCGATATCGTTGTGAGCCGTCAGATCTTTCATCGCCCATCCAGCGGTCATCGCTCAATAGAGTTGTGCGGGGTTTAATCCAAGGTCACCGTACTCCTGGCCCACCGTTCGTCGCCCTCTGCTTTATTTTCAACCGTCGATCTCCTTTGAGATCTGACGGTCCAGATTCTTTTTCCCCGTTGTTGACTTTTCCGCCATCGCCCGGTCCCGCCACGTCACCTCCATGTGTATCCACCGTACATCCGCCCATCCCATTGCATATTTTTGTTCAAAGTCGAGTTTGTTAAGGTTTTTTCATTTAAATTTCCTCTGCGCTCCGCCAACCTTCACCAAGGTTTCCCTCCATCATTCCTCTGCATTGTTCCGCCATTTCACCAGCTACACGATCATTTTCATCATACGCACTGCGTCCACCACCCCAATTGTTTTCTTAACCCATTTTTGTGTTTTGCAGGGTTCCAAAGAGGCAGAAAACCACCATGGTTCAATTGTAGTATCGTAATGGCGTGTTGCGCAGGGAAGGTTGAATTTGGAAGCTGGTACTACAATGGAAATACTCAGAAAGGTAGCGACGGCATAAATATTATCCCAGGATAGTTCAATATCCACAAGAAACCTATCCGGCACCATTAAGGCCCATATTTCACATATCAAGACATTTATGAAGCGGCAGAGAAATACCAGCTAGTGATAAACCAGTTCAACGAAGAGCTTTGAGCCTTAATGCAGGGATTTAAAGGCAAAGCACCAGATCAGCGATGTCATGAATCACACGGAGTGTACAACATACATAAATTCATGTATATCAGGGTTTGTACACCAGCATAATGTTTTCCCCGTAAAGCACAGAATGCCCATACAGATTTTATTCTATATCGTGTTCCTAAAGGATTTCCCACCCTGACAACAGTCCTACGATATCAGTAGTATTAGCTACACAGCATGGCAGACTTGAATCATTGATTTATTTTTGCTCAGATCACCAGAAGTACTACAGAGCACTGCAGCCAAAGTACATCAGAGACATACCTGAAGTTAATGGAAACCTGAAGAAGATCATTCGTTGACCCAAAAGAGTGCCAGAGTCAAATGCACAGAATTTATACAGAGTGGGCTTCGGCCTTCTACCTTTCCTGAGTGTTAATGCTGCATTTAGTTTTTCACCTACCTTCTCTGCTCCGCTGGAGCTATAAATTCATGAAGAAACTCATTGTGAAGGTTGTTGATAAGTTATCGGAGAATTTCAAGTAGTTTCTTTTGAGACACAGTCTCTGTGTAAAGTGTTAGATAGGCTGAGGGATATGATTTCAGACTGAGCATTCAGCTATTGGCAATGTTGTACTTGACTGGTATTTCTATTTAATATGATAAGCACATTTCTTTGGATCCTGATCTAAAGCAGCGGTGATGTTTTTCCTATCTCTTTGTTTATATTCATTTCATTTCATTTCTACTGGCGTGCATCATAATATTGGCATACGATTTACCCTGGTTAGGTACCCTATGTTTCTGCTCTCCTTGCCTTCGATTTTTTTCTTCTAAATGTGTTATCTAAGAATCGATTTCAGTTAATTTAACCAGTGTAGTGGATGTTATTGCCTACGCTCTGATGTATGAATTAGATGTATCTGTTCTTAGATGTTTCTTGTTATGGATTTAGTAGGAATATTTGGGAACACTGGGGATTAGCATTAGCCCTATCCACTAGGATCCTTGTGCGACCAGCTAGTCTTTAACTTTGTGCCATGAATCTGTGTTATCTCCTCCTCTCCTACCTTTCCATATCACACAATCATCTTCAAGATCTTATGCTTTAGATGACTAGCCCAATTGAAAGCCTGCCTATTGATTAGCAAGCAAATCCTTTCCTGACTCCATTGCCCAATGGTTTTGAATATTTCCTGGAACACTTCACCTCTGCCTTATCCCTCTTTGCTCATCCTTGTCTTACATTGAACCCTTCTTTCCTGATGACCAACAACCAAATCAAAACAAATCAAACAAACAAACCCTGAGCCTTATAACTAGCCTAACATCTTAACACTGAGCTTCAAAGTCATATACCTCTGACATATCATAGACAGATCCCTCTCTAGACCTAGGAGGGCTAGATCCTGAGGTCTGAAACTGGTTTGATGTTGTCTCATCTTTGGTATTTCCAACCTTGCCAAAACATGGGAACCCCAACATAATGGCGACTCCGCTGGGGACTCTGAGTACCATCCATCTTACTACATCATAAGAACCTCAGAAACCTACAATCTCTGGTTAGGTTGGCAATTATACATTCCTATTCACACATCAACCTCTATACCATTGGTTTTTCTTTCCCCATACTCTTGGATAGATTCTGGAAAGGGCCAGGTCGCCTCCAAATCTCACACTCTTTCAGAGGTGATATATCTGGTAAATGCCCTCCCAGTCAATCTCTGGTTAGAGTTTTCTGTGTTTGGAAGATATCCCTGAAAGGGGACATCTCATAGGCACTGAAGTGGACAGTGTATCCTCCAGAAAAAATCCTGAACCTTCCACCTGGCGACTCCATCAATTCCTTAACGATTTAATGACTCCACTGGTGATCAGTAGGCCTGCTGATTATCTTGGTTGCACATAAGACTCCACTGGGAGACCAGAGCCATTACAACATCAACCACGGTAGAAGTAATAAGAAGGGTTAAGGTTCTTGGTTAGAAAACAACATTTTGGCTTCAAGAACCATTCATACAAGAGCTTACCCTGACCCAGACCCACCTAAAATAGTTGATAACCCTGAGAGCATCCTCAAGAGATCTCCTACACCTAAAGGACCAACTATTTCCAGCCACATCCATAGAGCTAACTCTACACCAGAAAAATTTACAGCTCTATCAGACCCACTTTTTGACCTAGGCACTCAAAATAGTTTGCCAAGAACTAGGTCATTCAGTGTCCTAGACCAGCCAGACCTTGAGCTTCCTGGTTCACCACCCCAAAGTGGTGGACACCTTGGGAATAAATAGACCCCTCCCTCTACACTTCCTGATATACATTTCATACAAAACTTGGGGCTCAGTCACCCTAAATCTGCTCATCGGTCTTCTGCTGGTCGTAAATCCCTGTCATCCACATACCAGCTGCCCAATTCAACCCTTTACCTCATCAAAACATCATCATGGCAGCCTGGTATGCACCTCTAGTTTTACCTCAACCTCTAGTTCCCTTACCCAATGATTATCAATCAAAGATCCCAGACTTCACTGAAAAAGAGTCTACCACATCACAATATCATGTAGATAGGATGGAAGATTCCTTTGACTACATGGAAATAGATGATGATATAGTCAAAATGAGAATATTTTCCCAGAGCTTAGGGGGTGATGTGAAGAAATGGTTTAAAATCTTACCTCCGGGTAGCATTAATGACCTCCCTGCCTTATATCATACTTTTATCAACAAATGGGAGGTTAAGGCCAATCCTCGCCAACTCCTAGAAGAATATATGAGCCTTAAAAGAAACGTAGGAGAGAGTGTCCATGATTACACAATGCTCTCCCTCCACATATGAAACCTCCCCAAGGTATGGCCCTAGCGAAATACCCTGAAGGCTTTGATGCTGACATGGCCTATCAGCTTAGGGATAAAGAATACAACACATTGGAAGACATGCAAAAAGGAGCAGTGAATATAGAGGCAAATCTGATTGAGAAAAGAGCGAGATTAAGAGCTGAGAAAAGGGTAACATATAGAGACGACAATGTAGCTTCCACATCTGATTCGAATCATGACCATCTATCTAAAAAAGTGGAGAAGCTATACCAAATGATGGAAAAAATGGTTGTCACAGTTAGTAACCAAAATAGAAATCAAAACCAGAACCAGAATTTTAGAAGAAACAATGCCACTCCCAACAGACAAAGAGAGTCGGATCAACAAGTTATTCCCCCATTCCAAGAGAAATTTCTGGATGAAGATGAGGGAATCATAGAAGAGTCTGAGGGAAACACAATTAATATGTTTGAAACAGAATATTCAATCCATAACTGTTACTCAGAAGAAGATCAACCCTCACCCTCTTTTTGGGATGAGGAATGGTTAGAATCTGAAGACTACAGGTTAGGGTTTGAAAATGCCATGATGCAGGTAAGAGAACAATATGAACTTAGAAGCAAAAAGAGCTAAGAAACTGCCAAACCAAAAGCTTCCGATGTCACCATCAAGAAAATACCTGAGAAAACTTCTAAAGCAACTGCTGAAAGTAACAAATCAGCAGCTGAAAGTTTTGGAAAGAACAAATAAAAGGACAACCAAAACACTGACACACAAGGTAAACCAACTAGCAGCACTGGCACTGCAGTTAGTGCTCCTAATAAAACTGTCACAAAAACTGTACATAGTGAGGATCAGCACACTGATTCAGCGACTAAGGTGGTGACTAATAAAACGGAGTTGAACGTTCCAAAGAGTCAGTCCACTTTCAATCTGGAGAGTGAGATTGCAAAAATTAAGATCTCTGTCCCACTCTCTGAGCTGGCCACTCAGGATGTATATAAAGGCCAAATTTTGAAAGCATTAAATTTAGGTGAGAATAGTGACACTGTAAATCTGAGTGATGATCAACCTGCCCTTCTGTTTGGTCCAAATATAGAAGGAAAGTTTCAGGAAGGGGTAGTGCCCCCTTTTTATATCAGTCTTGATATCCATGATAAGATTCTCCACAATGCAATGCATGATTCTGGGACATCACACAACCTGATGCCTAAAGTAGTAATGGAAATATTAGGCCTAGAGATAACCCGTCCCTATAAAGACCTATATTCATTTGACTCTAGTAGAGTAAAGTGTCTTGGCCTGATCAAAGATTTATGTGTGAGCCTTGCCCAGATTCCAGCAAAACGTATGGTCATGGATGTTTTTGTGGCAGATGTGCCACCCAAATATGGCATGTTATTATCAAGATCATGGGGAGCCAAGCGGCAAGGAACAATGAAGATGGATGGGGCTTATGCCACAATCCCAATCTTTGGCCAACTTAGAAGACTGTATAGGGAAGCACAAATGAAATTCCTGGTTAGTAGCCCTGAAAAGCCTGAAAATTCTCCTCTATACTCTGTACATACAGACCTGGATTCATTTATCTTCTGCAATGATGAATCTTTGGGGGGACCAGAATCTGAAAACGTAGATACAAGCAAAGGTACATGGGATGAAATAGAGCCAATGGACTTTAACATAATGGCTACCCTAGACTCGGAAGAGGAAGAGGTAGAAAAATTTGAACAATGCATTGAAACAACAACGCAAAGTGAACCAGAAATAGAACACAATCAGCCAACTAGTCACCTCTCTGTTTTCCACACCCATAACGAAAAAAAAAATGACCCACAGCCTAGCACAACTCCTATAATGCTACATGATGGCGAACCCGGCAGTAGGGAAGGAAGTGAAGATTAAACGGAAAATGAACCCTTATGGGAAATAAATTTCGATGGGTCATTCACCAGGAGAACTGCTGGGGCAGGAGTGTGGATACATAACACAGAGAGAGATTACGCAGAGAGCTATGCCTGCAACCTGCACTTCAAGTGTACGAACAATATTGCAGAATATGAGGCTCTGATCCTAGGCTTAACCCTGTTGAAAAAATTAGGAGCCCTTAGAATAACCATGCATGGAGACTCTAAGCTGATTATTAAACAGGTGAATGGTGAATATACAACGAAACCTCCTAGACTACGAGCCTACAGGAACAACACTATGGATTTACTGAAAACATTTGTTGAATACGAATTAGTGTTTGTTCCTAGGAGTCAAAATGTCATTGCAAACAGATTAGCTTGCTTAGATAGTTCCTACCCTAAGAATCCCAGTGACCAACAGATCATCATTCAGACCAAATTCAGACCTTCGGTGCCGGACAATGAAAAATATTGGCAGGTTTTTGAAGGAGATAAACAGATTGAAGATTTCCTGGTAGGCGGAAACGAGTTTGAATTTTCTGATTCAGACTCCAAATCTAACAGTAGCTGCCTAAATAAAGAGTCCTCAGATGAGGAAGAAACACCCTGTAACATAGAAATAAACTCTTTAAATGAGCAAATTGGAAATCCAGACGGAAAATGTGAAAACGCAGATAGTGAAGAAGTAGAGGTGCCGCAGACCAAAGATAAGAACATACCTCGAGGTCTGGCCCCTTTATAATACCTTTTTGACTTTGATGATGTAGAAAAAAATCCCACTATATAACATGCAGACTCTGATGTTGAGGAATGCAACATAGGCACTGAAGACAAACCCAAAATGATCAAACTGGCTAAGTCTTTGCCTGCAAACATGAAAAAGAAATACATTGACCTATTCAAGGAATTCATTGATGTGTTTGCTTGGAGTTATGAGGACTTAAGGGCCTATGAAACAAATATCATACAGCATAAGATACCCTTGAAAGAAAATCAGAAGCCCTTTAGACAAAAACTTCGCAGAATAAACCCAAAACAATTTCCTGCAGTAGAAAAAGATATTAAGAAGATGTATGAGGCAGGTATAATCGTACCTGTGAGGTTCTCTGATTGGGTATCAAACCTAGTGGCTGTGAGAAAGAAAACAGGTGAGATCAGATTATGCATCGATTTTAGGAATCTCAATAGAGCCTCACTCAAAGACAATTACCCTTTGTCGAAAATGGAACATATTCTTCATAGGGTAGTAGGCTCTAAAAGGATCTCCCTGCTAGATGGTTTTTCAGGTTACAACCAAGTCTTAGTAATCCCAGAAGATCAACTCAAGACAACCTTTACCACTCCATGGGGTACCTTTATGTATGTGAAGATTCCTTTTGGATTGATGAACATTGGTGCAACTTTCCAAATATTGATGGGCATAGCTTTTTTAGATGAAATAGGACACTTGATCGTCATGTACCTGGATGACATAACAGTCTATTCTAAGACTGAGGAAGAACACCTAGAACACCTGAGAAGAGTGTTGGAAAAATACAGAAGGTATGGTCTGTCACTGAATCCTAAAAAGACTGTCTTTGGGCTACAAGAAGGAAAACTTCTGGGCCACATTATATCTAAAAAAGGAATTAGGATATACCCACAAAGAGTTGAGAGAATACTACAGATCACACACCCAAGAAACATCAAGGAATTACAGTCCTTCATTGGGAAGATTAACTTCCTTAGGAGGTTTATTCCCAACCTAGCTGAACACCTTAGGAACATGACTAACATGCTGAAGAAAGGTGTAGGAGTTAAATGGACTGTTGAAGCTAAGAAATATTTTGAATCAGTAAAAATTGCACTCACCCAGGCTCCTATTCTAATCAGCCCAGATTTCTCGAAGGATTTCTTGATTTTTTCATTTGCCTCCAAGCATACAATAGCTGCAGTTCTACTGCAGAAAAATCCAGAGGGAATGGAACAGCCCATTTCTTTCTTCAACAAAGCACTCAGAGATGCACCCTTGAAATACAACATAATGGAGAAACAGGCCTATGCTCTGATTAAGGCCTTGAAAGACTTTAGGGTGTACATACTTCATTCCAACACCATAGCCTATGTGCCAAATATAGTGGTTAAAGACATTTTGTCCCAGGACCCAGATGGGAAAAGGGGAAAATGGATTGTTGTGATCTTAAAATACGACCTTGAGATAAAACCCACCAAACTGATTAAAGGTCAGGGCCTAGCTCAATTAATGGCTAAATCAAATCTACAAGCCCTAGACATTAACATGGTAAATACCTTGGATGAGCAACAAGAATTGCCTGATCCCACTGTTTAGGAAAAATTTTAGAGCTCTCCGTGGTATTCTGACATTTTGTATGTGCTTACACACCTCAATGCCCCTCCTGAACTATCAAAGACCAAGGCCAAATTCTTAAAGCTGAAAGCCAGGAGCTATTGCATAATGAATAACCGCTTATACTGGAAGAATCCAATTGGTCTATTGCTCAAATGTTTGCCAGAAACTGAAGCTGAGAGGATTAAACAATAATTCTATGCTAGAGAGTGTGGAGGCCACCTGAGCTGGAAGGCTACTGCAAACAAAATACTCAGAGATGGCTACTATTGGCCTACACTCTTCAAAGATGTCCATAAAATGATCATTGCCTGCCACAAATGCCAGATTTTTGAAGGAAAAAGAAAACTCCGCCCCTTACCTCTACAACCCATCACTGTTGAAGGTCCCTTTCTGCAATGGGGCCTAGATTTCATAGGAGAGATTCACCCTACTTCTTCTGCCCAACACAAATGGATCCTAACAGCCATAGAATACTTCACTAAGTGGATTGAGGCCATACCCACTAGGAATGCCACAGATTCAGCCATCATTAGTTTCCTAGAAGGTCATATCCTCTCTCGGTTTGGCTTCCCAAGGAAAATAATCACTGATAATGCTGCTGCTTTCAAATCCAAGAGAATGGTTGATTTTTGTCACAGGTATCAAATAGCGCTTGGTAATTCAACTGCCTATTACCCTCAAGGTAATGGATTAGCTGAATCATTAAACAAGAGCCTAGTGATCATCATCAAAAAGCTGCTGGAAGAGAACAAAAAGTCATGGCATAACAAGCTAGTACATGCTTTGTGGGATGACAGGCTTACAACAAAGAAATCTATTGGCATTTCACCTTATCAGCTTGTCTATGTAACGGAAGCAGTGTTTACTACCAGCCTTGGGGTACCAGTGATTAAGTTGGTCCAAGAGATTCAAACAGAAGAAGACAGTATGGTGAGAAGGATAAACCAGACAATTCATCTCCATCAAACAAGGGAAGAGGTTTACAACAGAGCAGTGAAGGTTCAGGAAAATATAAAGAAATTGTTTGACAAAAGAAACAAAGTTGTTGATTTCAAAATTGGGGATAAAGTTCTGAAGTGGGACTCAAAAAGGGAAGATAAAGGAAAGCACAACAAGTTTGACAGTCTATGGCCCTGTAGCCATAAAAATACCTAGTCGCCTACATCAAAACTTCTTTCGCTGCGATGTTGATCTTCCTATTGTTTCATTCGATTATGTGCCAAGGTGAGGCTATCCTTTAAGAGTTGGAGAACTTGTTGTTGACGCTTGATGCGATCTTCAACTACTTGAACCTTAGTATTTTCTCTTAAATATGACGTGATGGAGGGTGGATGATACCCATAAATTGCCATAAATGGGGTCATCTTTGCTTCAATGTGGAAGGAAATGTTATACCACCATTCAACTAGAGGTAACCACTTGACCCATTGTGTCTATTTATCATATACAAAGCAACGAAGATATCCTTGCAAGAATTTGTTCATTATCTCCGTTTTCCCATCAGATTGAGGATGATATGATGAGCTAGGAGCTAATTGAGTACCCAAACAAGAAAATAATTTCGTCCAAAAATTTTCTGTAAAAATGGGATCTTTGTCTCTTACAATAATCTTTGGGTTTCCATGTATCTTTTTAATTGTTTCCATAAATTCATTAGAAAGTTTCAACTATAGTGGACTTAAATGGATGAGATAATGCACAAAAGTGGGCATACTTGGTAATTCTATCAACTACCACCATGATGACATCATTTCATTCGTACTTGGGTAAACCCATGATAAAATCCATTGAAAATTCCTCCCAACATTGCCCTGGAATGGATAAATATTGTAGTAGACCTGGGGTCTTAATTGTCTCAACTTTGTTTTTTTGGAAAACCAAATATTCTCTCGCAAAATTTTGAATATCATATCTAAGGTCATCCCAAAAAAATTCCTTTTTGACCCAGTGGTAAGTTTTTTAAAATACCGAGTGCCCTCCTAAGGGAGAGGTGGGCAATTCGAAAATTATATTTTGTTTGAGTTGGGAATTCTTACAAAGATATAAGTGATCTTTGTACCATAATGAATCATTTTTCAAGCTAAATGTTTCATATGTACTTGGATCTTGTTGCAACCGTTTTGAATGAGTGTCAACACCTATTAATCATTCTTCCATTCATCCCTTGCTTTGGTTTTCCACTTAGGTTGGATAATATAAATGGCACAAAGCAATTCTTCCACATCCTCATCCTTTCCTGAGAGTGCATCTGCAACAACATTTTGCTTCCATTTTTTGTAGATGATTTCAAAGTCATAACCTAACATCTTTGTGTTCCAATTTTGATGCTCTTCTGAAGATAATATTTGTTCCAAAAAGTATTTAAGACTATTGAGATTTGTTTATACGTTGAAGTGTCTTCCCATTGGGTAAGGTCACCATTGGTTTAGTGCATGTAGTATTGCCAACATTTCCTTCTCATAAATAGGTTTCAGTAAATACTTTCCTTTTATTGGAAAACTTTCAAAATCAATGGTTCATCCTTCTTGCATGAAAACTGCACCAATTCCATTTCCTAAGGCATCACATTCCATAATAAAGTTTTTTGTGAAGTCTAATGTAGCTAAGACCGATGATTGGCAAATTGCCTCTTTAAGATGTTCAAAGGCCTTCGTTGCTTTTGGAGTCCTGAAAAAAAAGAATATATCTTTAGTAATGATGTTAAAGGTGCTGATATTCTCCCATAATTCTTAAAAAACTTGCAATAATACCCTGTTAACACCAGAAATCAGGGAAAATTTTAAGGATGGAAATTTATCTTAAAGTTTAGAAACCTTGGCAAATATTACTAGTCCCTCATATGAAAATTGTAAATTTTTTGGCGATATTTTTGTATAAATATTTATATTTCCAATGATTTTATATTAGTCAATATAATATTTTGGCGATTTTTAAGGTAAAATAATGGTGTACTATAAAATTTGGGTGAATCATTTTAGAAAAAAATGGGAATTAGTGAATCTTTTTTTTTGAAAAATAATGGAAAATTAGCCCACCTGCGAATATTAGCCCCTAAAATTTTCCTTGCTAAAAATCCTCGAAGATGATTTATGGTTGTAAGGATTTTCCATTCGTTAATGGATTTAATTTTTCTAGGGTCTACCTTAACACCATCATGAGATACAATAAGAGCCAAATATTCCACCTCATGTAATCGAAAGAAACATTTGGAGGGTTTTGCATATAATGTTTTCTCTTCCAATAATTTGAGCACCATGTCAACATGTTGAGCATAATCCCCACAAGACCTTTTGTAGATTAGTATATCATCAAAAAATACTAACACATATTTTCTAATGAAGCGTTTGAAAATGGAATTCATCAAACCTTGAAATGTGGAAGGTGCATTAGTAAGGCCAAAAGGCATGACCCAAAATTCATAATGACCATCATGAGTTTTCAATGTTATTTTCGAAATGTCTTCAGTCTTCATTCTAATTTGATGATATCCAGAATGAAGATCCAACTTGATGAAGTAAATTGCTCTATGTAATTCATCAAACAATTCATTAATGGCGGGGATGGGAAATTTATCTTAAATAGTAAGCTTGTTGAGCTCCCTATAATATGAGCACATACACCATGATCCATCCTTCTTGTGCACCAATACTACTAGAGCATAGAAATAACTTTGACTAGGTTGAATTATACTAGCCTCTAGCATTTCTACAACCATACGTTCAATCTCACTCTTTTGAGCATAGGGATATCTATAAGGCCTGATGTTTGGAGGAAAATTTCCTGGAATCAAATGAATAGAATGATCATGATCACAAATAGGTGGGAGTCCTTTGGGAGTCTCAAATACCTTGGAATGATTTTCCAAGACCTTTTGGAGATATGGATAAATATATGATTTTGATGTTTGAACCTGTAGTGAGCATAATTGTGGAATTACTCCTCATTGTTATTTCTTCAAAATAATTTTCATGACATTAGAGTTGATTATATTTCGTTGATTATCTTTCTTGGCTTCCCTGTGATACCATGTAATTCAACTTCCTTTCCTTCCAAAAAAAAATTCATGAAAAGTTCTTTAAAATTAAAATCTACTATCCCAAAAGATTGTAACCATTGTACTCCTAGTACAACATCAGCACCACCCATTGGGATGGAGAGCATTGGTATATTCAATACATATTCCCCCATGGTTAGTTTGATATTATGGCACTTTCTAGAGAAATTTATAGTTCCTCCATTTGCAACCATCACTTGACACTGGTGTTGGGTATAGGAAGCAATTCAATTCCTTGGCTACCTTACAATTAATAAAGTTATGGGTACTACCCGAATCAATCAACACTATTACATTTTTCTTCTTGATATGTCCTTTTATCTTGATATTTTGAGGAGTGTTAATTCGTGCCAATACATTACAGGATATGGTCATATTCATTTCTTCTTCCTCTAGGGCCAGTTCCTAGTGCAAATCCTCTTCTTTTGAAGTTTCTTGTTCCTTTTCTTCCTCCTCTTCATAGTTTATGTAAAATAAATGCTTATCATCACACTTATGAAGGTTAGTGTATTTGATATCACAACTGTAGCAAATCCCTTTTGCTCTATTTTATTCCAATTTTTGTGGTGTCAACCTTGTAGGCTGTGGAAGTCTAGGAATGGAAACACTTCCATCCTTATAGTTGTGAGGGGTAGGCTTCCTGGTTGCCATAATTTTTCTTTCAATTTTTCTTGCCCCCCTGAATTCCTTCTCCAATGAATAATATTCCCAAAGGTGAACCTCATGTTGGATGTTATCCTTTAAAGTCCCTATGAAGACATCAATCCTTTGTTCCTCTAAAATATCAATTACCCTTATATTCAATTTTTGGAAGTCCTCAATGTGCTCCACCATCGAACCCTTTGGTTTGAGATTTATCAATTGGCTAAAGAAGTTGTTTCTCTTTGTATCCTAATAATGTGCTATTATTTCCTACATAAAAATTGACCAAGTGACAATTTTTTTACAAAATCAAAGCCATCGATACCATACAAATGTATTTTTTTCTAAATATAAAGTTGCAATGTGTACCTTTTGTGTGCTTTGCACATTTTGGAGATCAAAATATTTCTCCATATGTAGTATCCATGTTACCAGATCCTTGCCATAAAACTTCCTCATATTAATCTTTGGATGATGGTGGGTATTAAACCCAACATTAGAGTCTATGAAATTATGATTAACATTTCTTTTTTTCTCATCGTGAGTTTCATCTATTACCATTTCGCCATTATGAATCATTTCTTGTAGCAACTTTGTTAAACCTTCCTTCAAAAATTCCATGTAATTCTTCATGTCTTCCATGTATCCTTTCAGTTTTTCTTTTATACCATCAATATTATCTTCCACATATTTGTTCAAACCATCCATCTTAGCTTCTATTTAATTTTTTGTTACTCTTTGCCGAAAATTTGTTGCATATTTACGTAGTATGAATCCTTTGTCGAAGTGCGAAAAAAGATCACTTTAGCTACGCATAACTAATAGCCCTAACATCAAAAGTGGCTACCAATATCTTCATATCTGCAGTTAGTTGATCAAGACAAGAGCTGCAAAAAACCAGATCTATGCATAGAAAGACATTAAGCGGTAAAAAGAAGGGTTTGCTCCATATATCCAATAAACAAGACAAGAACAATTTTTGAAATAATTTTTGTATTAAGGGCACCTGGGAGGAAAACAAGAAGATGTTTCCAATTCTCCTCAATGGGATGGGTTCTTGGAAGTCCTCAGCACTTCAGATCTAGAATCTCTCTCTCTTGTTGGTGTAGAAAACCCGGACAAAGATAGAACTCAAAGGGAGCTCACAAAGCAAATAATGGAAAATGTGACCAAGTGTATAGATCCAGAGTGATCTAATAAGCAACAAAAGGTGAAGAATGGTAGGAAAAACCCTCCTATTTATAACAAAATATTGGGTCATTCTAGATCTTGGTGCATGATTAAAATAACGTTAACCAAATCTAGATCCACCTTTTATGGAATATTTTATTATATTTGTTGGAGGGAAAAGGTATTTGACTTGGGTCAAATCCCTTTATTTGTAAATAATAAATAAATAAATGATTTTTTTATCATTTTAAGGAAGTGGTTGAATGATAATCAAATAAATAATGATTTATTTAATTATTTGTGAGTGATTTAGTCATATTTAACAAGGAATATTATTTAAATAAGATTTAAATAATTATTCCTAGAAAATAATAAGATAAATAGAGATTTATCTAATTAATTTCTTTGTTTTGGGTTAAACATGATGAGGAATAATAATTAAATTATTTTTTAATTAATTATTCCATGAGGAAAATCAAACAAATATAGATTTGTTTAATATTTCCTTTTGGGGTTTCCTGTTTAGACCATAAACAACCTAATAAATGTGGTTTACTAAGTTATTTTACATAGTGAAAGCAATTTTACTTAGGGTAAAATTGGTCTTACATGGTGTACTTGGGTCCATCTAATGATAATAGATTAGATGACCAAAAAATGGTGTAACAGATTGCCCCCCAGCGTGCGAGTGTTAGGAGCAAATCATATGACCGAAGTACGTTGTAAGAACTCAATCACCAGACATCAAGAGGGAAGTCAGAGAGAGAAATGTAAGGTAGACTAGTGTGCTGAAGAACTAGACCATGAGGAGACGAGACTCGCAGGTGCAACAAGTCTCTTTTTATGAGAGGGTACCTGTGCTAAAGGCGGCGGGGGAGGCATACCTATGCCCGCCGAGACAAAGTACAAAAGAATAGTGTGTCCAGTAAACAAGGGACCAAACCATAAAGTACAACCGGCATAAACATGAGCCAGATAAAAATACAATGAGGGATCCCACATACATGCTGTGCCTGGGATAACAGCCAGGACTTATACAATAATATCTGAGTACATGAGATAAAAATACAACCCAAATGCCCCCTATAAGTGGGGAAGGGCTCACAAAATCTGACTGATACATGCAAATCAAAGAGGCGCTGCAAGCGACTAAGGCCGACATCATCAAATATATGGAGCTGCATCGAGGGCTGCAATGAAGAGGTCATCCGGGCATGTGGGGGGCTACCTGCAGGGCCACCCCCTCATGAGGGCTGAGACATCTCACACACACTCGGGAATCACCAAGAGTTGCTGCTGCATCACTGAACCATCAAGTATATGGATCTCGATCATGCTGAAAGGAGCTGGAGTGGAGAAACAATCAAGTCAAAGGGAAATGAGAGATCCCTTTGCCTGATCCGAGGCATCGAACAAGAGTGGAAGATGGAACCAAGGTACACCGCCCTCTAGACCTGTCTTCTGGAATGAAGAAGCTGATGTCGACAGAAGGAGGTCTGCCATAGGTGAGGCAATGAGAGAGCCTCAACTAAGGCACGAGAGAAAATAGTAGAGTGACGGACAGACTAATACCAATGATGATGGTGGAATGGAGGGGACTGAGTAGCGAATGGACGACTTCCCTTGCTAGAGCATAAAGGGCATGAATGACATGGCAGCGACTGACACAATATCATCAGGGATAAGGGACAATAGGACTGAAGGTCATAATGTGCGACATAAGAGAGAAACCAAGCAATGAGGGATGGAGGACTATAGCGGGGTACAAAGGGACTCGGGATAGACTCCATGAATGCGATGATGACTCCACTTGGATGCTCTAAACAAGGGCGACTCGATGGTGCTGCCACACAGTAAAGGTCCAATGGGGGACCATGAAAACATGAGTACAAGATGGTAACTCACGACGAAAATCAACATGAACAAAGACAAGTAAGGAGGCAAAGTGGTGCCCCAAGTACAAGTGTTGTAAGTGAAGAAATGCAATTTTAAGGAGAGGTGAAGTGACCCATCTTGGACAAAATGTGTCCTGGTGAAGCATCAAATCACAAAAAACTAACAGATACCCATTTGAGGGCTCGGCGAGAGCTTTCCAACGATGCGGAACGGTTTGTCGAATGGATCACATGGTCCGAATTCGCCTTGAGCTTGAAAGAAACAAGGGTTCTCTTTTAATAGGCAGTTTTCCCTCCCGAATCCACGCATTTTCTGAGTATTCTTTGTGGTGAATGTAGAGAGAGAAGGCCCTAAATCTTGCGGCGCGTAGCGGACAAACCCGGCTTGGATTGGAATCGAAGTCCGTCGAGTTGCGGAGTAAGAGGCCTTGTTGGCCACATAAGTGCAGTCTATCAGGTGGCCAAAACATGTTTTCAGCCTTCAAGAAACACTTTCCTGGCCAAAATGTTATCTCTTGAAGCCTGTAGACGATCTCATGCTCATGTCTCAAGGTTTTCACTGTTATTTCTCATAAACTCAAAATTCTGCTAAAAATTCCATGAGAAGACTGCTGCAATATCCTCCTTCTTTTCCCCTTTTTCCTCTCAGAGACTAACCTTCATATTTTTCATCATTTTCCTTTGTTGTCCATTTTCCTCACCTTTCTTTCATGAAAATTTCCTTGCAGAGTTCCAAACTTCTTTCGAACTCTGTCGAAACCCTCAGAAACCTTTGAAAATCACTGAAAATCTGTGTAAAAACCCATTTCTCTCTTAAGGGTTTAAGCCCCTTGGCCTGAGTTTCCAAACCACTTCCCCAATATGCCCTCATCATAAAAACCAAGCGCCAAACCCATGAAGCGCTAATCGCATCGGAAAGATTCAAAGTGTGCATGTTTGTGAGCCATTTCAAAATGCCGATTGCGATCAGCCCCTTTGTCCTAAACCGCAGATCATATTGTTATTTCAGTTACCCGTGGGCCCGCAATCGGGCGCTAAACCATTGAAAAATCCCTCTCTGATCAATATTTTTCTGTGTAAACCCAAAAACCCACTTTCCGAAGTTTTAAGTTAAAAACTTAAGGACACGTGATAAATAAAAATGGGTAGATCAAAAAGACCGATGCGCAATCACATCGGAGAAGTTACAAATGGGTTGATTGAAAGACTGGGCCCGAATGTTCCGATTGCGATTGGCCCTAGTTATATAAAGCCCTGGGCCCATGGTACTCCATACACCCAGTGGCCCCGCAATCGGGCGCCAGCCTATCATATATATTCCGCCCGATCCCACTCAAAACCTTGGTGTTTATCGAAATTTATGGGTTTCTCACAAAGTATAAGGGTCCCGCCGGTGCAAAAAATTAAAGGATCTGGACCGTTGATCTAGACCCGATCTAACGACCCGCGCACAATCGCAAGTTTCAAATCGCATGATTTGTTGTGACCTCCCCATTCCGTCCGTCAAATCCGTGGATTGATCTTGTTCTCTGGTAGTCGGCACATTATAATCGCCAAGTTCCCTCTGGTCATCATAGACCTTCCGTCTACGATTCCATCAGCCGTCAGATCTGCCCGGATCAATGGTTGGTGTCCCGCACCTCTCCCATCATTCTTCTCCCCTGCCCCTCCGATTACATCCCGTCCGTTCATTTCCCGCTGATCCAACGGTCCTTATTCCCTCCGATCACAAGTCTTGCCCCCATTTCGAAAACCCTCCGATTCACTTTTTGTTGTCGATCTGATCTGCAGATCAATGGCCAGCGCTTAATCGCATTGGAAATTTACATCGCATGCACTTTTTTCCCTCCTCGATTGCGATCCTCCGATTAAATCTAGGCCTTCCGTCTCCCTGATGATCGTACGGCCTGCGCTCAATCGCAAAGTTTCAATCGCAGTGTTTCAATCGCATGTTGTTGTGTGACCTCCCCGATTGCGATCCTCCGATTAAATCTGGGCCGTCCATCTCCCTGATGATCGGACGGACAACGCTCAATCGCATCGCTGCGTTCCAATCGCATCCCCTTTGCTGCGACCTGCTGATTGCGATCCTCCGATTAAATCTGGGCCGTCCACGTGTCCAGATCGGATGGTCCCAGGTCACTTGATCCAGGTTGATATTGGTGGCCACCCATCAAGTCCATTTGAACCCCCACCAGCAGTTATTTCAGTTTGTAAGTTTCGGCACAACTTACTATTTTTAGCAGTTTTTCGGGTCCTGAACTTCCGGAGCTGTTTTGAGGCCCTAAACGACGTTTTTTGGGTATCGTTTTACCAGCGAATTGGATCATCCAATTCGTCCCGACAGTTGTATTCCTCGGATAGAGCTTTCTAATGATGTATCATGTGCGTCAAAAGGAGATAGTATGCCAAAGTTACGTCCCTGGGAAGTTGAAACACCAATTTACCCAAACGGGGCCCATAGTTTTGGCGCTTCATCTCCTAGGGTTAGGTTTTCGGGATGTTTAGGGTTCTCCATTGTTTCTCAATAATAAATAGGCCCTCGCGCCTCATTGTAAAGTAGTTCAGAGGCCTGTAGTCGCCACATCTCTTCTCAGAGATAGCTACCAGTGCCCTAGCTAGTTTTATCTCCATTCTGTCTGTAAGCAAATTTCAGTTCTTTGATATTAATGAAATGAAGTGTTATTTCCGTTGCATCTCTATCTTTATGGTTATGTGTTTATTCTGTTGCGTTCCTGCATAAATCCGTCTCTCTATATATGTAAAAGATGTCGGTGTGTTTACTTGCGGTGTTCTGATATTAGGCTAGTTATGAAGTATGTTTTTAGTTTTTTTGGTTTTTAAGTTTGTGAGGGATGAAACTGATCAAATACATAAACTGGATGACAAGATGTAGATAAATTGGGCTATGGGGTCAAACAAATCAAGGAAGCTATGAAGTGATGATGTAAAGCTGCTGTAGGGCCGATTTGATTCACAGTAGAAGGGATCTCTGGGCAAAATGGATTAAATGGACAATAAGATGGTGAAAGACAAGGGATTTCAAGTGCAAACTAGTTAATAGCAGACATAAACATGTAATAGCGAGCCATTGATCATGCTAGGAATAACTATAAGCTAATCAATACATAGAAATCAAACATTCCAGCCATACATAGAGGTATATGACCCTCTAACTTCGGGAAAAGGCTATCAGACTTTGGGGAAAACACATGAGACAAACTAACAACTCATAAACTATGCCGGAACACCTAAACATAGTCTCTAAGTCATTGGGCACTTGGACAAATAAGTTTTCATAGTTTTAGGCAAAGGGCTAGATCGGGACTAGGCCTCCTTGGTTCAACAAGATGATCAACAAATCAGTCAAAGAGAAAATTTTATGGACAGAACTATGGGCAGCTTGTAGGTAGGTAGGGCAAACCATACATCTACTTAACATACATAGAACTGATGAATAAAACTTAGCAACAATACCTTAGGTTACTAAAGAGCAGCTAAGAATTCTTTAGCATAACTAAGGGAGAAGAAAACATCAAGCTATGAAGATTCAGGGATTTTGAGGTGCCTCCATGGGCATATCTCAAAATCAATCTTCACTGATCTATAGCAGCAAGAAATATGAATTATGAGTGAAAACTAGAAGACAAAACACATTAAGAAGCACTATACCATTCTACCATGTCAAGGAATCCATCAACAAGCCTTCAACATTCCTCAAAAGCATCCAAGAGGCAGTCCAAACATCATAACTCAAGTGTATTCTTCAAAACTCATATGACCAATGCATTAATTCTTCTCTCAAGTTCAGCCTCTGATTTACAATGAGAACCATGGGATAAATAGGCTAGAGGGAGGAAAACCTCATGGAGCAACTAGCTATCCCATTGGCCAAGTCAAAATATCTAAACTTGTCCTTGAGGCTTTGCAAAGCCCAAGGCACAAAATATCCCATAAAATATCTAAAAAACTGCTAAAAACGAAAATTATATTGACTTTACATGATTTTCCCATGATAAAAATAGCCTAACGCACATTTGGGAAAAGCAGATTTTTGGAGTTCAAAAATTGCAAAAATACTTCATATTTATGCCTGAAAAAGGTCCCCTGATTTGCTGGATGCAAATGGAAGCCTTCCCGATGTCGAAATGAGGCTCATGATGGCTCGTTGGAAAGCTCTCTGTGTCTGCTTTCCAATTCAAGTGGAATCATCTCAATCTGATCTCTGAAAGTCCCTCAAAACTGTACCTGTGTGCAAAAACCCAGAAAATAGCAGGCTGCTGATAGGGCGGGCAGAATGTGCAAAATGAGGTTGTTTTTCGCCAATTTGGAGGGGCGAATGATCTTCAAATGCCCTGAAAATCGCTGGAGAGCTGCTCATGAAATTATGGAATCCATTGGTATCACCCTCCTCCCTTGATGACTCATCAAACTGAAATGGCGCATTTATGAGTTTTCGGCCAAAAACCCAAAAAATGCCAAAAAACAAAAAGTTTTCGAAACAGGCCCAAAATTGGCATGCATGACCCTCAAGGGTCCATAGAGACATGCTCCGAAGCTGAAGCCAAAATATCGAGGGCTGATGTGCTTTTTGCTTCTTTCCGTGCTAGGCGCCTCTCCTTCAATTTCTTCAAGTTTTCTTGTGCTACCTTCAATTTTCGCCTAGAAAACTGATTTAGCTTCTGAAAGTGAAGAGTCCTTTTCCTCTGTAGCTCAAGATCCATGTTTACCTTCTCAAGCTTTGTTTCCAAATGCTGGTTAGCCCTCTCAAGCCATGCTTCCTTGTTTTCCTCAATTTCTTGCTCAAAGAGGGCAGTGAGAGGAAAGGCTTCGAATTGAGCTTGTTCTTCTGCTCTCTGTTTCTCCAAGGCTTTTCTAAGGCCGATGGTCCTAGGCCTCTTTCGCCTAGGCTGGTCCTCCTCCTCTTCATCATCAAATTCTCCAATAAGCTCTTCAATTCTTACTTGCGCCTTTTCTGCCTCCTTTTTGTACTTGATTGACCTTGCCTCATGAATGGCTGCATGATACTTCATTTGTTTGTTTTCAACCTCCAAGAAATGGTTGAAATTCCTCGCCCTTTGAAGATCTTCTTGTAACACCTCAATTTGCCCTTCTTTGTGAATGAGGAGGTTTTCAAGGATGCGGGCCTCATTATCACGGTCATCGCTTGGGATAGGGATGACAGCTGATTTACCTCCATGCTTGGCACTTTCTCTAACTGCACTTTTGCCTTTGAAGGCCAATCTAGCGCTCTTTCTCCTTGGCAAGCTAGAAGTTGTATTTTTGGGCAATTTCCTCTTTTTAGGAACAGTTTTGGTCACTGTCAAGGAGGCAGCTTCAGCTTGCTGTCCTCCCTCAACATCCTGTCCAACTTGTGGCTCAAAAGATGCTTCAATTGTTTGCTCAACCTGCTGCTCTTCCATCTCTGTCTGCTGCTGTTCCTCTTCCTGTACTTGCTGCTGTTCATCAACCTCTAGCTGTTGTCCCTCTTCCTAAATTTGCTGCTGTTCATCAACCTCTAGCTGCTGTCCACTGATTTCCAACTGCTGCTGTCCCTCAAAATCTGGCTGCTGCTGCTCATCATCCTCCTTTTCTCCCTGTGGCTCACTGCCCTCTCCTTCTCCTTGTTTACTTGGCTGCCCAGTGATCATCTTGAATTTTTTAGGGGTAGGCCTACTGGATAAAGGCACTGGGCGATGGACAGGCTGAGTAGGAGACACATGAACAGGAGGGACAGTGGCGAAATCGGCATGGCTAATGAATGAATCCCATGAAACCCCTTTCTTCTCCAGCTGGTGTAAGAAGATGATTTTGATCAAGGAATGGTGAAAGAGAGACGGGATTTGCTGAGGTGGAGCTTTCTTTTGGACAGTAGCTGCCATTTTCTCTATGCTTTTGGACAAAAAGTATGGAAGGTTTAATTGCCTGCTTCTAGTAAAATGCATCAGCAAGCGAACATGATAGGCAAATATTTGGCTAAACCTCCCTTCACAAGTGAAATATCTCATTATGGCTTTCATCAGCGGAGCATAACTGTCAAGAAGATAGGAGAAGGGGAAAATAGCAGTGATGGTTTCCCTATGTTCAGGCTTGATGAAAGGTTTATAATCCTCGAGATCAAGATGCGCTTGTTTAAACCACTTTTCACCATGATACGGGATCTTGGTAGCCTTGGATACATACCTTGGGGAGATTTTGAAGTCAAGACCTGCTAACTGGAAGTGTTTGTCCTTGAATCTCAAAGCGCACAAATGTGTAAGTGGCGAGAAACTCTTGACCTCTTCTATCCTCTGACAGAATTCAAGACAGCCTACTTCATGGAAATTGAAAAGAAATGAGGTGTGAGCATTGATTTCTTCTATGGAGATAGGCTCATATCTCTTATGTTGTCCGCCTTTGTGATCTCGTTTTGGAGGCATTCTGACTTGAAACAGGCTTTGGAAGAGGCAGACTGCCTTCAATGTATGAAAAATGCTCTGCTGGATTGAAACTGGCCACTACACTGCTTGGACAGATATGGACCCTGTGATTTTGAATAAAATGCAACAATGTTCTTGGAATAAGCCACCTCTGCACTTATTAATAACAGTCCTTCAAATCTGGATACACTTCAGCTATGTAAACTTCTCAATAGAAAACCATCAATAAAGATGAGACAATATGCTGTGTAAGTTTTCTGTATGTAGTTTTAAGCAATCATTCCTCTTGGTGAGTCTGCTAGGGATCAACCACCACTGGTATTAGTGTTTTCAAAAAAAAACTCCAATATATAAAAAACCCTGCTCTTCAGGTCATTCACCTTAAAAAATACCTCTGTCAACAGATTCCTGTAGAGACCATACAGTGGAAAGAAAGGAGACCTTTTGGTTAGGTGAAGTGTTAAAGAAAACACCTTTCACTTGTGACTTTTGAGAAGTCAATCACCACCTTTATACCTCTGCCTTTGATGTCAAAATCCAACATTAACAACCTCTGTCTTTCACTATGCTGTTTACCTTTGAAAATCTCTGTCAACCAGTCTTCAACATGATACAATATTGTTTCTAGGAAAGGCAGACTCAAGTTGGATGTATAACTAATGCACAGTGGTTTTTAGGAAATATACTCTTTGCTGGTGAGTTTAAGAGATCAACATAATACCTACACCTCTGTTTTAATATCAAATGCAATCACCAAGTACTCTGCCCTTTAGACAGTGGCCATTTTTACTTGTGAAGTTTTGAGAAATCTAACACCACCTTGGTACCTCTGCCTTTAATGTCAAAATCTAACCATCAACAATCTCTGCTCCTCATTGTACTGTGTACTCCTGGCTTCAAATGTTAAACTTGATCATCAATCAACCGAGCCTCATAGAAAATGGCCTTATTTTACCCTCAGAGTACCTTTGTTAACAAATCTTCAGAATGATATAATATAGTGAAATGAAGAAACAGACCTAGCTTGGGTGAAAAAATCAGTGCACAGTGGTTTTTAGAAAACACCCTCTTCTGCTTGTGAGTTTAAGAGAGCCACCCAAATACCTGTACCCCTGTTTTAATATCAAATTTCAACACTAATAACTCTGTTCTTCAGAAAAAGGCCCCTTTCTTTGTGAAGTTTTAAGAGAACAAGAAAAACTGCCTTTGTACCTCTGCCTCCAGAGTTAGAAACACATCAATGAAATCTGCCCTTCAATGTAACATTTACTCTTAGAGTCTCTTTGTCAATCAGTTTTTTAACATGATAATGAGGTGAAGAAAGAGGGCAAACCTAGGTTAACCATACACAGTGTTTTATGAGGGACCCTTTTCTTGTGAAGTTTTAAGAAATCACTTGTATACCTCTGCCTTCAAAGTTCAGATTTGACCACCAACAAACCTTGCCCTCTAGAAAAATGGCCCTATCCACCCTTAGAAATTCTCTGTCAACAAACTTACAGTAGTGAAATCTAGTGAAATAGAAGGGGAAGTTTGTTACAAAGGTGTGCTTGTAAGATAGGAAACAGTCACTCTGCTCTTGAAACCTCTGCTGTCAATAAATACAATGATTTGAAAACGACACAAACTGGTTCTCAACCAAAAAACCTCGTATTTCAATCACCTCATCTCACTGTGTAGGAAAACTGCTTTTGTTTTTAGCAAAAATGGCAAGGTCCGGGATTTTCAAACAGTTTTGTCACTTATCAACACCTTGCACTCGATGGGAGTTCATAAAAATACCTCGAATTTGATGGATGCTCGCTTGAGAGGATGCAAGAAACCCTGGATAGCTTGGAAAAGTCACGCGGCAACCTCTGGAGAAAACCCGTCGCGCAAAAGGAATGTGTCGGGTCGGCCTGTCGTGTGGTCGGGCGGCCTCCTACAGGCACGTCGCGCCCACCTACAGGCACGTCGCGCCGGTGTTGAAAGCCTTCGTAAAATGATGCCCAGGCACGTCGCGCCGAATTCCAGGCACGTCGCGCCGCCTCTGAGTGCAGATTTGTGAATTTTCGCCCGGTTTTTCTCGCTTGTTGATGCTGTGGATGCACGGGATTTTGACTTTAGTTTTCTTGAAAGTGAATTTCCCACTTTTACACTTCAAACTTATATCGTTTTTCAAAAAACACTATCAATCGGTCATTTCTATTTTTAAAAGGTAAAATAGAACTGTGGTTTGGCTTTCTTTGCGGAGTTTTTTGTTTTTTTTTGAAAAACCTTCAATCCTTTTAACTTTGGTACGTTCAAAACTGGCTTTGGAGATTTGCCAATCATTTGATCACATGTAGATCGCGGACCTTAGCATAGGTGTGAGGTAGAGAACCTCCGGCTTTGTTTCTTTGGTGGACCTTTCATCACTAACCTTTGGACCCTAAAACAAATCTCCATAATCTTGGGGCTATGTTTGCCACTGTGTCTAATGGTACAGGTACCAGTGGCTGCATCCTTTATGACCTGCAATGTTCTCCAAAGAGGGTCATTTTTATTATAATCTCCTGCTTGACAACTCATGATGCCACATCTCTGCCACTGTTTATTTAATACTATCTTTGTGCTAAGTCTGCTCTTTGGAATGATGACAACCGTGTTTGTTTTAAGACTTATAAACAGTGGCAACTTCATCAAAACCAACCTCTTCTGCCTGTTCATAAGATTGTGTACCCATTTGCCTTCCCATCTGAAAAGACAAGCTTGTGGAATATGAAAACAGGGCTTTTTGATACACAGTCCTTATTTTGTTCTGATCAGTGTGTTAAACCCCTTTTTGTCAATAGAAATATTTCATGACTGAACTATGTTCACTGTTTCCCTCTCTTCGTGATTGTTAGCAAGGAAGGGCTATTCATAATGCACCAAGACATTTGAAAGCTGTAATTTGGTATATGACATTGTCTTGTTGCTTGACCTTTCCTCAAGGAGACAGTTTTATTTTTGGTATCAGTGGCACACATATATTCAATATTGCCTCTTTCCTACTGTAGGTATAGCCTGACAGATAGTTCTTTGAAATAGGAGTATCAGTACCTTTACATTATCAGCACTGTCATTCATCTGTGTAGTGACCTTGTTTCAGTCTTTGGTATCCTTCCACTGCTTTCTTGTATCAATCAGTTTCAGCACCCTGCAGTAGCTTTGGCCCTCTACTCATGCATGGAGGAGGCTCTTCATTAGATAAGGTGTCCGGAGACTTTTTGACCATTAGGTTCGACACAGCCTTTCTCTGAATGTGGTGGTAATCAAACTTCTTGAAAAACACCAATCCTAGCATCTTTACTTGCAAGCATCACTGTGTTTTTAGAAGAAAACCCTAGCCACAGTGACACTGTTCTAAGGGTGACTGAGAAATTTATCATTTGGATTGTTTATCTCATGACCTGTTACTTGAAAAAAACTCTTTGTGACTATGAAGGTCAGTGCATTTGAAAAAGCTAAGGGCTCTCTTTCTGCCTGTGTAATGGCATTGGTTAACAGCCTCTATTCCATTGGATCTTGAACAAAACAGGCCTCTTATGATTTGGATGTTTACTGCTGACAGGTCCTTCTAAAGTTCAACAATCCATATGGTTTGCAAGTTTTAAATGAGCTCCTTTATCAGGCCAAACTCCCCTTTCCTTTGAGCTTATCATATTCCCACTATATTCCTGTTATGGTCATCAATTACATTCATGAAACCTGAAGATATTGTTTCATTGTTTCAGTAAAGGCAACCTGGACTTTTGCAACCTTCTGAGTCAACACTGGCCTGCGCCCTCTGCTTATGTATGAAGGAGGCGCCCTAACCCTCTGCTTGTTATTGAAGGAGGTTGTGGGCCTTGACAATTTACCATTTTGCTGAGACAGTGGCGCCCCTTTCTTACTGTGATTTTCATGCTGGAAAGAGCTGTAAAGTCCTGAGGAATAGCTTTCTGTTTTGCAGACATATCTAAAGGTTCAAGTTACACTTAGAAGCAGCTGTTCCTCTAACTGTAAACTCAAACATTTACTCCATGAGATGAAATATATTTCCTGTCTTTGTAGAACCATAGAACACTGTGAAAAACCTAATAGTTAGCTTGAGATTGGATTTTATGCAGTGCTGAGATCTAGGGGGTGTGAGTGGCGCGACTTAAGGCTGTTTGTCAACTTCATTTGCAAATTAAGGGATCAGTCATGGTAGGTCTGCTGCAGATGGGGGCTTTTTTGGCTTTTGATGATTGCCAAAGGTGAAATGTCCTAAACGCCACTTCTTAACATAGGGGAGACTTTTGAAACAGATGTGAATTTGCCTTTCAAGGCTGATGGATAGGTCAATAAGGCTGAAGCTAGATAGGATTGTGATATGAGGTTTTTGATGTTGCTAGGGGTGGACTGAATAGGTAGAAAGGCGAAAAAAGTTTTGGGAGGGTTTTCTGGATGACATATTGACATAAGGAAATCAATTTCTAGAAAACCCAGCTGAAGATATAGTCATCACTAACATGTAAAAAATACTGATGGCTAACAGTGGCTCCATTTGGGGAGGGCAGCTCCTCATCAGGAGGTGTCCAGAATTCAGTTTTTTGGCTTATGAAGACCAGTGCCTTATCCATTGGTGCAAAATTTACCTTTTTCTTGATGTTATTTCTGAAAAGTGTCAGCATGTTAAACATCAATGATACTTCTACCTACCCCACTATCTTTCCTAACATTTTTTCTTCTGTTTGGCGCATTTGAACTAGCAGCCTTTTGACAATGCATATTTTTATTTTTGCAAAATGAAACTATCTATTTCTACTCTTATATCTGCCGGGAGTTCAGATTAAGCTGATGAACTCCTTCATTTCTCTACCTAAAACTAGATCGACTGTCAAGATTAAGCAGTTTGACAGGATTTCATTCCTTAATCTACAACATGAAATTTAAAAATGATCAAATCAGGATTAAGCAGTCTGATTTGTCATGCATTTGCGGCATAAAAGACAAGCTGCACACAAATGTTATTCTGCAATAAAAGGAAACTAGACAAGCGGGCTTAAGATGTACAATATATTTTTCATCCCTCGCTTCTCTCTTTGGTTTTGTTTTAGGCATGTGGAACCAGAATCTCTCCCTAATCTAAGCTCTGTGATAAGTCAATCTTACACAATGTTGACTATCTTGACACTCACTAACTTATCAGCAAATAAATTTAAACATGCTCAGCTATGATTAGGCTAGATAGCTGAACAAGACATTGAAGCACTAGTAGCGGCATTCAGACTTGCTCGCTTTCTGAAAGACTATTTTTGGAACATGGGGCATTTGTTCTATCTTCACTTGCCCTCTTTTCTGCTTTTTACTGTTTTTGACTTTCCTATCTTTTACTGTTTTTGATTTTTCCATTTTTTCAATATTTCAAACAATGGTATGTACAATGACTGAAAATGTTTCAAACTCAAAAATCTTGGAAATGACGGAATTTCAGCATCTTATCCTCGTAAGGATCTCCTCTCATCCTTGGCCCACTTAACTCTTGGAAAGAGAAATTTGGGAGTTTTTCTCTCTCTAACATGACATAGGGATTCATGCAAGAATCTCTAAACAGCCCGGTATCCTCCCTCTATACCTCTCTGAATATCTGATTTCCACTCCTTTCCTTGCTGTATGCTTTCTTCAGGTAATGTATGTACTCTTGATAATTCTTAAAATAGATAGTGACATCATCAAGGTATGTAACAACACAGAAATTTAACACTGGGAACATGGCTTTCATGAACAGATTTCTGATATTGGGTGGTTTAGCAATTTTGAACTTGAAATCAGATTTACCTCCCACAAACTGGAAAAAATCTTTAAGTTGTCTACCTTGTAAAGGAATTTGATGATTATGATCTGAAAGATGATCTTGCAAGAATACATCATTAGAAACATTTTCAATTGGTGAATCACGATCTTGAGTAGAACAAACATGATTTTTGTTATATGGAGATGCAGTATTATTTCTAAAATCAAAGCAGATTCTATGGCCATTATTTTTCTCCTTGATCATTTCGGTTTGTTTCAGTTTGCTGTGTTTGTTTCTGTTAAAGTTGTTCTTTGGGGAAAAGGTAGTGATACAATGTTTTCCCTTGTTTTTCCTGTAGAGACTAGTATTTTGCAGGAGATTCCTGATTTTAGCCTTTCTAAGTTCTTCATGAAAAGACAAAATATGAGCCAATTTCAGTAGTTCAGGTATGCCGGGATTATAACTGTCATCTTTGCTCATAAAAAGTTTATTTGGCATTTTCTCAAGATGTTGAGCTACTGAGGTTATATTCAAAGTTTTATTTGCAGTAGGAGGGTCACATGATGGTAAATCTTTGAGGTATGGTAGAAACATCAAACTCCCTTTCTCCCGGGTTCCAAATAGGTTTATGATGTGAAGGTCTTCTAAAGCTTTTACCCGGAAGAGATTTCCACAAGTTACTGCTGGTGTTTGATTAAGGCTAGAGCAATTTGCTTGATAGTACATGAGAGTTTGTGCTTCTTGCTCTAACCCCACTTTGGAGAGGGGAAACTTACTTTCCTCAAGACACAGTTGTTCATGATCATGGTAGTTTTGAGCGTCCAGCTCATCATAAGGCACCAAGGACAACTGATGTGGTGGATCTAAGTCTATATCAGCTTCCTCTAACTCTTCCTCCAAGTTTACATCAATATGCATAATGAAAGAGTTTAAGTCGGAGCGCAAAGAACACATTGGAATGTTATCGGGCCTATCTTGACTGCTAATCATGTATTTCATGTGTGATTCGCGGTAGAGTATCCTGTTCTGACCAAACACGGGAATGGTGGCATATGACATGTCCAGTTGAATATTCCCTTGGAGTTTGGCTCCCCAAGATCTTGATAGAAGCATCCCATACTTGGGAGGAATGTCTGCCACTACTATATCCATGATTAGATGTTTCGCGGGTATTTGGGCCAGACTAAAGCAAAGGTCTTTGATTAAACCTAGGCATTGGACTATGCTTGAATCAAATGAGTATAAGTCTTTGTATGGTCTTGTGATTTCCAAGCCTAATCTTTCCATAACTACCTTCGGCATAAGATTATGCGAGGCGCCGGAGTCCAGCATGGCATTGTGGAGGATTTGGTCGTGGATGTTTAGGCTAATGTAAAATGGAAGAGTAGCTCCTTCTTGGAATTTTCCTTCTACCTTTGGACCAAACAATACTTCAGGAATGTCATCAGTGAGATTAACAGTGTTTGCATCATTCCCTAGATTTAAGACTTTTAGTACTTGGGATTTATAAGAGTTTTGGGCAATGAGTTCAGTAAGAGGCATGGTGATTTTGATCTTAGCGATTTCGCCTTCAAAGCTAAAAGGCACTTGAAGTTTAGATATGTTTGTTTCAGCTTTTTCAGCTAAGACCTTGTCTATGTTCTGAGTTTGTTGACCTTGTTTAGGGGTTTTGCTTACCATAGTTGTTTTGGTGACCTTGGTAGAAGTATCAGGAGTATATGAGAGAGGACTAGTTTGGGTAATTTTAGCTTGGCTTTGATCAGTCTTTTCAACCTTGATTTTGTCACTACTTGATGCTTTTTTGAGGATGGTATCTGGGGTTTTAGTAGTATCAGAGTTACCTCTCTTGACATTATCTTGGTTTCTCTTGCTCCTAAGGTCATATTGCCTGTGGGCTTCTTCAATAGCATTTTGAAATTCTATGGCAGGGTCATCAAGATCCTCATAATTGGTCTCATCTTGATTAGGCGAAAAGAAGGCTTGTTCTTCTTCGGTGAGGTACACCTCACCTTCATTGTCAGACCCTATGAGGTTTAAATGATGTTCATCAAGAGGTTCTAAGTCCCTATCATCTTCTTCTACATAGTTTTCATTGAATGGTGGCCTGATCTGTTGGTCATTATCCCTTGGTCTGTTTTGGGGCTGTTCCCTCCTAAAGTTTTGGTTTCGGTTTCTGATTGGAGGGTTTGGCTGGTTGTCTCTAACAGGAGATTTTTCATTGATCTTTTCCCACATTTTAGCCATGGATTTGACTAAGTCATCTATTATGGGATCTAGGGAAGGTGACGAAGTGGAGACCTCATCTCTATATGTGACCTTTCTTTCTGATCTAGTCCTAGCTCTTTTTTCAGCTAAGTTGGCATCTGCTTTTATAGCTATTTGTTGCATTTCCTCCAAGGTAGGGGGATCTTTGTCTCTCAAATGATATGTCATGTCCGGATCAAAACCCTCGGGAAATTTTGCCAAAGCTAAACCAAGTGGAGGTTTGAAATGAGGTGGGAGGGAGTTATATACACTGTTGAACCTAGTACAGTAAGCTTGGACACTTTCCCCATTTTCTCGTTTTAGAATGTTATATTCTGACAGGATTTGAATGGGGTTTCTTCGGATTTCCCACCTATTTCTGAAGATTTGATGCAGTTCGGGGATATTATGGATGCTGTTTGGAGCTAAGCTTTTGAACCATGCTTTGGGTTCACCACCAAGACTTTGGGCAAATATTCTCATTCGGACGGTCTCGTCTTGTACCTCTAGGTATTCATAAGCATCAGTCATTCTACTTATATGCTGTTGAGGTGTGGTGGTGTCTTCTCCAGTAAAGTGTGGGATCTTGTCCTGATATTTGTTTGGGAGAGGAGCTAAAGGTGGTGGCAACACCAAAGGTGCGTACCAGGCTGCCATGACTGGAGCTAATGGATGATGTACAAGATGAGGACCAGTAGGCTGGAATGAAGTGGTTTGAACAGTGGTGGTTTGACCAGGTGTGGCGGATGAACTTGGACTAGTGATCTGGTTTTGAGCAGATCTGGGATGATAGGAGCCAAATTGATAAAGAAGCTGGAAATCAGGAGGAGTGGTGGGTGAAGCTTCTCTAATAGGACTCTGTGGTGGGTTCGGGGGTTCAAGATCGTCGAATTTTATCTTACTATATGATTTGCTTCTGGGAAGAGCTTGTGATGACTCTAGCTCAAAAGGTGAATCTAGTAGGATAGTGCGATGTTTAGGTACAGATCTTGCTCTACGGATGGATCTATCGGTAGCTAGATGATCAGTTTCAGAAGCTTGCCACAGAATCTTCTCTGGGTCATCTACTATGATAGGGGGATTTGGGTCTGGATGGGATCTGGTATTGATTCTTCGTGAAGCCAGATTTTAGATCCAGGGTTCAGAGAGAATGGTATTGGTGAATGTTTTGGATGAGTGATTTTTCTAAAGTTATACTAAGGCGAAGGATGGTCAAACATAGAAGGGATGGATTAGTGGAGTCGCCAGGTGGAAATGGATTGTTTTTGTGAAGATAGCTATGGTCCACCACCAAGACTAATCTGAGAATGTTTTTGGATTTTCTAAGTTTTATGTGCAGCCTATGGTTTGTTAAAGTATTCTAGACTTGTTTCAACACTTTGCTAGGGTGATGAGAACAAAAAGAGTTTACTCTAAAAAATGAGTCTAGGGACTGCTTGCTTGTTTATGGTACCTAAAGGACTAAAAAGTCTATAAGAGTTTGCTGGACTATTATGAACTCAGTGTCCCACCATCTCCCGCTATGTTAGTGAGTGATGGGAAAGGTTTATCGGATAGTAGCCTAGAGCTTGGTAAAATAGTAAGGCTTACTAGAGTTTAGTGGAGTCGCCAGGTGGAAAATTGGTTGTTATGAGATATGTTTGTATGGTCCACCACCAGTAATGTCAAAAGCCAATCTAGAGGAGTGTTTTGGGGTTTTTCTGAGTTTTATGTGCAACCTAGGATGTAAGAGTGTTATAAACCTGATTCATCACTTTGCTAAGATGGTGAAGCAGAGAGTTTACACTAAATGACTCTAGAGGCTTATGGTTCAAGTTTAAAATTTGAAGGACTAAAAAGCCTATAAAAGTTTGCTAGACTATCATGAACTCAATAGGTCCCACCGTGATCGCCATTATGTTAGGGTCCCGTGATTTGGCCGATTGGCTAGCCAAATGACGATGTAACATCAAACCAAGATTTGGAGCCCAAGGACCTAGCCTTCCTGGACTCAGAGAGGGCTCTCTCTATAAGTGTAAAATATGTCGGTGTGTTTACTTGCGATGTTCTGATATTAGGCTAGTTATGAAGTATATTTTTAGTTTTTTTGGTTTTTTAAGTTTGTGAGGGATGAAACTGATCAAATACATAAACTGGATAACAAGATGTAGATAAATTGGGCTATGGGGTCAAACAGGTCAAGTAAGCTTATGAGGTGATGATGTAAAGCTGCTGTAGGGCCGATTTGATTCACAATAGAAGGGATCTCGGGGCAAAATGGATTAAATGAACAATAAGTTGGTGAAAGACAAGGGATTTCAAGTGCAAACTAGTTAATAGCAGACATAAACATGTAATAGCAAGCCATTGATCATGCTAGGAATAACTATAAGCTAATCAATACATAGAAATCAAACATTCCAGCCATACATATAGGTATAAGACCCTCTAACTTCGGGAAAAGGCTATCAGACTTTGGGGAAAACACATGAGACAAACTAACAACTCATAAACTATGCCGGAACGCCTAAACATAGTCTCTAAGTCATTGGGCACTTGGACAAATAAGTTTTCATAGTTTTAGGCAAAGGACTAGATCGGGACTAGGCCTCCTTGGTTCAACAAAATGATCAACAAATCAGTCAAAGAGAAAGTTTTATGGACAGAACTATGGGCAGCTGATAGGTAGGTAGGGAAAACCATAGATCCTACTCAACATACATGGAACTGATGAATAAAACTTAGCAACAACACCTTAGGTTACTAAAGAGCAGCTAAGAATTCTTTAGCATAACTAAGGGAGAAAAAAACATCAAGCTATGAAGATTCAGGGATTTTGAGGTGCCTCCATGGGCATATCTCAAAATCAATCTTTACTAATCTATAGCAGCAAGAAATATGAATTATGAGTGAAAACTAGAAGACAAAACACATTAAGAAGCACTATACCATTCTACCATGCCAAGGAATCCATCAACAAGCCTTCAACATTCCTCAAAAGCATCCAAGAGGCAGTCCAAAAATCATAACTCAAGTGTATTCTTCAAAGCTCATATGACCAATGCATTAATTCTTCTCTCAAGTTCAGCCTCTAATTTACAATGAGAATCATGGGATAAATAGGCTAGAAGAAGGAAAACCTCATGGAGCAACTAGCTATCCCATTGGCCAAGTCAAAATATCTAAACTTGTCCTTGAGGCTTTGCAAAGCCCAAGGCACAAAATATCTAATAAAATATCTAAAAAACTGCTAAAAACGGAAATTATATTGACTTTACATGATTTTCCCATGATAAAAATAGCCTAAAGCACATTTGGGAAAAGCAGATTTTTGGAGTTCAAAAATTACAAAAATACTTCATATTTATGCCTGAAAAAGGTCCCCTGACTTGCTGGATGCAAATGGAAGCCTTCCCGATGTCGAAATGAAGCTCATGATGGCTCGTTGGAAAGCTATCTGTGTCTGCTTTCCAATGCAAGTGGAATCATCTCAATCTGATCTCTGAAAGTCCCTCAAAACTGTACCTGTGTGCAAAAACCCAGAAAATAGCAGGCTGCTGATATGGCGGGCAGAATGTGCAAAATGAGGCTGTTTTTCGCCAATTTGGAGGGGTGAATGATCTTCAAATGCCCTGAAAATCGCTGGAGAGCTGCTCATGAAATTATGGAATCCATTGGTATCACCCTCCTCCCTTGACGACTCATCAAACTGAAATGGCGCATTTATGAGTTTTCGGCCAAAAACCCAAAAAATGCCAAAAAACAAAAAGTTGCCGAAATAGGCCCAAAATCGGCATGCATGACCCTCAAGGGTCCATAGCAACATGCTCCGAAGCTGATGCCAAAATATCGAGGGCTGATGTGCTTTTTGCTTCTTTCCGTGCCAGGCGCCTCTCCTTCAACTTCTTCAATTTTTCTTGTGCCACCTTCAATTTGCGCCTGGAAAATTGATTTAGCTTCTGAAAGTGAAGAGTCCTCTTTCTCTGTAGCTCAAGATCCCTGTTTGCCTTCTCAAGCTTTGTTTCCAAATGCTGGTTAGCCCTCTCAAGCCATGCTTCCTTGTTTTCCTCAATTTCTTGCTCAAAGAGGGCAGTGAGAGGAAAGGCTTCGAATTGAGCTTGTTCTTCTGCTCTCTGTTTCTCCAAGGCTTTTCTAAGCCCGATGGTCCTAGGCCTCTTTCGCCTAGGCTGGTCCTCGTCCTCTTCATCATCAAATTCGCCAATAAGCTCTTCAATTCTTACTTGCGCCTTTTCTGCCTCCTTTTTGTACTTGATTGACCTTGCCTCATGAATGGCTGCATGATACTTCATTTGTTTGTTTTCAACCTCCAAGAAATGGTTGAAATTCCTCGCCCTTTGAAGATCTTCTTGTAACACCTCAATTTTCCCTTCTTTGTGAATGAGGAGGTTTTCAAGGATGCGGGCCTCATTATCACTGTCATCGCTTGGGATAGGGATGACAGCTGATTTACCTCCATGCTTGGCACTTTCTGCAACTGCACTTTTGCCTTTGAAGGCCAATCTAGCGCTCTTTCTCCTTGGCAAGCTAGAAGTTGTCTTTTTGGGCAATTTCCTCTTTTTAGGAACAGTTTTGGTCACTGTCAAGGAGGCAGCTTCAGCTTGT